>OZ024897.1:6483400-6571750 GCA_964017195.1 Siderastrea radians | reverse complement strand
TGTGCAATCATCTTATTCAGCCCGATTGTAAAAGGACGCCGATCGAGGGTTTCACTCAGAACGAGGGTAAACTGGCACGAATCTGACCTTGGTATGATCGTGTGACCAAATATCGCCGCGCCACGTAGGCAATAGGGACTTTAAGATACGGTGACTACGGACTACGGACGGGAGGCACTTTAGGACTGGGACGAGACATATGTGTTCTGTTGTCCCCTGCGTAGTGGAAGGATTTCACGTAGTGCAGCGTGGTGTAGTACGAGGAACTGAAGATGGTATGAAAAAGTAGTCTAAAGTTAGAAAATTGAGGTGTTCTTGTACTGTAACGCTTGAACTACAAACTATTATGCATTTGGAACAATTTCAAGTGCTTGTGAACTCAGAACAGCGAAAAGTGTACGGCTTACTTTGTTTACTGATTTTGACCGCCGCGTTGTTTTCCAGAATGAAATTAAATTTGATGCTTTGAATATAGCTTGTAATATCAACTCTTCTCTTTGCCCTTTCTAGGCACAAATGGCTTCCCTTCAAGTTGAGAAGTAATTAATTTAGTAAAATATGTCAAATTTGCTTCTGAAGTAGTTTTGCAAGCGAAGTAATTTGAAAAGCGAGCCCTGAAAATTTGATTAAGCTTGCACGCAAGCCTCACGTGCAATTACATTTTGAATTGGAGTGCGACGATTACAAGTCAAAACCAGAGCATCTCGAATCTTTTTAAAAGAGATTTTGTGTCTGTTTAGTGTAGAGTTGACCTTCGCTCTTCGTTCGTAGTCTGTTGTCTGTAGTCTGCGGTCTTAACTTCGCATTTTCGCGCCACTTGTTGTGTACTCGGCCCAGTGTTTCAGCCAAAGAAAAACGCGCGTCCAACCGTAGTACGTAGTCCGTAGTTAACTCTTATTAACCGAGCAGGAGGTCTGTATGGGAGAATCTTGACCGAGGTCGTGAGTACAGACCGAACGCAGTGAGGTCTGTACACACGACCGAGGTCAAGATTCTCCCATACAGACTGACTAAGCTCGGTTAATAAGATGTTTATTATATGGCCAAACAGGAAAACTTTAATTCGCTTAATGTACATGGTTCGTACTAGCTGACATTTTGCTTGCAAAAGTCGATGAGCTGAACTTCAATCTGCCAAAGTTTGCTCGTCCTCTACCTTTTTTCTCGTCAGGCTTGTTGGCGCTTCATTTTAGTATTTTTAGAAGGAAATAGTCAATGTTTTTGTAGTTTAGTTTGCACCTTTGTCACCGCAAAAAGTAACCGGTCTAGATGCCGATCTAGATGGGAAAATCTAGACCGCGGTCAATATCGATTTCAGCCAATCAAAATTGTGAATTCGCTAGTTCCCAGTCCTTGTGAGACACGGCCATATAATAATCACCGTATCTTAAAGTCCCTACTGCCGTGCAGTACGGCAAGGTCTATCACACGCGAAAGCTCCGCACCTTTCGGCCCGATTTCGGGCACAATAGTTCACACCATATCTAGAATCGCAGTAGTAGCCGTTAGGGTTACACAGTCACACCAAACGATTAACCGCGTGTCAGTTCATTGCATTTAACCAACATTTTTACATCAATCAAAATACTAGAAGCTATGAGCTTATCTTTAATTCCTCTATTCTATAAAATGATTCACTGATCAAGTCGAATTTTATTTAATATACAAATGATTTTTATTGCAGTAGACTTCTCCGATCTCAACTGCTAACACTCTAGAGAAAAAAGCTTGGCGTTGGAGACATCAGTGTCAAATTTCTACACAACAGTTTCTAAGGAAAAGAGGCTTCATTTCAAGTTAGCGTATAGATGTCCGAGTAAGCGTGGGTCTTCTCTACGCTACATATTGGCTACATTCTTACCTATACGTTTTTAATAATAAAACAAAGTAACAACATCTTTTGAGGTTCACCAACCGAGCCCTTCCAATCCTCTCTTTAGGTTTCATCTAGAGTTTAAGTCCCGATAGAAGGCAGGGGAAGCTTTCAAGCTTAATTGGGAACATATTTTTACATGAATTTTATACAGCTGACAGCTAACGAAATCTCATCAAATGACGGTGAAATCAAAGAACCACCCGTTTCTTTTCTGTAAGTTTTTATGGTTACTAAGTAACCACCGTAACAAGCAGCACCTGAACTATATAAAATTTCAAGCTCAGCACATTGCGTCACGTTTCCAGGGGGCAGGTGATTTTTGTGCATCCTCGAGTGTTCTATTCTCTCTACTATGTCTGAGCCGAAAGAGAAACTGCTCTTGGTCGAAAAAAAGGAAACATAACATTTTCCTTTACGTATAATGAGTAATTTTAAATCGCAACCCTTGTCAGTTGTTTGTGGGAAAAGGAAAAGATGATTGTTACAGACCCTACCATTTAATTGGTTGATTCAGGAGCCCATAAAGTACCTAGTTGATTTGATTTCACCATTCAGAAAAATAAAGAAGACAGCGTTAGCGAGAGAAGAGAAAATAAACGATGAGTAGATAACAAATGCAAAATTGTATAAGGTACGTAAAATAGATTTCAAAAAAGAGACTTTATATACGATAATTCTGGTTTATAAATAAAGGCGGTAACCTCTTGCCCGTCTGACTGAATTCAGCGTATGCTGCTCGGTCGGCTTTTGAACAGCTAAAGTGGAAAAGGTTAAGTGGACTGATTAAGCTGATTGCTGTAATTCCGGAACTAATATCCGAAGTAAGATGAATTTAGGCAAGAACTAAACTGTGTTTAGTTTATCTTGAGAAAGGGACTACTAATACTGCCACCGAAGAGTCAAAAGATTTTGGTCTTATTAACCGGGTGGTGACGAACGGGATCACAGGCTTACCATCCTCTGTTTGTGTGGTGTGCTGTGAATTTATAATAGCTGTATCGTTTTATCAAGCTGGGAAAGCTAAACAGACGAACTAAAGACAAAAGTTAGGGCTTAAAAGCTGTACAAAAAATATGCTATACAAAAGAACACTCTCAAAGGATGTTAGAAAGAATGATAACCTCTAAAAAGGACACGGTACTTTATAAGAACAGTGATTTTTTAAACAAAAGAAAAACTACCAAACGTACACTTTACTTCCGTAAGGAGAACGCTACCTTGAACTATTTCAACATAAAATTGTAAACAAATCCTTTCAGAGCCAGCTCAGAACGGACCGTTAGGTTCCTTTAACGGGCGCATAGCACAAGACTGCTTTTTCGTCAACTTTTCTTAAAATTTCCCATTCATCCAAATAAACAGATTTGGCGGGGTCTACTGTACTCTACATATTGGCTACATTCTTAACCATAAAACTGTTTTTTTTTTGCAGAGGATAAGGGACACTAAGCAATTCAGGCTTAACTGGTCGCAGAACAGAAGTAAATTTTATGTAGCTAACAGCTAACGAAATGTAATCAAAAGACGGTGAAATCAAACTGAACCACCCGTTTCTTTTCTGTGTTAGTATGGCGAACCACCGAAACAAGCATCACGTGAAACTGAATGACATTTCAGTTCACGTGATACTCGCGTGTTCTATTCGCCCGATTATCGTGAAGAGGAAGTACCACTCGCGTGGTCTAAAAACCGAGGAATTGAAATATTTTCATTTACCTAGTAATAAATGATTTTATATCGCGACCCTGGACAGTTGTTTTGAGAAAAGAAAGAATAAAGTTCAGGACCCTTTCATACAGCGTTATCAAAAGATAGGTCATTTCCCTGTATTGCATGACGCATCCTTACTGCGCACGATTTGTTGCGTCATTAGCACGCGCTCAGAGCGCGCGCACGTCCAGGGAGTAATAGGTTTCCTATGAGGCTAAGCTCACCAGAGAAAATAATAGATATATTTACTCTTAAACAAGCGTGGTGACCTATCTTTTTTTCCAACTATTTTTGACCTACCATTCATCCTCTTTTTGTTCAAAGAGTTAGAAAAACAAAACACATGTTCGAAAAAAAATTTATTACTATAAACGCATTACTCACGGGGATGAAATCAAACAAACATGTGTTCGTTAGGCAAGGAAATATAGGGTAACTTGGGACAATGATATCTCGTAAACGAACATGGGGACCTATTCTTTTTATTTTATATTTCAAAACACTGCACGATAGATAACAACTTGTGAAAGTTTGACAAAAAAACGTATGTTAAATTTTATTTCGGGGGAATGACCTTAACAACACACACACATACAACAAGTAGATACATATATCCTATTATAGGATATATGTATCCTATAATAGTATCTATTATATAGATACTAGTATATGTATCCTATAATAATATCCTATAATATATCCTATTATAGGAAGCAATTGCACAGGCGTTACAATGGCAGCCACACAAATCTTCACTGTTGTTTTATTTTTATTTAATCTTAGCTTGGGCAGTCTAGAAAGTCATTATTAACCAACCAAACCTTCGCTAAGTTCCCAGCAAACTATCATGGGTGATTTTCTGGGCAAGAACACGCTGGTGACAGTATTTTTCTGTCCGAATGTCAAAGTTGTTAGTCGCCTTTCCAGTCGATGCTTGATACGTCAGACGATAGCAGTGTGGTCGAAGCGTGGTCTACTGGTCGTTGCGTCCAAGGAACGTACAATCTGCATAAATCTCTGTATCTGTATGGATGTGGAGGCGAACCCAGGTCCGAATAGTGAAACCGATACGGGCACGAAGACAAGAACTGAAAACAGCGATTTGATCAAGCATACAAGAAGGGGCCTATTGGGACTCAGAAAATCGTTAACACTCAAGCCCGCTCCGGCAGTCATCCAAAGTCTCAAATCGCTAGGTTTGTTTAAGTATCGAGGATCCCGAGGAGGACTAAAGCGTAGCGAGAGTCGGTGGAATTTATTCGACAATTTGGCCGTTACACTGAATAAATCCATTCCTGTGATTCAAGGCATTGGCAGGACCACTCGCCGCCTTTATAGGGGTCCATCTCAGGCGAACTTGATACCAGTCACTCGTCAGGTTTCTCCCATTGCGCGAAAGTCTAACACGGATTTTGCTGTGCCGAAATTCTTATTTACGAACATATGTAGTCTCGCCAAAACTAAAAATCGGGTTAGAGCGGCTATTGCACTCGAAGCCGATTTGAATATGAACGACATCGATGTATGCATTGTCAGAGACACACCTAAAACCTGACACACCAGACAGCGTGGTCAGCATATCAAACTACAAGATCTACAGACGGGACAGAAATTGGTTTGGTCTCGATTTCAGGAGCAACGGCGGAATTGCTATCTACGTGCGAAGTAACCTAGATGTTATTGATGTCTACAGATCTAAACTTTACGAACTGATATGTTTGACTTTACGATTACCCTCGGGACATCGGATGCTTGTTTGTGGTGTTTATCATCCGCCAAAATACAATTACAAAGAACTTGATTTAATGAGCTACATAATTGAACTTGCAGATAATGCCTTAGACTCCCATCCGGACACGGTCATTGTCTGTGGTGGCGATGTTAACAAAATGGATCTCAACCAATTGTAGCAATTATCGGGTTGGTATGCGCTTGTTAATTTTCCAACAACAGGGAAATCGTGCTTAGATAACGTTTTAACCAATCGCAAAGACCTCTTTGGCAACTGTTATCCTTTGGATGTGCAAATCAAGACTGACCATTTTGGGGTTATCTTGCCAGCGGGATCTAAGCTTAAACCTATTCGCACCAAGGTCTTAATTCGGGATCGCCGCGCACATCGGAAGATTGCACTCTATCAAGCTCTCGAGAATGAAAATTGGAATCAAGTTCTGTCTGCTAACCATCCGGATCAAGCGGTCGAGAAACTAGAAGCCGTTATTCATAGGCATTTGAATAACTGTATGCCGCAGCGAACGGTATCTATGTCTACGCGGGATCCACACTGGATGTCTCCATTGGTCAAATCCATGCTTAAGACGAAAGCTAAGGTTTCAATCTCCAATACCGAACGCTTACAGCATCTGAATAGACGCATTTCCCAACTTATAAGTGAGAACAGGACGCATCTATTGGCTAATCCGATAGGCAGCCAGAAATGGTGGAAGGAAGTCGATTCTCGATCGCAGCGCCGCACAGCTGCCGGCAGTGTTGCCCTGGAAGCGAGAGATTAGAGCAGTTAAACGACTACTTCGGATCTCTGTGTACCGACGACAGCTATATCGAGCCACTCCCCGTAACTATTGATGATGTGTACAAGTACCGGAAATCAGTGAATTGCAAGTCTGGCAGTCTTTATGCAAGTTAAAACGGACTGCCGTCGGTCCCGATAACATCCCTTTTTGGATCTGGAAGGACCTCGCTGACATTTTCACCCCTGTCGTCACAAAGGTGTGGAACCTCTGCCTCCTCACTCAGTCCTGGCCTCGATCATGGAAAAGAGCGAATGTTTATCCACTCCCTAAAGTTGAACTTCCTATAGAAGACAAAGACTATCGAGGAATTAGCATAACACCTGTCATAGCGCGTGCGTTTGAAAAGGCAATTTACAGGAACCATGCGAAAGATATCGTGGAACAGAATCTCAGCTCAAGCCAATTCGCATATAGGGAAGGAGGAAATTGTACAGACGCTTTGCTAGCTATTCAGCACACTGTAGACAGCTACTTAGATCAACCTGACTGCAAAGCTGTGCGTCTTTTTACTATGGATTTTAGTAAGGCTTTTGACTCTGTCAAACACTCCTTACTATATGAAAAACTGAAAAACCTTCCACTGAACCCCTGTGTTATCAATCTCTATCTAGATTTTGTAAAACACAGGCAACAAAGAGTCGTCCACAATACATTTTCAGGGCTTTGGAAAGAGGTCAATCAAGGCACTACTCAGGGTAGTGTCAGCGGCCCCTACCTATTTAATATTTTTCTAAACGACCTCGAGATAAAAAATGGCTCTACAACTTGTTTGCATAAATATGCGGACGACTCCACCATAATTGCACCGGTGTGGAGGGATACAGACTGTTCAAACGAGTTAGTAATGCAGTTCTTAGAATGGTCAAAAAACAACTGTATGACCTGTAATCCTAGTAAATGTAAAGAACTTGCCTTTGTGAAAAAAGGCAATGTACAAATCTTTGAGAGAGTAGCTGGAATACCTCAGGTTAAGGACTTCTTCTGCTGGGTGTTACTTTCCAGTTTGACACCCGATTTAACACTCATGTAAAGAACAAACTCACAAAAGCAAACAAGTCTCTCCATGTGCTCAGGACGCTTAGAAGAGTGGGGTACAATCAATCAGAAATTGACTACCTTTTCAATTCTTATTTCACTACCAAATATCTCATACGGGCTTGCGGTATACGGAGCCGCTGAAGCTGAACTAACAACGATCCAGTGTTTTTTGGATAGGTGTAAGAAGCGTAGGTACATCTCACATAGCATAGATATCCACGATCTTTTAGAAAAACAAGATAAGAAAATACGCACTAAAGTTATGGGCTTAGAGGGTCACCCGCTGTATAACATGTTGCCGGAGGTTAAGAACACCAAATACGAGCTTAGAAGAAAGTCGGCCGTGAAACCTAAAATAAACACGAAGCGCTTCATGAGCTCTTTTATTAACCGCCTTACTTTTAAATACAAGTTAGCTGATTTATTTCATTAGAATAATAGTGTTAGTTCATGTAATGTAGCTTGCTTTTTACCATCAATTTTTGTAACATAGGATATGTGTGTTTATCTTATGAAATAAAGACTTATTACTTATTACTTATTATTAGATGTTTCGATGTGAAGTATCGGCATATATTTTCACGAGTTGTGCTGTATTTTGACGAGCCCGTAGGGCGATTCAAAATACAAACAACGAGTTAAACTATACGCCAATACTTCACACCGAAACATCTAATAAGAGATTTATTATCCACCTAAACCTTTTTAAAACTTTTTCAGTAACTTGAAAGAAAACTACAAGTGTAAAAGGATGAGCGCAGGCACGTCGGTACTGTACAATAACAAGCTGTACAATATCGTGGGATATTTGTACTCGTTTAGCGCGCTTTATGTACAATAACTATAACATGATGAAATTATGAATATATGAAATTCATATATTTGAACTGCGGAATGAAGAAATAAATGTAAAGAAGATCCTCGCAGTTATTAACACAACTTAGCTGTGTTAATAACTGCGAGGATCTTCTTTACATTTAATAACTATAACAGTTGGATAATAATAATAAATAAGGGCGATTAACTTTCGAACAGCTGTAATGGCTGTATCGGTTTATCAAACTACCAAAACCAAACAGACAAACTAAACGCGAGATTTAGTACACTCTGTAAGGATGTTAGAAAGAATCATGAGAACATACAGCAAGTATACTTAAAAATATACTTTCTCGACAAAAGAAAAGCTACCTACAAAAAGAATACTTTATTTCCGTGAGGGTTTCGTTACCTTTCACTATATCTAGGCCAACACAAAAATTGAAAACAAACCCTTACAGAGACAGCTCAGAACGGACTGTTAGGTATTTTTAAGAGGCGCATAGCACAGGACTGCAGCTTCGTCAACTTCTTTTAAATTTTCCCATTCATACAAACAAACAGGGTTCACTATGGCCATGATCACCTCCCCTGTTGGGATTCTTATGCCGCTGTCAATTGGAAATTTGTTAACGAGGAAATAAACCCTCCCCTCTATTTCTATTGCACCGAGGTTGTTTGCTGGAATGTGACTTTGTTTGACAATAGACCACTTGTTGTTTACTTCATCGAAAACTTCTACAGGAGCTGGGTCTCCACATGGTTTATTGGCGTAATAAGAAACATTACCCCCTGCAACGTATAGTTTACTGTTCACTACAAAAAGGCTGGATCCAAAGTGAGGCTGACAGGTTGATTCTTTCTGTTCCCACACGTTCCTCACTGGATCAAAACAACGAAGCTCTGCATTGTGCATACAGGTGTATTTGGATCTGACAGGCCCAAAAAGTACATACACTTTTGAATGAAATTTTGTTACTCCACTGAGATAATATGACTCATCAGAAAAATCACAGGTAATGTTAACCCTGGCAAAACTTTGCCACTGACGCTCTGCGAAGCTGTATCTTTGAGGAATCTTTTCATAATCAGAACAATTTGTATACATGTAGTTTCCTACAATGCAAATGTCGTAAATGTCTTCAGATGGATGTTGATGCTTTTCCCAAACCTTGAATTTCATGTCATAACAATAAATGCATTCTTCATCCTCTAGGTCCGATCCAGCAATAAACAGTTTATTGCCAACGGTCTCTGTACAGTAGCACTGTTTCCAGAGTGTTACTGATCTGTCCGTTTCTGATGCTAAGGATTCCAATGGTTTCCAGGCTTTGTCTTTGACGTCAAAATATTGCATTTGAGCCTCAGGAAGAACAGCAACAAGAACCTAAAAGGACAACAAGGATACCACAAAGAATCACTAGTTACTAAGGGCCAATCCATGCTAGGCGCCATTTTTTACTGTCTTTGCAAATTTTTTGTGGTACTGACCTGCGGTTTACAAGTGGGGAAACCATCTTAATTTCTGCCAATTTTTGTCATATCTTATCAATCTTCAAAGGTGCTGTCGTCCTGCCTTCTAGCTAAATGAGAATTTTTGTCAAAGGTTAAAACAGCAGCAAGAATTGACTTCAATCTTGTATATTGGACCTGGTTTCCTGTGGTTAACAGTTATTATCATTTTGTAAAAAATACGGACAAGCTTGCCAAACCTGAAATTTGGTAAAGACAAATTTTATGATGATTTTTGGGGTTTACACAAATTTGTAGCTCCCTTTTACGCGGGTAGAAGGAAATAGGAGACGTCTGCACGCAGGCTATACAGAAAGTGGTCACCGAAACATTGCGTGACCAGCTCATGGTTTTGGTCGCCAATTTATTCTCGTTTGATTTCCATTACTATTAACAGAACAGAAGGGATTTCAGAATAATCGGGAACGTAATGCATTTCACAGCGCGTGAGGAACATATTTAGACTAAACTAGCCATTCAATGACATGCAAATATAAAGGGTCCGAATACCGGGAATGTTCAACACTCTAGCCTTCAATCATAAAACTTATTGCACCTTGTTTAAACGACTTAGAAGATATTTGTAGATAAAAAACGAAAAAAAAAACATTTCTTACTGAACGTAGTTTAGTCTTCCCCTCGCCAAACGTAGAGCTTGACGGAATTTGGCTATGCAAGATTGATTCATTGAGGAGCATGTCAATCTCTGGTGATTGTTTCATCTCCTCTGTGTTCAGTTCTCTGATCACATCCTTGATATCAACAAGCCCCAGACGAACAGCTCCGATAACTTTAGCCGCGACTGCCATCCTCTCTTCCTTCTTAAATTTAATCCACTGCATCACTGATTTGAAGACGAAGTTCTCCGAAGGAGCGATGAGGTCGTCTCGATTGAGAAGGCTTGACAACTGATCTGCGTTAACACTGGACAAGAATTCGTCACTTTCGCAGATTTCCTTGTACATCGAGGCCATTTTGCATTGTGCAGCTTCTTTTAAGTCCAAAAGACCATGCCGATCAGCAATCGTGCAGATGCGGCAATATGATTGCACATCAAACCGAAACTCGACAAACTCCAGAAACTCAGCCTGTATGTAATCACAACACTGTTGAAGAACACTTGTGACTTGAAGGTGATCCGCTGTAAGGAGAACTTCAAACACGGTTTCATTGTTGAGATGAAGATCTCCACTGTAAATGGAATCCAACACGACCTTCAAAGTTTCTGCTGAAATGTTCTGATCTTTGAGTTCGATCACCTCCTGGTTCGATTCCTTCATTCAATGAGAAAACATGGCGTGGAAATAATCGCTGTTCACCGGGAGTACAATGCGATGAGCTGGAAATAGCTATTTACCAACTTTTAAATGAACATCAATAAATTCACCTTTATCTCGAAACTGAACACACTTCGACAGAAGAATCTGAGAATGTGCAAGCATCTTATATTCATGTGATTGTAGAAGGAGGGTGCTAATGGGGTTAGTAGTTAACTGACAATTGGCCAAAATAATAGTAGTTAACTGACATTTGGCCAAAAAATTAGTAGTTAACTGATAAATTAAAAGTCAACAGTTAACTGACATTTTACTAATTGTATTGAATACGATTGTTGATGTTTTAAAAGCAACAAAGATTTTCTTAACAGCGAGGCTATTTCGTGACATTTACCTGTCACGCTGCATGACCTGGTAGCGGTATTCACTGTTATTTGGGTCACGTCCGATGCAAAAGTGCCATGCGAAGCGTAACTTGGGACCTTGATCTCTGTGATGGCTTTGAGTGGCGTGGTCAAAGTAGACTGTGTGGCAGGCGCAGAAAGGGGAGGGGAAAGGGGAGAAATTATTCTCGAGGACGGAGGGGAGAGGAAGGGAGTCATACAGGCCTTCCAACCCCATTTTATAACTATGTTGAATGGAAATTGAGAAACACGAATTTCGAGTGCTTACGGTGGCCGAACACAGTTTTCTTGTACCTATGCACTATTAGTTGTTATTTTCAAACCGCACTGGCAATTGGGCGGCCAAAATTAGCAAGGTGCAAAATCGGCTAAAAAAGATTATATTTTGATATGTTATATTGGACTAAGTACCGTTGCCAAGGTAACATAGCTGGTAATAAACCAGCTTTAAATAATGGGTCTGATTTATTTTCGGAAAATCCAATCGATAGTTTTTTTCCATCATTTGTCTCTAGGAAAATTGGAAAAATACTGCCCTATTGACACTGGTCTGGTGAAGTTTTGACAGAGAGATCTTCTGTAATTTTGTGTTTTGTATTTCAACGTTTTCTGAAAATGTCCTCTGTCGGATTTCAATTTTTGTGTACAGGCGAGTTAAGCGTGTTCTGAACTATTATTCTACCAAATTTCTTGAAATTCTAACAAGCGGTTCCGTAGAAAACAGTGCATTTCCACTAAACCATGCAGTCACAATCTTCTTTTTAACTGCGCATGCGTTGCATTTGACAGGGTCTCGATCTTTCTCGATCCATACTAACAATCCCGGAAAGGCAGGGTCCAATAGTATTACCTTTTAATACATTGAAAAACAAACGTTTTTTTACACATAACAAACTGTTTGAATATTAAGTAATTCTGACCAATCACGATTTTGATGAAAGTAATACGCCTGAAACAATGGCCTGGTAGTGGGCGCGCCCTCTTCATTCCTCTTGAGCTCCGCACTCGTTGTTCGCTTTTCCCTCCCCTTTCCGCGCCTGCCACGCAAGCTATGGTCATCTCGATAAAAACTTGGAATAAGTTATTCTAAGTTTTTATCAAGATGATGACAAAGGGTCGGCATTCGAACGATAAAGAGGTCGCGTGCCGTTTGACTTGGCGAAACACAATTCAATGGACATAGTATGTAAACATTTGACAGATTTTATGGGAATTTTACAACAAGCGGTAAAGTTTAAACTAGGTGCGTTTGACTTGAAGCTGATCCGATTAGATATTTGACTGTCCGGCAAGCGAACGTGGGTTGACCTTGTTTGGCCTGATTTAGATCTCGTCAATAATTGATTACGGGTCACAATGACAGACCCTCTGAGCAGACTAAACAACTAAACAAAAACAAAAACAACTTTCTCATCTTTGTCAATAGTTCGGACTCTCTTTCTCTTTCATTATGAGTAAGATTTCTGATTTGATTGTTCTTTTTTTAATAATTATTTTCATGTCTGGAAATTATAATTTATTTATTGATTTGAGTAAGGTCCACCCCCAAGGATGATTGACGTGCTGAAGTGAGGAAAAATTCGGGTTATTAAGCAATAATTTTCGATGTAAGAAAAGGAAAGTTAATAGCTAACTATAATATTTAGTAGTTAACTGACAATTGGCCGAAAAATTAGTAGTTAACTGACATTTGGCCGAAAAATTAGTAGTTAACTGACAATTGCTTACCCCCATTAGCACCCTCTAGAAGGACGATCGAGGGTTTCACTTTGAACGAGTGTAACCTGGCACGAATCTGATCTTGGCGTGATCGCGTGACTAATTACCCTAACAGCACAAGCAAAACGTCACGCGAGCCAAGAAGGGTAAAGAAAGGTTTTCGGAGCTCTCGGGAAAAAGCGCAGGGTGCCGTGCCGACGCTAATTCATAAATTATGACACATGTCAAGCGTTGATTTATTGGTACAACTTAGGAAACTGGTTTTCTTTTGGAACAGCTCTTAAATTTGCCTGAATTAAATTCGACGTCTGAAATCACGTCGTGCTTCAATGGTGCCGCAGTCCACCCAGCCTGGCAAGGCAGCAGCCATGGGTTACCGTTACACAGTCGTACCAAACGATTTACAGCGTGTCAGTGTCATTTTAAAAATTTATATTTAATCACAATTTTGATATCAAAGTGGAGTCATTCCTAATAAATCCTAATAAATCTCAATCAAAATACTAGAAGCTACGAGCTTATCTTTCTTCTGTTCTCTGAAACGTTTTGTTGATCAAGTTGAATTTTAATTATTGTGCAAATGATTTTTATTTAGAGTAGTCTCCGTCTATCTCAACCGCTAACACCCTAGAGAAAAAAGGTTGGCGTTTGAGACAGCCAGTATCAAACTTCTGTACAACAGTAATTAAGGAAAAGAGGCTTCATCTCGAGTTAGCGCAGATGTCCGAGTTAGCGGGGTCTATTGTACTCTACATATCGGCTACATTCTTGACTTAACCATAAAACTAGGGGAACATGTTTTGTTTTAGTGTATCAACCGAATCCTTCCAATCCTCTTTTGAGGTTTCATCTAGAATTTAAGCCCCAACAGAAGATAAGGGACACTAAGCAATTCAGGCTTAACGGGTCTGAACAGAAGTGAATTTTATGTGGCTAACAGCTAACGAAAAGTTATCGAAAGACGGTGAAATCAACCTGAACCACCCGTTTCTTTTCTGTGTTAGTGTGGCGAACCACCGAAACAAGCATCATGTGAACTGAATAACACTTCAGTTCACGTGATACTCGCGTGTTCTATTCGCCCGACTATCGTGAAGAGGAAATACCACTCGCGTGGACTACAAACCGAGGAACTGAAATATTTTCCTTCACCTACTAATAAATGTTTTTATATCGCGACCCTTGACAGTTGTTTTGAGAAAAGGAAGAACAACGTTAAAGACCCTTTCATACAATTGGTTGATTTGATTTCACTGTCCAGTAAAACAAAGAGGATAGCGTTAGCAAAATAACAATAATAATAATAATAATAATAATAATAATAATAATAATAATAATAATAATAATAAAACACAAGAAGAACGAGTAGGTACCAATTTTTAAAAAGACGCAATGCGACGAAACATTTTGTACAATAATTTTGGTTTTTAAATAAAGGCGATCGACTTTCGAACAGCTTAGGTAGAGGGGCCTGTCCTTTCCAAAAAATCAAGTTATCTAATTCAGCTTCCGATTAAGCTGCTAATCCAGTTTGTTAGAATTTTATGCTGGCCGAATCAAAAATCACAAGTCAGTGCGATCAATGCACGATGAAGCGGGCCCTGGATGAAAATTACTCTGTGTAATTCTAGTTTACCCCCTCTAAATAAAGTGTTGTTGTTGTTGTTGTTAAAGCGAGAGACGTTCATGTAACAAGTAACCGTGTTCAGTTTATATCTAGCATAATACTAAGCTACCGGGAACCGCATTGGTACGATCACCAAAAGGTCATAAAATATTAGTCTTATTAACGGTTGGTCGTGAACGGGATCACAGGGTTACCATCCTCTGTTTGTGTGGTGTGCTGTGCATTTGTAACGGCTGTATCGGTTTAACAAACTACCAAAACCAAAAAGACAAACTAAACGCGAAATTTATAGATTAAAAGCGGTACAAAAAAGTACTCTCTATAAGGATGTTAGAAAGAATCATGAGAACATACAGCAAGTATACTTCAAAAATATACTTCTTAACAAAAGAAAAGCTACCTACAAAAAGAATACTTTATTTTACCTATTTCAGTAAGGGATTCATTAGCTTTCACTACATGTATGTCAACACGAAAATTGAAAGCAAACCCTTAGAGAGACAGCTGAGAACGGACTGTTAGGTATCTTTAAGGGGCACATAGCACAGGACTGCACCTTCCTCGACTTTTCTCAAATTTTCCCATCCATCCAAACAAACAGGGTTCACCTCTCCTGGTGGGATTCTTATCCCACTGTCAACTGGAAATCTGTTAACGAGGAAATAAACCCTCCCCTCTATTTCCACTGCACCAAGATTGTTTCCTGGAATGTGATTTTGTTCAACAATAGTCCACTTGTTGTTTTCTTCATCATAAACTTCGACAGGTGCAGGGTCTCCACATGGTTCACCACTATCATCAGTAGAATCCTTACCCGCTACAGCGTATAGTTTACTGTTCACTGCAAAAAGACTGGATCCGAAGTGAGGCTGGCAGGTTGATGCTTTCTTTTCCCACACGTTTCTCACTGGATCAAAACAATGAAGAACTGCATTGTGCATACAGTTGAAGGAGTTTGGCTTTGGCCACGATTCACGCCCATACAGAACATACACTTTCGAATGAAAAAATGTTACTCCACTCTGATGATAACACTCATCAGAACCACGTGTAATGTTAACCTTAGCAAAAGTTTGCCATTGACGCTCGGAAAAGCTGTATCTTTGAGGACTCGTACCATAATCAAAACTGATTACATACATGCAGTTTCCTACAATGCATAGGTTGTCAATTTCTCCACATGGGTGTCTACACTTTTCCCAAACCTTCAGTTCCGTGTCATAACAATAAATGCATTCACCATCACTTGAGTCCCATCCAGCAACAAACAGTTTCCTGCCAACAGTCTCTGCACAGTAGCATCGTGACCAGAGTTCCAATCCATCCATTGCTGGTACTAAGGATGCCAATGGTTTCCAGGCTTTGTCTCTGACATCAAAATATCGCATTTGAGTCTTAGGAAGAACAGCAACAAGAACCTAAAAGGACAACAAGGATACCACGAAGAATCACTAGTTACTAAGGGCCAATTCGATTTTTTAATGTCTTTGCATATTTTGTGGTACTAACCTGCGGCTTACAAGTGGGGACACCATTTTAATCAGTTTTGCCAAATTTTGCCAAACCTTATCAGTCTTTAAAGGCACTGTCGTCCTGCCTTCTAGCTAAATGAGAATTTTTGTCAAAGGTTAAAACAGCAGCAACAATTGACTTCAATCCCGTATGTTGGACCTGGTTTCCTGTGGTTAACGATAGATACTACATATCATTTTGATCGTCATTTGTATTTTATAATTATCATTTTGTAAAAAAATATGGACAAGCTTGCCAAACCTGAAATTTGGTAAAGACAAATTTTATGATGATTTTTAGTGTTACACAAATTTGTAGCTCCGGGTAAACGGATGCAAGACCTTTCAACAATGTTGAACACAACCTCAATGTCCGATAACAAAACAAAACAATTCAACATCATGCAACATCCTTCAGGATTATTATTGAACAGGGAACCCAACTCAATTGTGTTGAGCAGTGTTGAATGGAAATGTTCAGTCTGTTTGGCCCCAGCCTTAAGAGTAAACGCTGGACGGTGACTTCAATAGTGCGAAGCACCAAAGTGGATGCTTAATAAACTACTTTGCATATTTTTAGGAAATTTGAGTATAAATTCACAATATTCAGGTATCTAGCTCCAGAAAAACAAAGTCAGGTAAAAGAGAGGTTTCTCTAAAAATGGATTATGGTGAGAGAAGCCAATAACAAGAAATCCCACTGAACCAAGTGTCTTTTGCAGGTGCTATTTTGGTTAACCTGCGGCCAGTTGCTGTGTCACTTGGTAAAGAGAAAACAAGAGCATCGCTTAGAGGAAGTTTGCTTAGATTGGGCTTGATTTAATGGTTGGAACTATAGAAAGTGGTCACCAAAACATTGCGTGTCCCAGCACAGGGTTGTAATTTCCAATTTATTCTTACTTCATTTCCATTACTATAAAATAGATCAGAATGGATTTTAGAATAATAAGGAACGTAATGCATTTCAGAGTGCGTGCGGTGCATATTTAAACAAAACTAGGCATTCAATGACATGCAAATAAGGGGCCGTTCACATGATACTGGAATGACTTTCATTCCAGAAAGAGTTCATTCCATCCCCGTACATTTCTCTGTATCTGTTTACATGATACCGAGACGACATTTCGTCCCCATGCAAGTCATTCCGGAGTGAGTTCATTCCGGTTTTCAATCTGAATGAAATTCTCGTTCTGGTATGACATTTCATTCTGTTATCAGGTTAACTGAAAACGAACTCTGTTCCGAGATGAAACGTCATTTAGAGTGTAGTCTGCGGTGAGTGGCGCATGCATATTTGATCTGGTGCGAAAACTCCGCATGCGAGAACGCCTTAGGCTGAGCCAGTTGATTTTGTCATGTGAATGCAGTGCGAACTTAATTCTGGAACGAAACTCATTCCAGAATGAAACTCATTCTCGTATCATGTGAACAGCCCCTAAGTGTCTGAGCACCAGGGATTCAACACTCTAGCCTAAGATCCTAAGACTTATTGCACAATGTTAAAATTACGAAAAAAGAGCATTTCTTACTGGACGCGATGAACGAAGTTTAGTTTTCCCCTCACCAAATGTACAGCTTGACGGAATGTGGCTATACAAGAGTGTTTTTTTCAGGAGCATGTCAATCTCTGGTACTTGTGACATTTCCTTAGTGTTCAGTTCTGTAATCACATTTTTGGTATCAACAAGCCCCAGACGAACAGCTCCGATAACTTTAGCCGCGACTGCCATCCTCTCTTCCTTCTTATATTTAATCCACTGCATTACTGATTTGAAGACGAAGTTCTCTGAAGGAGCGCTGAGGTCGTCTCGACTGAGAAGGCTCGATAATTGATCTGCGTTAACACTGGACAAGAATTCGTCACTTTCACAGAAGTCCATGTACATCCAGGCCATCTTGCATTGTGCAGCTTCTTGCAAGTCTACAAGACCATGCCGATCAGCAATCGTGTAGATGCGGCAATATAATTGCACATCAAACCGAAACTCGACAAACTCAGCTCGTATGTAATCACAACACTGTTGAACAACACTAGTGACCTGAAGGTAATCAGCTACAAGAAGAACTTCAAATACGTTTTCATTGTTAAAATGAAGCTCTCCACTGTAAATGGAATCCAACACAATCTTCAAAGCCTCCGCTGAAATGGTCTCATCTTTGAGTTCGATCACCTCCTGGGTCGATTCCTTCATTCCATAAGTAAACATCGCGTGGAAATAATCACTAATTGCCGCGAGTACAATGCGATGAGCTGGAAATAGCTCATCTCCAAGTTTTAAATGAACATCAATGAATTCACCTTGATCCCGAAACTGAGCACACTTGGACAAAAGAATCTCAGAATGTGCAACCATCGTTGATAATCAAATTCCATTTAATATCCGCACCCCCCCGGTTGAGGAACAGTGGAATTCTTCAGGGGTTAGGGTGTTGGGAGGCAGGAATTCTTCAGGGGTTAGGGTGTTGGGAGGCAGGAATTCTTCAGGGGTTAGGGTGTTGGGAGGCAGGATTTCTTCAGGGGCTAGGGTGTTGGGAGGCAGGATTTCTTCAGCGGTTAGGGTGTTGGGAGGCAGGATTTCTTCAGGGGTTAGGGTGTTGGGAGGCGGGTTTTCTTCAGGAGTTAGGGTGTTGGGAGGCAGGATTTCTTCAGGGGTTAGGGTGTTGGGAGGCAGGATTTCTTCAGGGGTTAGGGTGTTGGGAGGCAGGATTTCTTCAGGGGTTAGGGTGTTGGGAGGCAGGATTTCTTCAGTCTTCAGGGGTTAGGGTGTTGGGAGGCAGGATTTCTTCAGGGGTTAGGGTGTTGGGAGGCAGGATTTCTTCAGGGGTTAGGGTGTTGGGAGGCAGGATTTCTTCAGGGGTTAGGGTGTTGGGAGGCGGGATTTCTTCAGGGGCTAGGTGTTGGAAGGCAGGAATTCTTCAAGGATAAGGAACGTATTGAGCTTAATTAGAAAAAAATCTATCGTTGTTTAATGGAAATATTCGCGTTTTCATGAAAAGGCTGTTCTTTAAATAGCGCTTGCATCTCTTAATCGTTGAACTTGCTTGCCCTAAAACTAAAAGTTTTGTAAACTTCGAACATTCTTTGTTTAGAGTACCGAGCATCACTAAAATCGGTAACACTTACTTGCCGAAAATTCGATTTATAAAATGGAGCTTCTGCGCTTATAAATAGCCGCGAGCCACCTTCAGGATACACAGAAGTAAAACCAGTG
Source organism: Siderastrea radians (assembly GCA_964017195.1). Classification (NCBI taxonomy): domain Eukaryota; kingdom Metazoa; phylum Cnidaria; class Anthozoa; order Scleractinia; family Rhizangiidae; genus Siderastrea; species Siderastrea radians. The sequence continues at coordinate 6,552,514 of OZ024897.1, read as the reverse complement.
GTTTCGTTTATTCGTTTTTTTTACGCGCGAAGTTTATTTGCAGACGCTTTAACCTCGACACTTATCGTTTCCGGTGGAATTTAATATACAGTATTGAACCAAAAAACGGTGTCTCATACTTCGATTTTAGCGCTTCTTTATTTTTTTATACATTTTCTAAGTTAAGAATAGTAGTTTTTGCGACATTTTCGAAAGAAAAGCCCATACCTCAGTAAGTGATCTAATAAACGCCGGGGACGTCTATTAAATTTTAGGGGTCTTAAGGGCGCGTTAAATAGATGAGGCGTTTATTTCACTTTAACTTTAACAACGTCAACAAAACAAATAAGAAGCGTACTTTGCTCGCGGAGTAAGTGAAAAAAGAGAGTTTGTGAGTAGGAGACTAATCTAATCTGCGCTAATGCAAAGCCTAGAGATGTCGTTCATAGCTCGATATCGATGACGATATCGATATCGTCATCTGGGTCAACCATATTGGCATCGTTGGCCTCTTCGATGTCCGAGTCAGTAATGACGTGGAAAGGGTTTGGGAGGTTGGGCTCATCCAACACAGAGAGCTGTTCTTGGCTTTTGAGGCGATTCTTGGGTGGGGGGGGGCGTCTATTAGACACGGGGCGTTTATTAGAGGGGAGCGTCTAATACAAACTGTACACCTCAGGGAGGGCGTTTATCAGATACAAGGCGTTTATTTGAGAGTGGGCGTTTATAAGATCATTTACGGTATCTCAAAAACTAAAGCGAAAACAAAAATTCTGAGACACTGTTTTTAACTTCAGCATATCTGCAAGCTATCTGCCAATTTTCACGTAAATTGGTCGCATACTTAGACTACTTAGCGAGAATAATTATATAAACTCTCCAAACTTCGCCTGTGTGCTCAAATCAAATTCCAGAAAAAGCGATTTTTTGGTTTCTGGGGATTAGAGATTGTTTACACAGTGGCGTCTTTGATCCAATCACATGCAACTAGCTAATTAGGCATATCATCGAATGTCGGCAGAATGTGCGCTTCAAGTACAACAAGCAGACACGTGCTGCAGAAAACTCACTGATCGTCGATCCGGGGGGGGGTACTCCCTTATTTGGCCTAAACGGGTGCGTGCCGCTCAACAGGGTTTGGTTTTCAGGGTCTTGCGTCTTAAACAGGGTGTATAATTTCACTATTTAGCTTCTTCAACAGGATGTCTTTCTGGACTGGAAGCCTTGAACCCTACGTGTGGGTACCAGCATTTTTTTAAAACCTCATTCTATGATGTCATTTATAAAAAAAAATACTTCCTGTATGGGAAATGAAAAACAAGGCAGACAAAAAATGCAGAACACAAGCAAAATATAAACGTCTCTTGTCTTAAACAGGGTAGCGAAATGAACAGATTTTGTCTTAAACAGGGTCAGGGTTTGAAGGCCTCGGCGGCACACCCCCAAGCAGAACTTCCCTTAAGTAACCCACCGGGGGGTCGTCCATCTACTTTTGCGCCTAAACTGAGAGATTTATTTTTTTTCTGTATCACTGATCTCGATGGAGGAAGCTTCAACTAGTGGACTGAATTGTTGTAGCAGAGACAGAAAAGGCAAACAAAGGAAGAAGAAAATGCCCTCAGAAAACGAAGTTGATATTCTGATGCGCTTATTCAAGTTAATTTGTTCAAGTTCAAAATGTGGAAATGCCTCCAAGTCTTTTCCTTATTTGAGGCTGCAAACGGCAATAGACATTTTCGGGATGAATAAAAAAGACAACTAAAGAATTTTCCCTCCATTTAATCTGTGGCAAAGATCCATATTGTTCCACCACAATAAACGGACGGTTGTCATTACAAAGATGAGGCCGCTTCGTTTATCAGTTTTGAAAAAAACGCATGACCGCTATGCGAATTTCTGTAGTCGATTCCGTATTCTTTTTGTTGGCATTTTTTCTTGAACTAGCCCTTTCTGTTACCATTTATTCTGGGCAAATTGATCGTTGAAGGAACCTTTGGCATCGTCCGGTCCGATTTAAACTTGATCAATGATTTGCGTTACGTTTCATTTTCTTTTTTTCCTGAGTGATTTCCGATAGGTTTTGTTTTGACATAATAAATTTAACAGTTGAGTAACTAAACAGTTTAAACACCAACTTGAAAGACGCTAATTTGGTGGAGAGCACTGCAACTTCACAAGTTTGCAAAAAAGTACAAACATCGCGTGCAACATTTCACATGTTGCAATCATTAATAAACTGACGAAAATTGCTCGACTTCACCTGTCATCAATCTTATATTTTCTTAAACCATTTTCTTATGCTTTCTGCGTTTATACCTCTTGAACTAAATAACATTTTAACCTAAAACTTTTGCCGTTCGATAGCTCTTTTTTTCCTCTAGTACACGTGAATTTTTGTCAAAATCTAGAAAAATTCGATTTTTCTCTTCTCTTCTTGGGTGCATGAAAGGAAGCGATGAATCTACTCTGGACAAGGATCCTTGATGCAGCATGGTCCGAGTGATCTTGGATCACTGATCCTGATGTGGATCATCCCAAAGGAACACACCATACTTTCAAACCGCAGAGTGAAAATGAAACAGTCCGTGAAGCGGCATTAATTAAAGAGAAACCTTTGTCCCCGGACGTTCGAGATTGTGCACGAATTTCAGCTTTGCGCAACTGATTTTATGCTAAGGAAATCCAAGATATTTATGCATATAAGAAAAATCAGTAAATGAGCATTTTGTTTACACAATAGTGAAACAACAGCTACGTTTGCAGGCTACTTTGGCGGTCACCGCAGTGCATAGCAACGTGCGTTGCAGTGCCAGTCAAGCGTTCGAAGATATTTTGGCAGCTTTGCGTTAGTATTTATCTTGAGTCTTGTCCGGAGTTTTCGCATACAGCGCTATGTCTGTCGCTATAAAACTCTACAAAAGAGCTCTTCTTTACAGCCAGGAATTCCTTGCTGTTATCCCAAGCTTTCCTAGAACAAGTTCCTTGCACGATCTTAGAAGAGAGATTGAAAACGAAGAGTTGCTCTCAAACGGAAACTATATTTTCGTCCATAACGCGGGCCATGCGTGTGGGAAAGAAGACGAGAAAACTCTGACAATTGAAGATCTAGTGAATGACGATGCAAATGTATTAAAAGACGGGCGACAGGTGGATGTGGAGATTAAGTTCGTCGACGAGGAAACTGAAGACACTTCAACAGAGGAGAACGTGCCGGAAGCTGCAGGGGCCACAAGTGATTCGTGTGAAACTGAGTCGTCAACCTCGGTAAGCTGGCAAACCTTCAAGTACCCAAAACCCTGGGAAGTCAAAAATGTAAAAATTTATTCTCCAGACGAAATCATCAAATCAAGAGGAATGAAATCCTCGTACTGTAAATTCTGGAACAAACGCGCAAAAGAGTTGTGCTCTCAGGCGCCCAACCTCTCTAAGAAGTCCATCTGCACCACAATTAACGAAGAGTGGAGGCTGGAACAGGAAAGGATCCTCAAAGAAGAAGCTGAAGTGATCAACAAAACAGAGGCAACACCACCTAAGTCCCTTAAAGCTGGGACTTTAAAAATCAACATCTCAGCAATTGAAGAGGCGTCCGCCAAACTACGATCCATAAGTGCGAAACTCGGAAACAGGGCGACACCTCCGTCTTCTCGGAAGGATCTTATAGCAGAGCAGGCCAGAGCCCGGTCAAGGCTAAAACGTGCTCAAGAAACAATGAGAAAAAACCTTAAGGTCAAGAAAAGTAAAATCAACGCCGTTGTAGGCGAAAAAATTTGACATTTACAGTACTCATACAGTAACGTCGAGAAATTCAGATCGATGCTGTTAAAACTGGAACATTTTCCCACTCGACTGGAGTAGTTCAGTATTGATTTCTTTGTTGAAATTGTAAGAATATATTCCTTCATGATAACTGATTCTTTTTACTGGTGAATCCGCCTGACAGAGCATGTGAGCTTAATTGAAAATGGAAGATCATGGATAATAAAAAAATCATGGAAACGGTGAATATAAAGTTGGTTGTTTTAAGCTATTTTTCCCTGATCGATCGCAACCGCGCGAGAAAAATCGTTTCGCGGCGTTCCACGATTATTTCCTGTAGTGTCATTCTGTTTTCTTAGAGTGAATATCGATTAAACCTTGATCCAATCTGAGAAAAAAAAAAAGGAAAAGAAAAGAAAAAAAAAAGATTCCGATACTATAAATGTTGCGGCTTGAGTTTCTGCATGTTTCTGTAAATGTCAATCCGGTTAACCTAAAACCCGGAATCTGGAGTCGGAATTAAAAACCACCCAAAAAATGCTTAATAATAAATTTCTTATTTGGCCTTTTCGAGCCTCCTACAAGCATTCAATATTTTTTTGGAATTGGCAAGCGACTCAAAATAATTCTTATGGTTTTGTATGGGACGAATTTCCGTGCACCATGAAATCGCTATGTACCCGACCGTTGGAGTTTTTTTAAAATATGTTTTCTGTATCTGACACACGGGTGCGGATCAGATCAGCTGTACATAGGACAATCATGCTGGTTTCGGAGAATTCAGATATAATTTAGCCCAGTTTGAGAACGAATCGACTTAACTTAAAGGGACTGCTCTCTTTGTATTCAGGTGGCAAGTGACTCGAAACTATCGCGGTTTTTAGCATATAATTCGGCAGAGTATAAAAGATTACACAGCCAGATTGTGAGTGAAGCTGTCACGCCATTATATTATATTGTTCGTTACCCCGCAGAGAAATGTCCAACAAAAACCACGGTTTCGAATCACGTTCCGCCTCCATGCAAAGAGAAGAGACCCTTAAAACTTGAGTTGATTCGTTCTCAAACCTGACTTAATAATTATCGCTGAGTTCCCCGAAACCAGCTTGCCGGCCATACAGATTATATACCCGTGAGTCAGACGAACAAACTTCAGTTCAAAGGGTCGGGAACATAGTGATTTCACGGTATGCTCAAGCACGGAAAAACCATAATAATTTGCTGAATCGCTTGCCAATTCTAAAAAAATATTGAATGCTTGTAGGAGGATTGCAAAGGCCTTTTCCACTAAATTGTTAGAGAATTTCTGACTGTCGCGCTCGTACTGCTGCCCGTTGTTTTTATAGTTATTGATGTTATTGGTTTTCTCAGAATCGTATCTATCAGTCTACCGGGCATCTTTGCAAAGGCTATCATTTCCGGCTAATTTGCTGACATTATTTCTTCGGTGACTTTTATAATCTCTACCAACATTTTCTCCCAAATTAATACTTTATTATTAATAATTTTTGGTGAAGTCATTCTGGATTCCGGATACCGGATTCCTGCTTTTAGTTAACCGTGTCAATCAAATATACGCTGATGAAAATCAAATTCCGTAGGGATTCCAAGAAAAAAAAGGCAGACAGCCGGAGCCGTGCAGCCAAATGATGAAAAAATTCTTTCTAAAATGCTTTCTATTCCTTTAATGGTCTGGAGCTTTAAATACGAAATTTCGAAATAAATTCTAATAAAGAGAAGATACCTTGGAGAGGTTTTTTTTACCCCGACTTCACGGGCCGTTGATTTCAAATGATCTCGTGATCAGAAGTTTGTTGACCGCAAGCTTCGACTTGCGTTCGAGTTTCAACTTGAAAATTATCAACACAAATATCCTCAACTAAAGCTGTTAATATCAATTTTTCGCGATATCGTTTCAAGGCTAGAATCTTGTTACCCTGAGTATTTAGAGTACAAATTGCGTGAAGGCCGTTGCGAGTGTTCTCATGCATGATAAACACCTCTTACTAATTGTGTGAATTCTCATGCGTGATAAACATCTTGCACGCACAGCCCATTAAAATTAAATAACAAGACAACTGAATCTCCGTGAGGAGTGAGAACTCACAAGCAAAATGGCGAGGTCAGTTATTTTGAAGACCAGTCAAGGTGAAGTTTTTGCTGTTCTTGAAAACGTTAAAGAAGACGAAACTCTATTATCGGTTCGCCAAAGAGTGCGGGAAACTTCTCCATGCGACGATTTCAGTTTCTTGCTCTTTGGGATCCCCTTGAAAACATTTGAAACAAGAGAGTAAAACATATGTGCGGGACTGTTGGCAACGTAACATGGCAGATGGGCACTTCATACTTGAAGTCAAAGCACAAAACGCCACAACAGAGACCAGAAAACCCAAAGCCTATTCCGAGGCTCCGTCGTCCACAGTTGATGCCACAGGCTCTGATGCTTCGGCCTGCAGCGGAGCCAGTGAACATGAACTGAACGTTGCTAAAGTGAAGCATTTTTCTGATGCCGAAATTCAAGATGCCACAAAATTGTTTGCAAAAGAAAGAATGAGGTTTCACAATGGGATGTTGAAGAAAATCAGAATGGATGAAAGCCTTTCCGATTGGGGCCCTCAAGAGCTACTGGGAGTTATTGAATCTTCCTGGGTCATGAAAAAAACTGAACTCTTGAAGTTAAAGGTCAAAGAAATACTGTCCGAGGATATTTCTTCCACAACAGATTGTAAGGGCCGTGATAAAGTTCTCATGCGTAACCTCAACATTTTGGAAAAGGCGCATTTTGATGTGAACCAAGGATATTCCAAGTTTGCAGAAGAGGTTGGCAAGAACGAGTCGGAGCGTAACTCTTTGGAAAATACGTTCGACGACGTTTTTTCCGCATTAAAGAAGAGCCAGGCCAATCTGCAAAAATCCATCGAGGCCTTTACCAAAAAGAATACTCTGCAACAGCCAAGCGTTGATGATCAGCGCGAGGGCCAAGCGTCCGCCCCGGACGTGTCACTTGAAGACAATGAAATTTCCTTCCTTGCAGACGACATAAAAATAGACTACGAAAGTGATTAGTTCGGTCTGGCCCAGTCCAGTCGGCGGTGCAGGACTAACCGAACTAATATTTTCATATAAAACAAGAGAGATAATGTGAGATATTCGTGCTTTTTTTTTTCTAATCAAAGCATTGCAATCGAATGCAAAACGATTTCCAATGTCACTGTTTTAATAAACAAACTAAACCGCTTCTATGTATGCGATGAAGAGAGCAGTAAAGAACATGTTTTATTGGCACCTTGTGTAAGTCCTGTTTTCTGGTGTGCGAATGTCAATAAATTTTTTGATGTCGCGGGAAAAAAAAAAGATTACAACAAATTCTCCAGCGAGCTTTTAGTGCCGTAAAATACCGCCAGTGGAATCACGAAATCAGGTCCCGCGAAAATAAGTAGCAATAAGGTATCTTTTAAATGAAATTCAGTATTAAAAAAGAAAAAAAAAAACATTTTCAATTTCCCATTCCTTCAAGGGGATTCCCCATTTAAGTAAAGACGAATAAAAGTTTACTCGTAGCAGAAACGTTTATTAGTGCCAGCTTTGCGATCAACTTTAAACCGCAGCGTTAGTGCCGGATCCAAAATATCAATCTCACGCATACGGGCCAATTTCTTACGTCTGACTCACAAATCCCGACTATTTGTTCCTAAACCCATTAACTGACCAATCTAGTTAATTTCAGCGAAAATGCTCCAGTAAATGACCTCCCACCTAGACCGTTTTTTAGCTCGTCACGCAACGGATTGCGCGACGAGCAAAAAGAAAAATTATGTCTGCGTGTCCACCAACTCGTGCTCAGATGGCGTGACAGATTGCCGCCAGGGTGACCTGCGGTTTCCTGCATCATGCGCGCTGTTTGTCACCCGGCGAAAAGACTTTGGCCCATCTCCGTCTCTTCGCAGTGACTTTTTGCTTTAATAGTCAGTGCTTGGTAGTAGTTGAGTAGAAATAAGTATCATCAAGCCCTAGGAATATGGGAAGACAGGAGTTTTTTGTTAATCTACAACAAAGGTTAGAAACGCGAGCTCTGTGGGGATGGACGACACTTCTTAATGAAATTCATCAAGTGGAAATGCCCTCTGAATTTGACTTCCCGGAGCCATACGAATGGTGTTCAGGTACGGACTTAGTGTAGCGCTAATTTTTTGTGGGAGCTTTATATTGCGATGGGCGATTTTTTTGTCTTTTGCGGGAACTAATTTTTGCGAATGGGAAAGACTGGTTTTTCTTGCTGGGGATTAATTTTTGCGATTTTTAGGAAGTCGCGTTCCAATGGAAAAGTACATGCAATCGAAACACAGTTGAAACAATATGCAGATGCAGACAGCATTTTATATGTACATGTAAACGGTGATGTTTGTATGCAATAATTTCGACAGTGCATTAAAGTTTCGGGGCGACAATTTTGTGGGAACCTTTTTTTTGGGGGGGGGTGGGGACAGTTTTTGCGGATCGCGAGAATAACCGCAAAAATGTAGCGCCACTCGTCCACACGGTACTATCAAAATCACTAGAGTGGTAAAACGTGGGAATTTGAATTGGCGGCGGCTCAATTCTTATCACGTGACTTTAAATTGTCATGTGATTCGTGCCGATCGGAAATCTCTTCTGCAAAGCGCTCATTAGCTTTGCTTTTGTAAGAACTGACTTCGGTTAAGAAAAAGTTTTTGTGCCCTCTGAACCCCATCAGCATTGAAATGCACTTTCAATTAGAAATCCGGATCCATGTTTTAGTCGTTTTTCGTTAGAAACGATTGAAGCGACTCCGAAAGGAATGGAAGCACATGGCGCAGAGCTTTTACCTCACGTGGTGCTTCTCAATGCGATCACGAGACAGTTTTTTTTAACCACTTGATAAGAATTTAGCCGCTCTTACCACTCTAGTGATTTTGATAGTAAAATTAAATAAAGAGCGGGTGAATAGGCTAGCAAATCAACGGACTTAGCTAAAAAAAATTCTCTGATTTCGGGATTTTGAGGTTATTTTTACGGATTGGCGGATTTTGAAAGTTCAGTGGATTTAGTTCGTTTTCAATCTGTTCTGTCAGACTTAAGAACGAAGCTCAATCATTAGTTGACCTTCTTAGCGTTCCGTATCTGTAATCGCGAAGGGAGTGCCAAAGCCAACCGAAGTTACAGGACCGGTATGAGCAAGAAGCGAAAGACAAAAATGTCCTCGTTCTTGCATAGGCTTTGATAAGCATTGCAAAAATGAAACCACAGAATCGTGATAGTTCCAAACAGAAAAAAAAAAACGGTTTTACATGCCTTGCGGATTCGGAGTTTTGCAAGAACATATTGACGGATTTTACATATTGACATATATACGGATATACATATTGACATATTGACGGATTTTTAAAAATTACCACGGATCTACGGATTTACTGATCCCTATTCACCCCCTCAATAAATACCTAATGAATGTTATAGCGCTAGCTTTCGCTCTCCGATAATTTTCTTTATATAAGCCTTTGCTTAGTGCGGGGATTCCGATGGGGCCGTCATGGAACTTATTATTTAATAGCGTATAAAGCAAACTTGGGGACATGTTTACCCCCGACATCTTTCAATTTACTTTTACAAAACTCACAACAAACAATTTTTTTTCTTTTCTATTTGGAATTAGATTTTTTCCAGAAAATTAATAACGAATTTTTTGACAAGAAGTGTTGAATTAAAAAATTCCGTGAAGGCCGTTTGAGAATAGCCTTACTTTAATACGAGAAGACCGTATAAATAAAAAAACAAGCAAAATTTATGCTCGTCACTCTGTGACTAATCGTTGTGTGAGAGTTGGATAAGCTTTTCTGGCTGATTTGTTCTTCAATATCTTTACATGTATCTACTCTTTTGGCTGAATTTCTCTCGTTTTCTCGAAAAATCAAGAAAAGGTCTTTGAGGAGAATAAAACAAAAGTTCTTGTGTGTTATCAAGAGATCCCCTCTTGGTATTATTCAATATATTTTGGTGATTTAAACTCCGTTATGAAATGTCAGTTAAGAGGTGTCTTTATTTTGTTTACTCTAATTTATCGCAATATACTTATAGCTCCAACCAAGCAATTTCCTGTTGACATCGTGGCTGCAACTTTATATCCTGACGATGCGCCAAAAGAGTTACAGCCAGTCGTGTGTATTGGGGATGGCAATTGCTTGTTCAGGGCTTTTTCCATGGTACTGTTGGGAGATGAAGACCATCACACAGAACTCCGAATCCGTTCTATATGTGAGTTGGCGAAGAACGAAAAGCAGTATTTAGACAATCGTTATTTACTGTCATTAACGGGTGCAAGTGATGTCGTTGAAAAATTGCTTCCAGGATCCGTCCATGTCATTTCCAAAAATCCTTCTACATCCTACCGGAAAGAAGTTTTGAGGTCAGTGAAATCCAAGACCTTTGCCAACATGTGGCACATATTTTCACTGGCAAATGTTCTTGGATGTACGGTGTTGTCGGTTTACCCAGACGTTCAAAACTCGGGGACAAACAGGGCACTCATGAACATCAGAATCAAACCAACGACGCCCACTTCCTCTCATCAACCTGTCAGCGTGATGTGGAGCCATTGTTCAGATACCAGAAGAAAAGGGTGGGGTCCAAACCATTTTGTTCCACTTTTACCTGACGCTCAACAGAAGGCACCATTTTCTTTGGAAAGAGATGAATTTCCATCTTTGCAAGAATGCAACCAGAGATCAAAAAGGTATGATTATCATGAAGAAGAACATCGCTAGCTCGCTTGAACTTCCCGCTAACTGGATCGAACCCATTTCCCTTGAAGGATCTTGAAGTGAACGGCTATCTCGAACCCCTGCTAACTCGAACTACTTTTCGTTTTCCTTGGGAGTGCAAGCTAGCTTGTATTTTCATTTTAGGTAGAGTGTTTAACAGACACGGTTCATTAGACTGTGGACATTCTTTCTCCCACTCCGGCTGGGTTAGCGTAGCGAGAATAATACGCGAGCACGCGCGTAATCGTCTGCCTCGTGATCTCCCCATTAGCGTCGCGAATCCACACGCCAGGCGACTTTTCGCGTTCGCATGTTAATAATAATAATGATGATGATGATGATGATAATGATGATGATGATGATGATGATGATGCACTTTTTTTCTAATTTTGTCATCAACAACTTTGTTCTGTGCATGGAAACAGTTCAAAACCGTCTTGTCGACTTTAAGCGTTTTTGGTAGTTAGTGCTCTTGCCAATTTGAAAAATCTAAATCAGAGTTAACTTTTATTATCTTCTTCTATACAAAGGTTTATAAATTGTCAAATAAATTTCCTTTAGGAAAATGGAAGGAAACGACCAAAACACCACAAAAACTGCTAGAAAGAAACTGAGAGCTGCTTTGTCGAAGAACCAAAAAAGGGCATCTTCTCCCTTACACCACTCCGAGACCGATACAAAACGGACCAAGATGATGAACGTTCTTTACGAGGTTCCTTTTCCGATGTTGTCCAAGGGCTGGTATAGGAAACAGGAACAGAAGAAAGGTGGTGATGATCTGAAAGTCGTCATTTCAAATGACGTTCTACCGTTTCCTTCGTTGTCATCGGAGTGGTATGCACGTCAACAGAAACCGCCGATTACTTTGCCTGAAAGCAGGCTCGAGGAAACTGATAAAGACCCACGAGTATTCCCTGCTCTGTCGAAGAGTTGGCATCAGCGACGCGCCAAACTTCTCGTTAAAAATGACAGCCGTAACGAGAAATCAAAAGCAAAGGGATCTCTCGAAGAAAACATTGCTAATCTCGAAACTAAAGCCCTGACCGACCCTAGCCCCAACGTGCGAAAAAAGTGCACGGTTATTCTTCATGTCGCGAAATACCTCCTCGCGAATGGTCCAGTCATGCAAGCAAAAGAACTTGGAAATGTCTACACCAAGAAGAAAAACGAAGTTTTTGGTGAAAAGCTGAAAAGATGTCCCAAGCCTAGTGAGTTATTGGCAGCCCTATCTCCCTACCTCAATGTTGAAAAAATACTCATAAAGGACACAGCCTTCTTCATCGAAAATCGCAATCAAAACGTAAACGCCGTCGCTAGCCAATTAGAATCAATATGCAAACGTGGCTTAAGAGAACAAATGAACTCTCATCTGCAAAATGAGATAGGAGGACTTTTTAAAACTGCTCTGCAGTTTGCAGACACCAAAAAAGACAGAGACTTGTTGAAGGGTCTCTTTGCCACTGCAACGAGTACAAAATTTGTGGCAAAATTACAGGGTGTAACTAACAAAAATTCTATAATGGCCAGCAAGAATGAGTTAGAAGGAAATCTTCTCCAGTACAAGGACATTGAGATAACGTCTCAAACAGTAAGAAACGACATGACAAACGAACAACAAAGACGGCTTACAAAGCGAATCATTGCTTCAAGGAAGTCCAAAGAGTTCAGATCTTCCTTCGATAATCGCGGTCGTCCACTCCTAGCCGATGAATTTCCTGAGTTAGGAATTGTATTGCAAAGCATATTCGAGAGTGGGGAAAGTGGTATCGGTGGGGGTGTAGAGAGTCACCCTCGATTAACCTCCGATATCATGTTTCGGAGCAAAGATAACAATCTATACATGTGGCAAGCAAGAAAAACGCTACTTCAAGTTGCCCCGCCACAGTTTTCCATTTCATTGTCTTCCTGCTTCAATTACACAGATTCGTACAAAGAAAACACTTTGTCAGCGAAGAGACATCATTCGGGGAAGAACGTCAATGCCAAAATATCCCTAAAATGTCCACCACGTGACTCTGTTTCCCAGCAAGTAGTAAATTTACACTGGTCGACCAAGAGTGTTAATCTACTTCTTGAACGGGCGGAGATCAACCTGACGACAATATAGTAGATTCACGAGATGCAAAGGCTATAATTTGTGGGGATATACAACCAGTACAAAATCCTGGAAAATCCTGGAAAGCAATCTCATATGAGGATCATACTTTTGATCAAAGCAGAGTCAACGCAGTTGTTCCAATGACTCACTTATTTCTTGATCTGAATCAAAGCAACTACCAACAGCCCAGCAACGGTGAAAGCAAAGTAATAAACGTTACAAGGACTGGAAAGCCAGTTACACTAATTTATCTTGGAATTTCAGAACCCGAAACAACGTTTAGAACAATGAACGAAATGCTGTACTTACTGACATTGCCTTCTTTGGATGATGTTTTCCGAAACCCCAATACGGGTACTTTGAAAAAAAAATTAAGTTTAATCGTAGATAACGGTCATGGCGAAGATCCCGACAGCAAGCTCACCCAAATGTGCATGGTTCGCATCCTTTGTCTGCTTCATCTTACAAATCTCCACCAAAGAAGCTTTGCCGAAAGGCACAGCAAACGAAATTTTGTGGAGAGGGTACATGCTGCTGAAAACGAGGCCCTTTCTAGGCATGGAGCATTTAGCAGCAAGAAAATTCACCCCCATGCGGATCCGCACAGCGAAGAACATTTGGAAAACATGGAGGCAATGGCTGGCGAGGTCACGGAGTGTTTGTCCTTTGCACGTTTTGGAGGTCGGTATTTGGAGTGCTTCCGAGGGGTCAAAGAAGCGATTTTTGATGATGAGGATAGACTGAAGGAATTCCTTCAACTGAGTGAAGAGAAGAAACTGGAATGTGACTGGTCTTATGAACCCAATAAAAACGAATATTTTAACAGTCTGGTGAATTGCTGGCAAATAGATGAAAATTTCAAAGGTACATATGCTGCGGATTATAAAGTCATTTCCAATGCGCAAAGGGACAAGTATGGAACAAGAATCTGGAATCCTGGAATGGAGGAGGGAACTCTATCTTTGCAACCAATACCAGATTATATCCGTTGGGTCAACGAGAATGGGGAACTGCACTATCTGTCTTTTGAAAAAACGGAACATCTCACGAGAGAATATTCAAAGATTGCAACTTCGAGTGATTTATTCTTGCCAGGGAGAATTTTAGATACCTTTTTCAATATTGAGCCTGATCCTCGAGACGACATTTTAGAACAGATCGCTATACTTTCGTGGCTACCAGTGGAAAGCGTCCGGGAGTACTTTGCTACACGCCGACGCAAATTTGACAAGTCATTCCGCGAGAATATGGAAAAAGAAACATGGCGCAAACATCACTTGTATAAACTGAGTGTAGGCGAACTTCAACTGAAGTGCAAAGCTCTTAATGTCCCGTTAAAAGGCCCAAAATGTGTCCTGGTGAAGACGATAGCCAAAGCTGAAGGTCAAGCCCAGCCCAAAGACTTCAAAGTGAACTACAGCGGCAACCTTAGTACCCTACCTAAAACCGTGGCAGAGTTGAAGAAGCTTCCGATTGCCTCACTCCAGTTTATTTTGAGACAACATAACCTGCCCATTTCAGGAAAGAAAGATGACCTCGTGTTAAGACTCTTTCTTTTGCGTAATAGAAGAAGTCATCTCACATCGTACTGGGAGGTGCAAGAAATTAAGCGACTTATTGGAATAGCGAAAACAATTCTCTTCCATCAGATGCGCGAAGATGTAATCAATCTACCAGACGTTCGTCGGAGACGCAAGTTCATTTCCAAAGGTGCTGTCAAAAAGTCTCTCATCTCGGTGCCGTCAGATTTCACTAAAGAAGGCCTTTGTGATCTCTTCAATCCACTGCTAAAGTACATTGAAACCATCCCAAACGTAAAGAGGGAGATTGCTGAAAGTTCTCAACAATCAAATAGTATCAAGAATTACCTAATAACAGACACCACACCCGAGCAAGACGACCACGAAAGTTACTTCGAAATTGGGAAAAAAGTAAAAATCAAGTGGACGGCCGATGAGATTGGTGATTCTGGATGGAGACCCGGATGGTACGTAGCAGAAGTACAGTCTGCGTCCATGGATACCGATGAAGTCACTGTTGTATATCTTAGCGAGCCAGATGTTGTTTATACCATAGAAGTAACACCTCTGCTTGCGCAGGGAAAGTTACGTTAAATTATGGTACGTTGCTTCGACCCTAGAGTAAATTGGGTAGACTACAAAACAGAGTATTTTTTGCGTAGGTCCTTCGTGCGAATGCGCATGAATGAAAGGTCTGGAGCGAGTGTGAAAACGAAGAGTGGGTCTGCAGAGCGGCAAGCAGTGATTTAAGAGAAAAACTACTGTTTTTGTAGTCTACGTATCAAGGGAAGGATCACTCGTCTATTGCTTGTGCAGGATGACTTAGCTTAAGATTTGCCAAACTGTGATGCAGCATTTTCGTTGTACCTTTAGGTTACCAAAGGACCGTTTCGGTTGTTTTAGTGGGAAAACTTGGTGTAATTTAATGCTATTTTAAAATGACCCTTTCTATTGCCAAACAACATAAATTCAAGTTTTATTGAGGTTAATTTGACTCGGAATATTTAGTTGCCTTTCATGTGAAAGTTACAGTTGTAAGGTATTGCATCAATTGCTGTACGATGTAAAACAGACATAACTAATCGATGACATCACTGACATCAGTGTAGTTAATTGTTATTCAATGAACAATCAGTTGATTATACGATACCAATACTCGACATTACCGCAGTTAAGTTTTAGTCCAATGATTAGCTATTTGATTGCTTATCGGGGTGTCGAACGGTATAAAACTCTGTTTTTTGTTCTTTTTTTGGTAATTCTTATTAATTTGGATGTAAGAGGTGCGAAATGAGTAATCAGCAGGTAATCAAAATTATAATCAATGAAAAATCATTGACATCAATGGGTAATGAATACCGCACGATTTTTTGGTAACATTCAATGAGTAATCAACTGATTACTTCTTGATTACCTATTGATTACTTATTGATGTCAAAGATCACTGATCAGTTATGTCTCGTGGGGAACAATACAAACACTGGTCAAACGGTGATGAACTGCAATTTCAGTAAAGTATTTGTTTCGCGTCATGGAACAGGTTAGCTCAGATTTTCGAAGATATCAGGACGACCACCACAAACCGTATATATTAAATCCAGGCTTTAATATGTAGTTATTCGATCTAAAGGGAAATACATTCATAATTCGAAATCAGGACAAACACAATGATTGACTCATACACTAAATTCACTACAACTTTGAAAGCACAATAAAACTTACTTCTGTGGCGGGTCTTAACAGCAGACGTATACTTCGTTAAACAAAACGGTCCAAAACAGGTTAGCCTCTTCTCTACAGTAAACTCGGGTTAGCTTTTAACAGGACGGCACTACTTCTGAAAACTATTCGGCTGAACTGACTTTTAATACAATTACATGTCTCTTTTTATCAATGTCTTAACAAATGTCAATCATAATTTTAATCACTTGTCTTAATCAAACAAAACTCAATCAAGAAAGGCAACGCCTATTTTTGTAACGAAACAGTATTCTTGCGGAATTTATATATATTGTTGTGTTCACTGAATCAATTTTAGTGTGGAGCTGACTTGCGATCGTATCGCAAGTTATTAGGTTTTCTCACCATCTTCTTGTTGTTCTGGGAAGAACTATATTTCTAATCATTTAGTGTTACCAGCTTAGCAGCTGATAAAATTAGTTTTATTGTTTACTGATATTTTCACCTTTTCTGTGAATGTCATGTAGTTTTCTTGGCAGAGCCTCCCTAAGTTTGACACACTGTAAAGTCGCACAATTATCTTGTAAAAGTAGTTCTTTTTTGAATGCTTTGTACTGTAGTGTATAGATACTATTTTCGGTCAAAATGTTCCTTTCTTTCGTCTAGTTTCCATTGTCCTGCTTTGGATTTAATTATTTCATTTGTTTATTTTAGATCAACAACGGGCCGTTCACGGTGAAAATTGTAAAAACTAGCCGTATTACTGCGACGTAACGTCCTAAAATACGTACACCTAGCTCTCGTTGAGCACACAAGTACATTAAATAACGAACTTCGAAATTGTCAATTAGCACTTTTCGTGTTTAATATTTTGAGTGAAAATCATATAAAAGCAGAGCACCTAGAAACTAGAAATGCATGACTTTAAGATCTTGAACAGTTTGTAAACTAAAGATTGAAGATAAATAAAAGAACTAAATGAATGAGTCATTTATTCATGAATGAATTATTTATGAATGAATTAATTATTTATTCTCACAATTATTGAGGGAAAACTGATTTTCCTTTAAATTATTTAGGAGGCAATAAAAATGCTAATATTTCTCGAAATTCTTGAGGGTTGAACTAATATTTCTGGGAATTCTTGAGGGTTGAACTAATATTTCTGGGAATTCTTGAGGGGTGAACTAATATTTCTGGGAATTCTTGAGGGGTGAACTAATATTTCTGGGAATTCTTGAGGGTTGAACTAATATTTCTGGGAATTCTTGAGGGGTGAACTAATATTTCTGGGAATTCTTGAGGGGTGAACTAATATTTTTAGGAATTTGTGAGGGGTGAACTAATATTTCTAGGAATTCTTGAGGGGTGAACTAATATTTCTAGGAATTCTTGAGGGGTGAACTAATATTTCTAGGAATTCTTGAGGGGTGAACTAATATTCCTAGGAATTCTTGAGGGGTGAACTAGTATTTCTAGGAATTCTTGAGGGGTGAACTAATATCTCTAGGAATTCTTGAGGGGTAAACAAATTATTCTAGGAATTCTAGAGGGGTTCTACCCTTAAGAGGCAAGTCCTCAACAGGGGTGTGTGGAAGTCATAAGGGGTGAACTAATACTTTTAGGAATTCTTGAGGGGTGAACTAATATTTCCAGGAATTCTTGAGGGGTGAACTAATATTTCTAGGAATTCTTGAGGGGTGAACTAATATTTCTAGGAATTCTTGAGGGGTAAGCAAATTATTATAGGAATTCTTGAGGGGTGAACTAATATATCTAGGAATTCTTGAGGGGTAAACAAATTATTCTAGGAATTCTTGAGGGGTTGACTGATTTGTCTTGGAATTCCTGAGGGGTACTACCCTAAAAAAGACCCTTCCTCAACCGGGGGGGTGCGGATATTAAATGGAATAGCCCATTCGTTGATTCAGTGAATCGGAAGTTCGGTACTTGAGCCCACGGTTCAGTGGTAATGTTTCTGACTTCATGTAATGTTAGTAAATTTAATATGGCGTCCCGGATTTGTCCATTCGATGACAGGAAAAAACGTCCTGCCGCGCTCCTCCCAACAGGTATAGTAGGATTATTTGTTACAGCAAATTGTGAAATTTATTTAGTTTAACAAATTAGCGACACCTCAGAAAACTTACTTTCACATAAGAAATATGTTTGGACCTTTTTTGATGTCCACAATGCCTCAGTTAAGCTTACTATAAGATTATGTATGAGCTCTTTAACACTTCGGGTAGAGCAGCGGAATTTGCAAAACATTTAGTTTCTTGCATTCTTTGTTGTTCGGTGGGGCATTATCTTTTTATGTTCATTGTTTTAAGTCAATGTTGTTTGTTTTGCGAATTCTTTCTAACGCGGAAGTATGTACAATGCCCGGTGGCGGATGTGTTGGGGGGGATTACTCCCTCAAAATTTGGGTGGGGGTGTGCGGCCTACGCCTCGGAACGCTTACCATATTTTAGACCGAAATATGTGATTTTCCCTACCCTATTTCAGACCTGACCCAAAATTCTATACCCTTTTTCAGACCTGCAAGGAACTGCTTTGGTTTGCGTAGACATGTGAAAAGGGCTTCAAGTTTCCGATATTAATCAAAACACACTTCTCTAGATAAGAACATAATTTTAAAAGAATCTTTTGGTAAAAGCCAAACCCAATTCCCGGTCCCACTAAAATGGTCAAAATCTATACCCTATTTTAGACTAAAACGGCTCGAAAACTATACACTTTGGTGCCGCACATACCTATATAGCTTATATGAGGGAGCACTCCCCGGGGTACAATGAGTGACAAAAGTGTTGAGACACTTAGCAAAATGAGCGCTTGGCCCGTTTGTTTTTTGTGCTGTAACTTCGAGAGAGTTGAAAGAAATTCCTAGATCCCCCTCCCCAATTCAGTGTTGTACCACTGCAAAGTTCAACGTTTGTGCAACAAATCAAGCAACATTGTCTGGGAGTAGGGGGATGCTTTGTTCAGAGAGTGCAGTTTGGTAGTGTATTAGATATGAAAATAGCATACAAATGAAAGTGTCTCAACACTTTTGTTGCTCATTGTAGGTCCATGTAATTCTTCCTTGCAATATCCCAGAATCTCTTGATGCAAAGTGAATATAGGTATGTTGCAAGATCACATGACATTACCTTAAAACCAGCACAGTAAGAATTAAAATCCCTGGGGTTGTTCAAAGAGTATCAGGTCCCTGAGGGGGCTAGTAGTCCGGGAATTAACAGGGGATGTAAGCACCCGAAATAAAAATCTTATGTTTGATGATATACAGCTGTCTGAGTGTATATTCAAAAATGGCTCTAAGGGTTTTTTTTGTCACAATAAAAGCTCTTGAGAAATAAAATAGACAAGTCAATAAAGACAACCTTTGATATACTTTGTTATTTTAATAGAAAAGTGTATATACAAATTTATATAAAATTTATCTTTCTCCACCAGAATGGTGCCGAGAAAGGCATTGGAAATATTTGTTTCGTTTACAAATGAAACTCAATAATGTCATTCACATTGCTGCTCCAAAAAAGAGTAATACGGGAACAAGAAAAATGTTCTTTCACTCCCAGAGTCAGATTTTGGCTCGTCTAATGTGGTTCTAAGTTTTGAGTGTGTGGATGAAATCCTAAAGTGTGACATTGAAATGTTCAGTACTGATCTTACAATGCTTTGCAAGGCAGCACTAACTTTTACGTCTATGGATAAAATTCTAAAGTGTGACCATTCAAATGCAATTATTTTAAGCTACTATGCAGCACTTTCCTGTGGTGCTGTTTATTGTGCTGTACAAGGTGGTTCTAACTTTTTATGTCTGAAGATGAAATCCTAAAGTGTAACCACTCAAAATGAAAACTACTGGGCAGTACTTTTCTGTGGTGCCCCTTATTTTGCAGTACAAGGCGGTTCTAACTTTGAGTCTGTGTATGGAATCCTTGGTTGCGATCATTCAAAGGAAAGCTATTGAGCAGCACCATCCAGTGGCAGTGCTGCTTGTCATGGTGTACACGATAGTATTTAAGTCTTTGGGTTGTTTTCTAAAGTGTGATCATTGAAAGGAAGCTAATGAGAATTACTTTTATACAGCATGGTTTGCTCTTCAATATTTTGCAAAAGTAAGATGAGGAATTTTTTCTTTACTTTTGACCTTGTGTGTTCTAGGGAGTGAAAGGTTTAAATCTAAGTTAATACATGTATCTCTAAAGCTAGCAACTGGTGCTGCCCCATAAAAACAATATGTACTGGTACTTGTTTATATTGCATAAAATTAAATCACATTGATTTACATAAACACAAGAAGTGTGTATTTTGATGAAAATTATGAC
This sequence comes from Siderastrea radians, assembly GCA_964017195.1. NCBI lineage: Eukaryota > Metazoa > Cnidaria > Anthozoa > Scleractinia > Rhizangiidae > Siderastrea > Siderastrea radians. The sequence continues at coordinate 6,532,368 of OZ024897.1, read as the reverse complement.
AATTAATTTGCAACTGGCAAAACTAGCACAATGCATTGGCCACATTTAACAGCTTTTACTCTATTTGATAGAGCTACTGTTTTGTTTTGTTGACCTTTTTTACAGTTTTAAATGTTTATGCAAAGGATCCTATGTGTAAACAATCTGTTCATATTCTCATTGTAGAACTGGAACTTTGTCGTGTACAATGGGTCTTGTAGATGTAATACATTCATGTCATTAACGCGAGCCTCGATAATTTGCAAGTTTTGACTATCTCAGACAAAAACGATGGAAAAGGTGAAGCCCTTTCTAGGGACATGAATTTTTGCAAGCCATATTTTATATGGCACCTGGAACAGGCATTCCTGTCTACTTCCCTTGCTTTGTACAATGTTGCAAACAAATCACCTTTTAAAATTTCTGGGTTTTTTGAGGGTAGAAAGGTGACCCCTTTTTCTGACTCTGTTGTTGAATGAAGTTTTATTTGAGATTAATATACTGAAGATCCACTTTGACAATGAGAACTTGAATATTGCTTCTAATGTGATGGTTAAAATGAGGATGTGCACAACGAGTAAACGTTGGCTAGAATAGTAAACACGATAGTACTATACTTCCATACGATACGTCTAAAAAAATCCACTTGATAAGAAAAAAGCTTACAAAAATGAGTAACTCAAAATAACGCTACTGTGATATTAGCTTTAAAAAATTCCACTTTAGAGTGTACTTTTCAACACTGTTTCACACATCTTATAATGACGACTTAACGTCACTTTCATTTCATTTTGAAATGGACCTATTGGCGGTTTCCGCTGCCCTTTTGTTATATGGACAAACGCATAAGAAACTGCAGTGTTAATATGGGAATCTGAATGTAATTTGGTCAAGATTTCAGTTCTGAAATGCTTATGAAGTGTATACATAGATTGCCAAGGAAAGGATTTTACAGGCCAGATGTTGTGACGTAACTAAGCAAGTAAGTGTCGAGGGTGTATTTGGTGTTCTTGTATATTTGCCTACGTTTCCCCCAGGGGACTGTCAATCTGGTTAGCGAGACAACATACATGTGTGTGAAAAACTTACAAATGCAGGAGCCCAATGGGCTCCTGACAAATGTGATTTGACGCTTTCAGCTACATCAATCAAATTTCGGTAGTCAAATAGTTTACCTTGTCCTGGGTTTACGATTCACAAGTTTCGGAATCAAAAGCTATTTGACACCCAGTTCCCCTAAAACACCGTAATTTCTGACGTATTTCCTTTGTTGATTAAATGGCATTCATACAAAACAGTGACGAGGGACTATTCGTGTAAAATTGGTTCCAGTTATTTAAAAAAACCGGCTTGGAAAACCTTCAAACGACATTTTTTTAGATCGGAACCCATCTCCTAATGTTGATGAACCCGCGGAAGTTGCATTACCTTATGACGACAAACTGACGTCAAGATTTTTCGGATTATTTGTGGTAAATTTTAATTGTATGATGCAAAACGCAGATTTCCCCTTGAAGAAATGCGTCGAATTAATAACTTTGTACATAAAATCTATTTTCTATACCTCTGTAATTCAGCAGTTTTAGATTGACTGTAGAAAGTGTAGGAATTCGCTTTGATTTTGCCATTGTAAGCTCCAGATTAGTTCAACAATTTATTTCATGCAACGCACTCGAGCCAATCAAAGCAACCTTGCGGTGTTTAACTACTTTGATTCAGGCGCAAATCAAAACCATCGTTACTTGGCTTGCCAAGCCACAGCTGACTCACAAATCAGGCGTAAACCAGCTCTGCGTGGTTCCTCGAGTCACGTGTTTTTAGTTGGCAAACATTCTAATTCATGTGGATTTTCCCATGCATGTTCCCGCGTTTGACACCGGTCACGGGTCTTTTCTTTCAATTCTAATTGGTTGTTACGTCATTTGCTGTGATTGGCTAGTTGTATTTAACTGGCTTTGCGACAGTCATTAGAAAACCACCCTATCGATTTTAATGCAAGTATTATACGTATTTTTGTGAAGTCACAAATTCCTTTGGCACCATACCCGGCCTTCTTCTTTCCTTCTTGCAAATGGGGCACATATTCGGGACCGGCGGAGGCGGGGGACGTTCCATAGAGGGGTCCCGATGAAGAGGGCACGTATCCACTAGGGACAAGATGGGACTGCAATAGGAGCTCCTCGAGCACACGCTGTGGTCCGTCTCTGAACTACGACTGGAGTCAGTAGAAGGTGGCGAGGGGCCCTTCGAGCGTGGGGCTGCACTCCGTTTCATTTCTGGGGTCCCAGGGTACCGTTTCACTGCTGGGGAGCTATGAGAGCGGCGCTGGTCCCTCGGGGAACCTCGTTCAAGTTGCCTGCCCCTTCCCTCACCTGTATATGGGGGCATTGGTGCTTGCAAACCTTTAGAAATCTTAATGTCACCTGGGACCTGGTCGTGCGATTTGCGACGGATCTCTTGAACCGCGTTTATCTCACTGGACTTCTCAACAGAGACTCTCTCTACTACGGGTTCAAGTTTCTGAACTGGCGGTTTTTTGGTTGAGGCTTTCCTCGGGACTGGCTCGTTATCGACTTCGGATCTTGAAACGTCAACGACGACTTTTTCTTCGGCGTTGGACTTTCTGCCCCGCAGCTGTTGGCAGGCCCTCCGTAGGAGGTCATTCTCCTTTTTCAAATTGACGATCTCTTCCCGTAGTTTCTGTGCGGTTTCTATTAGCTGTAGATTTTCGTCTTCCAAGCGTCGATATTCCTCTCCCATCTGCTCCATTTTTCCCGAGGAATCTTTGAGATTTTCGGTTTCTTTCAAGAGCCCGTCCAAACGGTCCGATAAAAGCTTGGTTTTCATTTTCATAGCGTTGTCTTTCTCCATCACCTGTTCAGCTAACTGTTCTTTCAAGGAAGCTTCTCTTTGTTTTTCCTTCTCGAGTTGTTTAACCTTAGACGAACAAAAAAAAAAGAGAGTAAGAAAAATCTTTCAATGGAATTAACCTTAAACAACCTGATCTTTTTAACCCTTAAATTTGTGACAAGCAACTAATTTCTCCTAACAGTATCACTTCTTGATCAAACAGACAGGTCATGATATTCAAGGAAATGATCATTAAAGACAAGATGTCTTGAAGTGTAAGCTAATTCTCTCAATTAATACCATTAAGAAATACATGGAAAACAGTAAGGAAAACATCTGTGTTTATATCGGGGTTTAAAGGGTTAACGTAAGGAGGATTCATCTGCAGATATGCGTATTCTTCACAGTGTCGCTTATCTGCCATTAAACTTGTACAAACAAGTGGAATCTCCCCTACCTCCCTAACCTTCGACTTAAAGCCATTCCTGTTCATGTTTGAGTTTAGAACCGGATAGGAGTGCGTAATGAGACAAGTACGGTGCAAACACATGTAGTATTATTTACATGAAATTCCGACATATAACAAGGCATGTCACTGAAAATCTCTTTCAAATATAAAATAAGGTAAGAAGAGATTGTAAGCGTCAATAATCGGAGGAAAACCCAACAGGTTAAACTTTTACGTCCAATTTTACCATCCCGGAGGATTTCAGATCTAATGTCAATGGTATAAAGTAAGGGCGAGTCCAGCATAAGTACATGTATCTCAGCGATGTAGTACTAGGTCTTTTATTTTAAAACACAATAATCTCAGATACATACCTTGGACGCCACGTCATGTAATTCTTGAACAAGATTGTTAACCTCCTCGCCTTTCGCGTCGAGTGTGTTATACAGTTCCTTCAGGTCCATTTCTAACTTCTTGTTCATCTTTTCAAGTTTATCTTTCTCTGCGAACAAGCTCCTAAGTTTGCCGTTCAACTCATCGCGACTTCCTTTGTCGTGAAGCAGACGTTTAATCTCGGCTTTTTGTTCTTTGTTGATCGCTTCCATGCGTTGCTTGTCGGATTCCAACAGACGAATTTGCGATATAGCGCTCTCTTTGTCTTTCTCCAATCCGCGGCAGTCACTCTCAAGCTTCCTTTGAAGAGCGGTTAGTCCTTCAACTTTCGCCTGCAGCGAGATCGCTTCATGCTCCTTAGCTTCAAACGTGGACAATAGATCTTGATTTTTCTTTTCCATTTTCATCTTAAAAGAATGTGCGTCCTCTATAAGTTGAACTCTTTCGTTATCTAACTCTTTGCAGTTTTCTTCTAACTTTCTGTAGTTGTTCTTCAATTCACCGTGGTCCTTTTCCAAGGCTGACACATTCTCCTTTGTTACCCGTAATTCACACTCTATGGCCATGTTTTGATTCACGGCAAATGCTTTGGCATTTGATAACTCACTTATGCGATATTTGGCGTTTTCTAGTTCTTTACAGACAGTGGCAAAATTGTCTTTGTTCGATCTGTCTAATTCTCTCATTTCCTTCACATTTTTCTTCAGCAATTCATTTTCTGCAGTCAAGCGTTCTTTCTCCTTCTTCAACTCTTTGACTTTGTCCGATTCTTTAACCACCTTCCCATCTTTATCTTTCGTTTCCAGCAGCGACCGCGTTAATTCTGCATTTGCTTGTATCAGAGAATTCTTCTCAGCCCGTTCATCGTACGAAAGGTTGCGAAGTTTGTGAACCTCATTTCGGACATCAGCAACCTCAATTTCCACAGCGGCTCTCTCTCTCTGCGCAAACTCAAGTTTATCTTGCAGGTCACTCACCATTGACTGCAGTACATCCTTCTTCCTTGTAGATTCCTGTACGCATTGCTTTAAAGCGGTGATTTCCGCGTTTAATCTGTTCTTCTCTCTTAAGTGATCGAGGAGGTGGCTTTCGCCCTTGGACCTCTCTTCATTCAGGCACGCTTCTAGACCTCTGATATTCCTTCGCAGTTCTTCAAGGCGGTCTTTCAATAGTTCAGCTTCTTCTAAATCGGTTGATGTCAAATCACTCTGTGTCTCTAACTCTTTAGTACTCTTTTCAGGCTTCTGGCTGCTAACACTCGCTGTTCGTCGTTTTTCCGGTTGGTCACTGAAGTCAACCAGCCGCTTAAACCTTTCAACTTCAACTAACGATTCATTAAGGATTTGCTTCAAGAGAACCCGAGCACCGTCAGAGCGCTTGAGCCTGGTAGCAAGCCTGTCTCTCTCTTTCCAAGCGTCGTCTAACTGTTTGAGAAGAACTTTGTTTTCCTGTGTGGCCTTTTCTATGAAGCTTCTTGTGCGCTCAGCGGGCTTATCAACGTTTTCTTTGTCAGATTCCAAACGCCGACTTTCTCTGATGTCGTTCTTCGCTCGACTCAGCAGCTCTGAAGTCTTGGCAATTGCTTCGAGCATATCCGACTCTGCCTTTTTCAGACTTCCCTTGAGTTCAACCACTGTGATAAACGAAGACCTGTTCTTCTCCATGGAAATGAGCGACGAAACCTCTTTGCGCATTTTATTGTACTCTTTTTCCATGTCTTCGATGGTGGATTGAAACCGTTTCCTTTCTTGCTCGTGGAGTCGTTCTTTCTGTTTCAAAGCTCGCAGTGCATCGGAAAGTTCGAGCTGCAAATCGAACACTTGATCGCGAGCTTTTCTCAGCTCGCTCCTCAGCTCTTGCTCGTGGGCTTCCAACGTTGCTATTTCTTTTCTCGCATTTTCAAGTGAGGTAGACGTTACTGTTTTCTCAAGCTGGCTTGGTTCCACTTCCGGCGGCGTCACGTTAAGCTCAGCAACTTTGGTTGATTTAATCTTCACCTTTTCGACGCCGCTTTCCAGCACATTTTCGGCCGACGCACGTCGAACCCTCTCTATGAACATGCTTTGAGATCGTTCCCTGCCTTGCACTACTTGCAGTTCCTTTTTGAGTTTACTCTCTTTTTCTCTAGCAAGATCCAGTGCTTCTTGAAGCCGGTTATTCGCACGTCTGATGCTCTCCAGTCGTTCCTCCTCTTCGCATCGTTCTTTTAAAGTTTTGTAGAACTGCTCTCGAGCAGCGGTCAAATGCATTTCCCTCTCCTTGAATTCCCGCTCCTGTTCAAATCTTGTTCGTTTGTAGTCGACTATTGTCTCCTCAAGCGATCCAATTCTCTTCTCTTTCTCGGCTAGTTCGTTTTGTAGCTTAGCGAGCTTATCTTGATATTGTCTGTCTGGTATTTCCGTCACGGACTCGTCAGTGTCTTGCTTTGGTTGCTGCCCTGTTCTTTCATATTTGGCTATTTCGTCTTCAAGTGATGCAATCTTTTCGTCTTTATCGCTTAATTTCCCTTGTATGCGATCGAGATGAATATGAATTTCTTGTTCTCGCTGGTATGTTAATTGTTTATGCACAGCAAATTCATCTTCAAGGGATTCAATCATTTTGTCTTTTTCGACCAATTCACTGCGCAGCCGTTCAAGTTCTTTCTCGTCTCTATTCGGCGTTTCTTCATCGTTTATTCTTCGGTCAACTCCTGATCGTTTGTACTCTGCAATTTCTTCTTCAAGAGATGCGATTTGTTTTGTCTTTTTATCTAATTCCTTCTGTACCTGATCGAGTTCTTCATAAAGGTCTTTCTCTGTCGCTCCCAATTTCATCTCTGCATCCTCTTTGGCCGAGGTTATTTCCTCCACAGCCAAGCGCAATGTCGAGTTTTCATTCTTTCTTTCTGCTAACTCGCTCATTATCTCTTGCTTTTCAAGATTCATTTGTTCGAGCTTGCTTTCCAGCTCTTTCACCTTTTCGTCATTTTCAGCCGCCTTGTCTTCAAAGCGGTTTTGACCTTCTGAGTCGAGTTCACTTGTCAGGCGCTTCACTTCATGTTGACTCTTTTCTAACGCGTCCTCCAACTTTTTCCCTTCTTCGAGTACTTTGCAATACTCCTGCTCCTTGGTTTTAATTTCCTCGCGAAGAATATTTTTGTCTTTAAGTAGAACTTCCAGCTTCCTCGACAATTCTTTGTTTTCGTCAACCAGGGATCCGATCTCTTCCTTGTAGCGTTTCATGTTCTCGTCCAGTTTGTCTTCTAAACTTTCCTTTTCATCTATCAAAGTATCTACGTTTGTTTGTAGCTTCTTCGTCTTCGACCTCAACTCATCAATAATCTCATTCAGCTCGTCTTTCTCGTCGGCGAGTTCGTCTATCTCTTCTCGTAACTCTGCATTTAACTCACGCTGCTTTGCTAACTTGTCGTCAAGAGATTTTTCCTCATCTGGGGCTGATTTTAAACCGAATTCCATTTCTACTGCCGTGGAAAGCAAACCTCCCTCAGCGCAAGCAATGATTTCTTCGCCAGCATCTTTCTGATCTTCAGCGACGACCGTTTGCGACGAAAGTTTCAGAGCATCGTATTCTCCTTGAAGTCTTGCCATTTCCTCTTCGATCTTCGCTTTCTCATTTCTTTCTCGTCGAAGCTGCTTCTCAAGTTCACGGTTTTCTTTCCGCATTTCTTCCCGGTCAACTTTTTCATCAACCAACTTCTGAGAGAACGTTTTAAGAGCCTTATGCTCCTCTGTAAGTTTGGTTAAGTCCTTCTCCAAAGGTTTCCTCAGCTCAAGTTCTTTTTCGAGTTCGCTCTTTTTGTCACTCGTCTCATCGAGTTTCTTTTTTAGAGTTTCACACTCTTCTTTCAAACTTTCCAACTCGCCTTCGATCCGTTTTGTTTCTGTCTTCATTTCAACCAGCAAAGTTTCTTCTTTACTCTGGGCTTCTCCGAACGCTGAATTCAGGGACGCCATTTCCTTTTCAATAGCTTCTAACTTCTTTGTCAGCTTTTCGTTTTGTTCTTTGGTTTTTGCGGTTGTGGCTTCGGCTTTTCGCAGTTTGCCCTCCGCAGCTTCTAATGACTTCTTCAAGTCTTCTTTCTCCGTCCTTAGCTGATCGTATTTGCTTTTACCTTCGTCAATAAAATCTTTTGAATCGCTCAGTTCCTTTTCAATGTTTTCCAAGGATGAAGTCTTCTTCGCCAGCTGTCCCTTTAGGGATTCTATCTCCGAGTTGGATTTCGTACACTCATCCTCCAGAAACGTCTTGGTGCAGTTTAAATCAAGAAGTCGTTTCGCCTTGTCCTTATTCTTTGCCTCTAATTCCTTCAAGCTTTTTTCCAGTAGCTGCTTCTCGCTGTCAGTGGCCGCAATCTGCTTTTTAAGACCTTTGTTTTCTTCTTCGTGTTTGACTATCGTTTCTTCCATTTCTTTCAACTTCGCATCCAACGTTTCCTTTCTTTCCACTTCCTCAGTCAGCTTCTTTTGGATGTTATTTATTTCTTCCACCGCTTCTTTACGTGACTTTTCAGCTTCACCGCACTGCTTTTCGAGCTCGGCAATTTTACTTTTCAACTCGTCTACAACTCTAAGCAAGTCTGAAAGAGCAATATTGGACTTTTTCATCTCCTGTTTAAGAGAGTCTAGCTGTTCGTCTTTTTGATCCAGTTCATTCTTCCATTTCTCTTCATTTTCATGGCTAATCGTTTCCAAGGACACGATAGTGGCAGCCTGAGCGTCAACGTTTGCCTCTAGCTCATTCTTCTCCTCTTGTATCTTGACATTCTCTTCCTCAGATTTTTTCAGACGTTTCTCAAGTTCTCGCGATTTATTTACTGCCATCATAAACGCCTTTTTCTCCTCTTCGAGCCTACTGATGCAAACTTGCAAATCAGAATTCTCCTCTTTCTTCAGATTCTCCAGCTCTTGTTTCAGGATTGAAACTTTGTGCTTTTCGCGCTCAAGCTCCTCAAGTAGTCTTTCCGAACCGTTTTTCGCCTTTTCCAGCTCCACGGCCACCTCTGCTTTGGTCAGGCTCAACGACTCCGCCTCTTTCTCTTTATTTTCCAACATCATTGTCTTCTCGGTCGCTTCAGCAGTGACGGCAGCGATTTGATGTTCTTTATGAGCTAACGCAGCCCCTAACTTCTCCTTTTGCAAACTTAGTTTTTCAATGAGACTTCTGACGTCACTTATCTCGCGCGATAGTCGCACCTCATCATACCCCGACTTAGATTGTGAGTGCGGTTCCTGCGTGATTTCTTTGTCCAGCGCCTCCTGAAGTTGAATTGTCAGCTCGGTTCGCTCTTGCAGAAGCTGTTTGTTGTCGTCTTGTATTTCGCGGTTTAAGCTTTCAGCTTTCTCGAGCCTTCCTTCTATAGATGCCTTTTCTTCAGAGAGAGCCTCAATGTATTCACAAACATCCTGAAGAAGATTTGGCCCTAGATCTCCCTGTGGCGTCTCCTCTGATTGTGAGGCCTGCCTCTTTCTTTTCTCCTCGACAAACGCCCGCAAATCCGAAGCTTGGTTCTTAAATTCCTTCAGCTGATCTCTCATCGAATTACTCTCAATCTTTGTTTCCTCCAACTTTCGGGCTAGAAATTCTTTGTCGCCTTGAAGAGTCTCTACGCTTTCTTGAAGGTTTGACTTTTCTTGTGACTTCCCATCTATCTCTTCTCTAAGGAGGTTTTCTTTTTCTTGGAATTCTTTAACTTGCGCCAACAGACTGTCTCTCTCTTCTTCAACGGCTCCTAAATCGTGCTCAGTGATCTCAAGTTTACTTTGGGCGTCATTCAGCAAGCTTTTTAAGTTTTCGATTTCATCGTTTAACTCCTTTGCACTGTTTTCTAACTCCTGCTTTACCTTGTCATAGTCATCATCATCTTTGCTCTTCTCTGATTTGGTTCTTGCTAAAGTCTCCTCAAGGGTTTTGTAGTCGTTGACAAGTTGCTCTTGCTTGGTTTCAAGTTCTTGTCTCACAGTTTTCATCTCACTAACCAGAGTGTCAAGATCGTGTTTTCCTTTTTCCACGCCTTTCAATTTATTCTCTAACTCGGTCAGCTTGTTCGATTTTCCTCGAAGCTGTTCCTCCAGCAATTCCACTTGCTCTAATAGCCGTGCGACTTCTTTGGTCCGTGTTTCACTTTCCCATGCATTCCTTTCATTTTCAGCGTCCAGCTTGCTGCACTTTTGCTCAAGGTTCTTGTATTCCTCAGCGAGCTTCTCTGATGATTTAGTGAGCTCTTGTTTTTCTTCTTGCAAGGCAGAGTTCTTCTTAGTCAGTTCATCATTCTTTGCTTGCAATTCTGCCAATTCCTTGCTTTCTTTGGCTTGTTTCTGCAAATCTTCTTTAAGCTGTGTGTTTTCCTTTGATTTCTCTTCCAAAGTGGCTTGCAGTTCTTGTACAAGCTTGTTGTCACCGTCCTGTTTCGAGACTTCTTCGAGGCAAAGTTTCAGTTTTGCTTCCTCATCTCTGACTCTCTCCAGATCTCGGAGCATTTCTTCATTCTCTTTGGTCATCAATTCTTGTTCTTTCTCCATTATTTCCTTCTCGGCTGAAATCGAATCAAACCACTTCCTCAGCTGTTCAATCTCTTCGGAGCTTGTCTTCACCTTCGCTTCAAGCGCCCTCTTTTCAGCGCACACTTCATTAAAACGTTCCTCAAGTGCTTCCTGTTGAGCAGCAGAAGGCGCGCTTTCCAGCATCGCGCTTGCTTCACTTGTAACTAGCGAATCCGTCTCATCACTGCAAGGCGCTTCTAAAGGTTCGGTTGTTTCCGTTTCGTGAGCGGGAGGGCTGCTTCCGTATTGCGATGCTGTCGTAACTTGTATTTCGTCCTCGCCTTCCGAAGGCTTCTCACCTTCATCGAAATCAAGATCTTCGCTTGAGGCAATAGGGGCTTCTTTCACTTCAAGAATTTCTTCTTGTGAACTTGGCTGGCCTGAAGTGAGCTTTTCTAACTGCTTCCTCAGTACATCGTTCTCCAACTTTAGGCGAATGATGACATCTTTTTCCTCTTCTTTATTCGCCTCGCTTGTGTCCTCCACACTCTGGTCTGCTTCCACTTGAGCTCCCGTCACTTTTTCTTTCCACTTCGCTTCGGATTTCTTCAGCGCTTGAAGCTCATTGGTCGTTTCGAGTAGCGCTTCCTTGAGAGCATCGCGTTCCTCTACCATCCTACTAAGTGATTTCTTCAAGCTTTGAACCTCCGCCGATGATTCGGACAGCGACTTGCTGCTTTCGTGCTGCTTACATAAAGCATCTTCCAGCTGGCACTGCAGGCCCTCTTTACTTTGATAAACGTTTTCCAAAGCGTCAGCTAAATTGTTCTTCTGTTGTTTAATTTCTTCCATTTGCTCTGACATTGCTTCCTTCTCCTCTGTGAGTTTCGTGATGAAACTTTTCACTTGCCTTCGCTTCTCGTCAAGTTCGCGCACGTACCTCTGCAACGATAGCTTCTCCGTTTGGGAAGTTTCCATTTTCTCTTTCAGCGTCTCGTGGTCAACTTTCACTCTTCTAAGCTCTTTCCTGAGAAGGCCGACTTCTTGTTGAACCTTTTCAACCATCAAGAGTATTTTATTCCCTTGCTCTTCCAATGTTATCGTCTCTATTAGTCCAATGTCGGTTTCTTCGCAGCTGCTGTCTTTATCTTTATCTGTCAGGGACTCGTAAAGTTCTGATAGCTTGGCGTGAATTGATCTCATTTGCTGTTTGGCTTTGTCAGCATTATCAATCCCCGCTGCAGCCGATTCCAATTCACTCTTCACGCGCTCATAGTTCTCTTTCAACTCGTTGAGTTCATTTTCCATAGTTTCAACCTTCCTCTCTAGGGCCGTTTTTTCTTCGGTGACTTCATCAAGAGATTCGGCCAGTTCTTCTTTTTCTTCGTGCGCTTCACGTAGACATCCCTGAAGTGTATCCGTGACTTCTTGGTTCTTTTGCAACTGATTCTCATTCACCGTGGCCTCTTTCTTCAGCGTTGAGACAAGCTCTCGGAGTTCCTTTTCGTTTTTCCTGCTTTCGTCCAGATCTTGTTCAAGTCTCTCTTTTTCCTTTTCAATTTCAAGTACACGCTTTTCCAAACTTTTCAATTTCTCACTCAGTTCAATCGATTGGGTTTGTGACTCGTCCACAGAGGTAGAAAGATCTCTGCTCTCTTCTGGGGGAACACGAATGGTATTTTCGCCGTCTTCAATGTTCCCATTCAAATCTCGCTTCTGATCACTTGTCGTATAATCTTGTTGTTTGCCGTTTGGTGGGAGGGTTGTTGTTGCTGGCTTAATTCCTTTAGCGATGTTATACTCGTTAATTATGCTCTTAAATTGATCGATTTGCACCTCCAGTTTTTCGTTCTTTTCGAGTTGATGATACAACGAGTCAAGCAAACATACTTTCTCTTCTTCTAAGTTCGAGTTGTCTGACTTAAGGGCTTTTATGACATTCTCCAATTCAGTTCCTCGCTTGGTAAGACGAAGGATGTCTTGTTTGAGAAACTCGCAACGCTCGATTGAGCTCTTCCGAGTTCGTTCCATGCCGACACTTTCTTTCTCGCTACCTTGGTATTCCAACGATCGTTTGTCGCCACGCTTGGTCTTTAGAATAACAAACTCCCTCTTAAGATTAATGTAGCTGTCTTCGATATCTCTTTTGTCCACTTGAAGTTGTCGTATTTGTGCTCTTTGTGAATCGATCAACTCTTTGCATGTCTTGATTTCACTCAAGAGGCTTGAGTTATGAATTTTTTCAGCCGTGTCTCCAGGGAGACACGCTTCGCTTGTTGTACTATACACCACATGACTATTAATTTCATTGAGCTTTTGTACTTCAGTACCTAAATAGTCCACAACGTCCTCAAGGGAATCCTTTCTTTCAATTTCATCAAGCATCGATTCCAAGTGGGTTGCATTTACTCTCGAGAGCTCAACAAAGCTGTCCCGCAGCTTTTTGTTGTCTGCCTCCAAAAGTTGGACTTTACTCTGAAGCTCTTCTTTTTCGCGGTGTAAGTGTTCCATTTCGTCGAGGCTGGAATCTAAAGCGTCGGTTATTTGACTTCTCAACTTGTTTACGCTATCTTCAAGAGCTCTTTTCTCCTCCGTCAACTTAGCATTTTCTTCTTCCATGGATTTACTCTCTTCTTCCAGTTCCCCGTATTCGTTCTGTAAGTCGTTTAAGCTTTTCTTCAGCTCCTCGAGTTCGCTGGAAAGCGAAACGCCTTGGTTCTCCACTTGGCCTAAAATGTTCATTTTACACTGGACCGACGCATCGCATGTATCTACATCGCTCGTTCCGTTTCCACGATCCGGTTGACTTTGTAACTTGTGTACAGTCGCCAGCAGAACTTTTCTCTCTTTCCGCAAGGTGACAAGTTCAGATAAAGCAAAGCCATCTTGATCTTCTACGCCAGGTCTACATTCCACGTTCGTAAGCGAAGCCAGTTCGTCGTCTAGTTGCCCTCGCTCGTTTAATTTTTCCTTTATCAGTTTTAATTGTTGCTTAAAATTGTAGTTATCTAATTCCAATTTCGAGCGGTCATTCTCCAGCTTTCTTATCAATCCCTCGTGATCCAGTATTCCTCCATTGACTTGAAGCTGATTTTTTAGTGCTTCTATTTCTTTCGTCCACTTTCTGTTTTCTTCATCGTTTTGAATTTGCTCTTTCAAAGATAGCTCCTCTCTCTTGTCTCCTACTTCATTGTTGTTTTCTTCGAAGGACATAGTACCATTCAAGCCATTGTGTGTCTTTTCTCCAAGTGTTATCAATTGTCTTACTTGGTCTAAATACCTTTCCAGGACCTTAACCTCACAGTTGACATCGGAAGTGCTGTTATGAAGTCTGGAAATCAATTCTGGTGTAAAAGGATCCCACTTCTTACTCTCCTCCTTCGATGCCTCTGTTTCTTTGCAAACTGTGTCGTGTAAAGATGTCAGCTGTGACTGTAGCCTTCGGCCTATGTTTGCCATTTCAGATGTAAGTTCCTTGAGCTTCACGCTTTTCTCAATAGGCAATTCCTTTTCCGATCCACTGACTGCGTTTTGGTTTGCCTCAAGGACTTCACTGGCTTTTTCGCCTTCTTCTTTGCATGTGTGCTCGGAGCCTTGCGTTTGTACGGCTGTCTCACGGTTGCTGCAAAACACAGAGTAAAGATAACAGAGAATTATTTCATAGGACACTTTAGAGCGCACTTATGACTCACCTGTACTGTAGTATGTATTCGCGATCGAAAACTGTTAGGACTTAATAATTAATAGTTAACTACCACAATACCAAACTGCCTACATCTCGCTGTTACGGCAACCCGGTGTGCGATTAAGGACACCCCAATAATAGGGCATGAGTTCGATTCCCGTTGAAAGTAATCTTGCGGAATAGTAACCACAAGAAAACGTAGCTCGCTTCTAAAGGTCTCTTGCTATAATCGACACACTTAAATTAAGTCCCAACAAGACAACTTCCTCGTTAAGCATAATCCCTGGCTCGTTAACTAGGGATCCGTTCGTATTTTCTGTTTTTTTGGCCTATCTAGCTTCAGTGTTGCCTTTTGATTCACTTTGTATGTCTTATACATATAACAATTTTCTTGAACACACCAACTGCACAGTATTTTAGTGTCTGCTTAGTACAAAGAACGGTTTTGGGTCGCACTCCGCTTTTACGGAAATCAAATTACGTTGCAAGTTGTCATTGAACTAAGAGAAAATATGACTTGTCTTGCCGTAGGCTGCTTTTAGACTGTGCCAATGAAGGAAACACTTGATGGTCAAAAAATGAATAATTAAAAACCTGATGTATTTAACACGAATTGGAAGGTGCTAATGAAGAAAATAACAGTTAACAAAATGCGAAAAATGAATTTATAATGTGAAAATTTTACGCTTAAGAGTAATAATGGAGATTTTTGTAGTTTTTTAAAAAATGCTGTTAAATTAGAGCAGTAAATGTTTAGAAAATTCCATTGAAAATTTAGCGATTCTACTGCGCAGAATAGTTTGACGTCACACTTCCGTGCAACAGCGTTCTAAGAAAGCTATATGTGTACTGTTAATCCGCAAAAACAAATTCCATCACGTCTATGTTGCTCTAGTGCCTCTAAAGAAGTGTCTAGTAATGGAATAATTATTTCATTATACTGTTAGTCTAAATCTCACTCAAGCACCTATCAGCACGTAATAGGACCTTGTATTGTCCGTACAATTAAAGGCTGGTTTCCAGATGATCGCTAAAAGATGAGCGGTCGCTGCCACTTTGATCGCTAAGCAGTTTCCATATGGGCTGGTTTCCATATGATTACTGTGATCGCTACGATTGCTAAAAAGTGGTTTCCACATGATCGGAACGATTGCTGAACGTTTTCCAGCGATTGCAGCGATCGTAGCGATCATATGGAAACCAGCCTTTAGCAGATAATTGGATTCAAAAAATTCCTCTGACCCTCAAATTTGACTCGGTCTACGGCCTTCTCAATTCGACAGTTCTCAGAATTTTTATCATCCAATTATTTTCCAAAGAGGACAGCGGCTGGTCTTTTTAACATAGAATTAACACATTACAGGAACATGTTCTGTCCAATTTTGAAAATATTTTCAGTAACAAAATTCTCTCACTGCCAAATTAGCCTCGGTTTACGGGCTCAAAAAAAGGGAAAACACATTGAAATTAATAACTTGACCCTTTAAGCCCTAACAGTGACGAAAATAAAATTTCTTTTTTCATCATCACTGCTTGTTCAAATATTTAAGTGATAAGAATAAGGGAAACAATCACCAAGGATACATGTATCTTGATATTTAGACAATTCTCCTTGCTAGTTCCTTACAAAACGTATGGAGAACAGTAAGGAGAATTTGCATTTTCATATCCGGTCTTAAAGAGTTAACCATGTCGCCTTTGTTCAGTTCTCACAATTTTTATATGACTTTCAACCCACTGGAAGTTAGAAACTTTCATCTAAAATGTTGCCTTGATGGAGTGACATTTGCACTTATAAGGCTGGCTCACAGGATTTGAGATGACAAAGTCCTGCAGTTATGTCGTTGTTGGTTAAATAATCTTAAATACAGCTGACATCTCAATCATTTTAATCCCGAAACAACAAAAGCAGTTTACCCTTCAAGTAAACTGTAAACATGAATTCGTTAGCTTTGAGCGAAATTGCTTTGTTGTGCTGTGAAGTACTTTTGCTTTCTTCGGATCACTAGTTCAGGAGTTTATAGCAAATTTTTCTTTGCAAAAAACACATTTTATCCTACTTGGACATGTTAATGCTTAGTAAACCGTGTAATGCTGCCATTTTGCAATTGTTTGAGACCAAACACAGCTTGACTTATGAATGACGCTGTGAATTGCCTTCAATTCCTAGCGATCAAGACTTTAGAATTTGTATAATTCTTCTCCATAAATTTTCTTTTGTTGAGAAGCAGACAGTAAAACGTAACAAATCATGTAGTTAGAATGCTAAACTGTTTAATTTATGATCATTTCCCTTGAGACCACTGAACACAGCTTGAGTCATAACAAAAATGCGTTGTTCCGTAACTTCCGTAGATCCGCCGGCGTAATCGTGGATCCCAAAGCAAGTTTTCGTTCGCCGTTTTGTAGTGTTGCACGAAAGAATTCGCCCTTTCCTCGAAACAGATTTTGATAAAACTGTTTATACAGCTTAGGCCTTAAAGAGCTTTAGAGTACATTAAGCAAATAGATTACATCTTCAACTAACCTTTTATGACGCTATTTGTTGGCGAACGTTACTCCACGAGCTACCTTAAAAGACATAACAGTCGAGTGTTCGCTCGAAAGAGCCTGCTTTGAGACAAACTGTTCAAAAACGGCGATGTTTGTTAATGTTGTACAAGTTGCAGAAATGCGATGCAAACAATGTCATATTATCATAAACTAATTAGGCTACAAAAGCCGTGTACTTGTGTCAAAAACAATGCACACGTTGACCGAACAATTGAGTTCAATACCGATCTCTTTTTAGTTCGACCGCCCCCGCATCCCATGAGTAAGTATACTACGCTTGAGCGATAGAGAAATATTTGATCATTTCTGGGTTAATAAAGCAACAGAAATTTAAGAATTTATGTTATATTTTGAAACTAATCCTTGATATGGTGTGAAATTATAATTGCGTTCTGTTGTGCTTATGCATCAAATGCTGCAATCTAATTGGATATCTGTGCGGTGCTACAAATCTATTAAACCAAGGGTGGCAACAATGAAAATGTATCCTGTGACCAGCATTTTCTAAACTTTCTAAATAAAATGCAAAAATCAATGGTATCACAAGAAAGTGTTCGTAGAAACTTACAAGCTTTAAGTTGATCACTGAAACAGAAGAAAAACGTTTTGAGTTTACCAACTCTTTATTAGAGTAGGTTGCAGTTCCTTTTTTCCATTTGTGAGAAGAAAGCGTGGCTCTGCGACGTTTGAATGAACATCTTTTGCGATTCGTCCCCAGACCCAAACGAACGGTTACATTAGTTTATGCTCGAATAGAAAGGTCCACGAGACAGGTTTACCTCAATGATAATTGGGCTGACCGGTTAACGCCTGGCGTAGACCACTACTACCCTAAAGCGATCTTATCTTATTAAATCTTTGGCTTTTAGAGATAGATTACATCAATCAGTGTGAATTCGTTACTTTGTCTTCTGAAGAAAATCCCGCTATGAGATTGCATTTGCAGTTTTTTTTTCATTTTTTAAGTCTTGCCAAAAGCAACGCACTTAATCAAATATATTCCTGCGTGATTATTTTGGCGCAGTTGAGGCAAACAGGACGTTAAATCTACTTGGCTATTCCCTCGTGTCTTTTTCCACAAACATTCCCCAGGGTCTGGAAGAGGGGATCCCGATCCCGCATTCCCGTACCTTTTTCACAAGAATCCCGCATCTCGCACTTTTTCCATCGCTATCCCGAATTCCGTTTTTTCTTTCCCAAAAATACATTAAAAATGACTAATTTCTGCAAAAGCTAATAAATTTAAGATGTAGATTGGCCCTTTCGATTGATATTTTGCACTCGCCTGGTTGATTCGCTTTTGCCGTTAGAACGTTTACTTGGGTGGTGACGATTTCCCGAATTCCCGACAGACAAGCAAAAATATCTCGCAACCCGTGCCCAACTTTTGGCGAATCCCGCTTCCCTGGAAGCAGTCAAATCCCAAATCCAGTCAAGATATTTTGCGTTTTCCCGAATCCCGCACAGTATTTTGGCCAAATCCCGGATCCCGAGAATACCCTTCCAGACCCTGATTCCTTCTCAATGCAAATGTGACTTTTGGTTTTTCGAAAGGCTACTAAAAATGCCTGAACATTCCCTGTACAGAGAAAAAATAGACCTTCCTTAGAAAAGATATCTCTTCGCAAATAGTGTCCAAACTACGCCGTGAATGCGAGAGCCTTGTAAGTAAAGTCTCAAGGCAAGAGGAGGATTGCAAACTATTTGTGAACGGTTTGTTGATGAATACGCATTTGCTTGAAGATTCGAAAATAACAAATACTGATGGAAATTGTTGGGACGCCGGCAAGAACGTAAACAAGGAAATTTTGATCGGAAATTTTCGCGCCTGAAACCTTGATAGCAACAGTTTTCCAGTATCGAGAGGCTTTGCTTGTCCTCGAAAGCAAACACGGGGTGATGACCTTGAGCAAGCCAAACCGAAACGAATTTCTCCCACGTGTTTGACTTCGAGTTGGTAAGTATGTGTTGGTGATGCCCTGTTCGCACTATTCGGTCAACTGGATCAATCGCAGTCTTGACTAAAATTGAAGATGCACACGAGAGGATTATCACGAAATAACCTCGTGTCTGGCTAATATCTTGGTTTAATAGGCCCAACCACCAGAAATCACCCGACCACCACAATCCGCTATAGGGCACACAACAAAATTAGATGTCCTGGTACCCGGCATTTAAACAGCCACATTTCCGCTCGCACTTATTTAGGATACGAAGAAAAAGCAACTAAGGAAACACTGCGATGCAGATAACAGCTTCTAAGCCATCGACTTTTCGAATCTTCGATCGAAAGTCATATCGAAATTCCGAAATTTCGTAACACCTTCTCATTCGCGTCTGCACTTGCGTCTCAATAAAAGCTTGTCACTTGTGGAGTACTTGTCTGCAAAACGACGCCAGCAGTCTTACCTATTTCAAATTTTAAAATAAGTATGACACTACCCCTTAGAATTGTTTGAGTGAACCATAAAAATCGTCTCACGTAGCTTATACAAAAAGTAAACAAAAGAAAGGTAAAGACAAAACATACGAGTTGGACTTCCCAGCAATGATCAAAAGTTACTTTCATATCGCTTCGATGAAAGTGCCTCTTGATGAGCAATAAACTGTCCTTTGTGTCTTAACAAGGAGAAAGCAAACATATACAAAATGAAAAGCAAACGCCCAGTTTAAGATCACTATATTGTTGGGTTTCCGTCGTACCCGGAAAAGATCGAAATTTCCTAAGCTTCGAGAAAATTGGCTCTTAAAATAAACTTCATGAGCAAAACATCATCTTTTGTATCCGTTTTGTTTAAGGCCAATATAATGAACGTTTCCCCACAATCCCAAACTTAAGTTTCAATAAAATTTTCTTCAAGACCTCAATTTTCTTTAGCCTCGAGGAAATTGCCCCTTAATTAAAGTAGACTCATGAACAAACATCATCCTTTCTATCCTCAGTTACAAGAAGAAATCGAATTAGATTTTAAAAAAATCAATCGTTTGTTGCGTTTCCCAATCTTGCTTAAGGTTTGATAAGATTTCCCTAAACACAAGGTCGTACTTCTCATGATCATTAAGATTCAATCCTTGACCAGTCGTCTTTACCATGCCAAGCAGATTCTCAGCATCAATGCCGGCGTTTTGGTCGGTTTCTATCGCCTAAAACGAACAGGAGTATGATCCTCCTCCCCCTCCCCCTGGATAGGATGATACTTAATCGCAAGGTCCCCCTCAGTGTTTTGTTAGATTCGCTGGTACCCATTTACACATTTCGGTAGTGAAAGAGACAATGATGTGTGGATAAACATTCTTGTCTAAAGAAACAAACGATGCACGGGCCAATCTCAATTTACTAACCTTCCTATCGAACATCAGACACGCTAGCCGCCAAACTTCCGCGCCTCCAACACACAAAGTAAACGGGACCAATATTATTAAGTTTTTGGGTAACGACCCAAATTTGCTTCAGTTTCGATCAAGTGCCTCTTAAAATAGACAACGAAATAAGCGAGAAATGATACTTTCTGTCTTCACATGGAGGAAATATTATGGATGAAAAGCGAAACTATGTTGAACCTGCTTAGAAAATCACGCCATTTAGTCTGGCGAGTAGATCTCGATTCCAGTACAGATCAAGATATCCTGATTCAATTCGTAGTGTCTATTGGTCTAAGTGTGGTTGACTGAGGACTATCAACTCGAGAGAGGACGTGAAAGTATTCTTCCCTACTTAGTCATTTTGGTGTTTCACTAAGAACTGACACGACTCTGGAGAGCGAAATCTTGGGTAAAGACAAAAAGACGAAAGGCTTTTCAAAACTTGCTCAATATCACAAGAAAGTTGAATTCAGTTCATCGGCGGCTCATTTTGGAATTCCAATTGTCAAAACATTTTCATTGACAGCAGACAAAAAGACACGCACTTGTTTGCATTCTAGTCTTAAAAGTATTGTTTGCTTAAGTTTAAACTTCGACTGAAATATATTACCACTACAATACACAACATATAAGCAAAGATTAGTACATGCTTCGTAAATGTTTTAAGTCAGCAAACGAAATGAAATCTGTACACGTCGACGTTGTCGCAAAAAAGTTGATATTTTAACCTAGCCGTAGTGAGTATATTATTGTTAAATGACACAGTAACATCTACTTAAATAGTCCAAGAAAATGCTTCGCTCTACGAACTTACCGGGAGGAAACTGTTAATGAAAGTTTTTCCGCGGATTAAAAGCGATAAGACCGTTGAGCTGCAAATGCAGCCTTTTGTTTTCGTGACTGTTTCAAGCGCGGCTTACGCCCGTAAGGCCGGAAAATTCCGCGCTCACTAACAAAACCGGGCAATCAAATATCTTCTTAGGGTGTAATGAAGATTACAATCAAAACAACTTCAAAAAGAATGGCAATACATTAGGGGTTAATTCAAATTTCCGACCTCCCATCGAAAAGCAATATATAGCTGAAACTTAGACTGCTATACACCTGAAACGGCTGTAGCGATTGTTACGCATTGTCAAGCAATTATAGGTTTTAGACGCTAACCACATGTATAGCGCGTGTATCTTTGTGTGAAGTGCGTTTTAGAGAATTAGTAATTTATACTTGAACGGTTTGACGCAGAAATGTTTATCGGTTACATGAGCGAAAAGTGCGCATTGTATACACCAGCAATCACTTGTGTTTGGCTTAAAATCTGCTGTTTCAGTGAATACCGCTGATTTTGTCCTCATCGCATTTTCAGCATGGCTAAGTCCCTATTGCACCATCAAACACTAAGCGACCTCTCAATGTTCCGATCCGTACCACTAAAGATATGGCGGAAGCATAAAGTATCGCTTATTCTTCTGTCTGCATGGATGATAATATATATGTTGCTTTGTGCCAGATTTACCAACAATTTCAAAACCGATATCCAGACTCGAAGTTCACATGTTGTAAACGCGCAAAGTTTTCTTGAACTAAATCTGTGTATATGCAAAACTTTGACGACAACCTACCAGATGTTAGACAGCACACCAAAACAGAGATCTATGACAGAAGATTTCTTGAAATCACACTTTACGATCGCGTCTCTGTCTGAAGAGTTGAGTAAACTGAAGTGATCTTTCGCATATAACAGGCAGTCACAAAGAAGATTACCTCTATAGATAAACTCTAATGCCTATGGATTCTTTGATTGGTTTGAACTACTACTATGTATTCAAGTCGACGTGAAGGTATTCAGTAGTTGCGGCGTTACCTGAGAAAACGGCTCTTTTTGGACGCCAGATCTCTTCGTTGTTTTAGCCGAGTCCGTCTCGTCCAGTTGCGAAACTACCATGTTTTGATAAAGTATTGCTAATTATTTAAGGGTTGCAACGCGAAAGACGTGTTAATGCTGGTCTGTCGCCTTATTAATTAGTGGTAATAAAGCGTGTCGCTTTCGGTGACAAGTTTACATTGTTCGATTTACGAATGAGTACCCAAGTGACATTAAGTGCTTTTACCCTTTTGTTTTAATTTTGTCTCCGAAATAGCCCGAGAACTGTCCAAGGAAATAAGTTCAACAGTGTGATTCGTTTGACGTTGAAGACAGTTTAAAAGACTTTGTTGTGTATTGAAGTATTATGCGCGCCACTGGAAGCTATTTTTGAGACTGCTTGACAATATTCACGTTTCTCTTGTGTGCAAATTAGCGGTAAAGCAGTATTGCTTTTTTGTCCTTTTGTCTTGTATTTAGCACAAGTGCTTTCCAACAGTAATTACGTGATTGGTAAAGAGATATACACAATACTCTTATTGTGCTGAAGATTGCAAGGGAGGAGGGTCCACAATAGGGTTCTCAGATCCCGCTATCCCGCCTTTTCTCCAGGTAATCCCGTCATTTCGCTCTTCTTTACGTGAAAATCCCGATCCCGCCGAGATTAATAGAGTTCGGTACGTAAAAAATCGTAATCCCGTTTCCCGCCACTACCCCCTCGCGACTCTCGCATTCCGACCTCTCAAACTCCTGAAACCCCGCTCCCGCTCGTAGCTGAAATTTCCGATTCCCGCTCCTATTTTAAATTCACATCCAGAATATCGTCCCCAGAATATGTCAAATCCCGCATCCCGCCAAACCTATTGTGGAACCTCAGGGAGGATGTGGAGCTGAAAAAGTTGAGTCTCTTAGAACGCGAAGAGCAGCTTGAAACCATCTACCACGAAGAACAAAAATTTGCAACAAAACGAAAAAGAAATAGTAGCATAGAAAAGACAATGAAAACTGCTTCAAAACGGATAAAAGGAAGAAGTCAGAAAAAAACAATTGTGAATACAGAAAGTTTTCTCGAAGAAATGTTGAATATTTCCGTAAGCCCCCCCCCCCCTCCTTACCCCTCTCTGGGTAATACATTCCCCAGCCCTCCCTAGTGAGAAGAAGAAGTGAGTGGTTCTTACTTTTGAGTCTGTGGATGGAATCCTAAAATGCGACCCTTGAAATGAAAGCTACTGAGCAGTACTTTCTTGTGGTGCTGTTTAATGCGCTGTACAACATACTTCTAGCTTTAGAGTTTGCGGATGAAATCGTTTAGTGTGACCATTCAAATGAAAGCTGCTGAGCAGTACTTTCCTGTGGTGCTGTTCATTATGCTGTACAAGGTGGCTCTAACATCTTGAGTCTGTGGATGCGGAAATCCTAAGCCGTTCTTCCCTGTGTGAAGTTTAAGTCTGTGGGTGAAATCCTAAAGTGTTACCAATCAAATGAAAGCTACTGAGCAGTACTTTCCTGTGGTGCAGTTTATTATGCTTTACAAGGTGGTTCTAACTTCTGAATCTGTGAATGAAATCCTAAACTGTTACCATTCAAATGAAAGCTACTGAGCAGTACTTTCCTGTGGTGCTGTTCTATATCTTCTGTTATGATCTTTTAGTACGTGGATGAAATTCTTAAGTGCGACAGTCACATCTTCAATCGAAAGTTACTGAGCAGTACACTCAGGTGGCATTTGATAAATTGCATCTTGGCACTGCGCATATCTTTCCCAAAGTGCTGTTTAACATGCCGTACAACATAGGTTCTATCTTTTTGAGTCCGTTGTGTAGAGTGTGAAAGCTATTGAGCAGTAATTTTCTGTGGAGTTGTTAATTATGCTATTAGATAGTTTTAATGTTTGAAACTGCGGGTAAATCCTTCTAAGACCACTCAAATGAAAGCCATTGAGCACAAGTTATTTCCTGTGATTCTGTTTGGTTAACCGGTACTTGCCAATTTCTTATGATAAAAATAGAGATTAAACGCTGAGACTAGTGTGAAATTGGCACTTTTAAGAGCTTTACAGAGGGTGCAAGGGTCCTAGTTATTCCTAGTTAAGGTGAGACATTCAGTGTGTATCAGAAATAAATAAAGAAATTGGTCCAAGAGCTTGAGCAAGAAAAATTAATATGTTTTAGTAAAGGAAGGAATTTTTGAGAAAACGAAGTCTGTAACAAAAGGAAAGCGAGCTTAGAAATGAAAAGTCACGTTACGTATTTTTAGAAACCTTATCTGATCGCGCCACACCGTATCGAGGGCTACCGTTCTTTTGTAGAAGACATTATCAAAATTATTTTTTTGGATCAGATCACAGGTTTAGTTTAGGCTCGAGTGCAAATACTCTTAGTGTGTAAAAGACCCTAGCAGTCATTTCAGCAAATGGCTAGTGGCGAAGAAAATCCGAAAAAAATCGTAACTCACGAGTGAGCGATACCGGTGCAACCAAGGTTTCATTCGCAGTTTATGTACATGATTATTTCATCTATTCACATTCGTAATACTATAGTCTTGATCATCTGTTAGAAGGCTTTAACTAATAAAGATCTGACAAGAATACTGATGCAACGGTACCTGGTTTAAAAAAAAGGGAGGGAAATACTGCGATGTTTGAAGGAAAAAATAGTTCATATTGAAAACCACTTAATAAACGCTGAAAGAAAATCAGG
Source organism: Siderastrea radians (assembly GCA_964017195.1). Classification (NCBI taxonomy): domain Eukaryota; kingdom Metazoa; phylum Cnidaria; class Anthozoa; order Scleractinia; family Rhizangiidae; genus Siderastrea; species Siderastrea radians. Next base: position 6,508,055 of record OZ024897.1, on the reverse strand, counting down.
CTTGTGTGAACACGACTGAATCGCTCTATCAACAAAAAGAATGAGTGGCCATTGTTATTTTGGCGCCAAAATGTCTGTAGTCAGGTGCGTCACACGGAGAGGCGAACTGTTTCTTACATAGCAGCGCACGAACAGAACCTACACCTTGCAGAAAGGACCATATAAACGGAATGCAGGGGCAAGTCGATTTAATTACAAAATTCAAAGAAAAATTGCAATTTCCAAGGACATTTACCAAGTGCAATTATAAGATTCCACAATTCTAAAAATAGAGATCGGAACAAAGTTCAAAGTCTTATTAATTAGACGGGGATGCTTGCCCTAAGTCTTTTGGTTGTTCTAGTGAGGGTAAAAAATCTGTTTCCTTGCATGAACAACACGAAAAACAGAATGAACTGAGGATACAAAAAGAGGCTTCTCTGGTCTCGAGTCTCAGAACCAAAGATCACCTCGGAGCAGTTCTTGCCTATCGGATTAATTAACACCCCCTTTTCAGACAAATGGTTGAATAACGGGTTTAAGGTTAGGTCATACCTCTTGATAATAGCGGTTATGAGTTTTACTAAAAAGTTATTTTCGCATGACGTCAAAAGACAGTAGCAGACTGTAACATTTTGCTTTATGATATTGCTCGGTTTGGTTGAAGTGGCAAAATTTGTTTTTAAACACGAACAACATCGAATAACTTTCTGTTTTGAGAGACGATGAAAAATAAACAAATAATTATCTCAAAGTTTGCCCATATCGTACAGTTTCTTAATAACTTAACTATCAATATAGCGACTCTTTGTTTCGTTATGTGATTTAAGATACACGCTTTAAATTCTGTAGTCACGAATTTCACTTTGCCTTATCTCTAAAACAAAAACAAAAAAAACAAAAAACAAAAAAACAACACTGACATCAAATTTTGTACGAAGACTTTTGATCTCATAATCTCTGCTTTGCTTTATCAGATCTGAGAATACTGGTGCTATCGACTAAGTTTTGAGTCTATGGATGAAATCCTTAAGTGTAACCATTCAAATAGAAAATGAGTAGAACTTTCCGAAGATGCTGTTTGTTATGCTGTACAAGAAGGTTCTATCTTTTGAGTCTGTGGATGAAATCCTGAAGTGTAACCATTCAAATGAAAGCTACTGAGCAGTACTTTCCTTTGGTGCTGTTGTTATACTGTACAAGAAGGTTCTATCTTTTGAGTCTGTGGATGAAATCCTAAAGTGTGACCATTCAAGTGAAAGTTACTGAGCAGTACTTTCCTGTGGTGCTGTTTATTATGCTGTACAAGGTGGTTCTATCTTTCGAGTTTGTGTATGAAATCCTGGAATATGATCATACAAATGAAAGGTATTGAGTAGTAATTCTTGGGTCTTGTGGAGCTGTTGCTCGTTCTACTGGATGGTTTTATGTTTGGATCAATCCTTATGACACCACTTAAGTGGAAGCAATTGAGCATAACTGATTTCCAGTGATTCTGTTTGGTTTATCGGTGCTTGCCAAATGGAAAGTGAAGGAAATGTATCATGTTAAAGTTCAATTTTACCCATATAGTACAGCTTCTTCATCACTAAATTATTAAGAAACTAATATTTGGAAAATTAGATACTTAGTAGGTGTCCTCCACTTTGAAGCGCCTCTTTGTTTCCTTACCTTGTACGTACACCCTTTAAATTGCGTAGTCATGAATTTCATTTTACGTTTTCTCTCCGTGAAATTTGCACCAAGATTTTTGATCTCCTGATAACTGCTTTGTCTGATCCTGGTTACGTAATAAGGTAACGTAGCAATGTCGATAGAGCATTTTGTACAGATTAAAAGATGCAAAGCTCAAAACCGCCATCTGCTCTTCTATTGTGAATAGGAGCATCAGAAGACTTAACTGAATTAACTCTACTGGGTTCTGTAGTATAATAGGTGGTTTAATAATGTAGGACAAATCACAATAAAGTATAAACGAAGGAAAGTGGGCAGTTATGCATTTTATGGCGAGGGAGGACAGATGACAAAGATCATTGAAGTAGAGTTCAATTTAACTTGTCAAGTCAAGAGTCCCATTAGCTATCTTTCAACCCAAGAAACATAATTTAAGGGACATCTCCCCAGGAAAATATATACATAAGACGAAGAGATTTAGTGCTACGTCGAAGCTGCAAGCAGTTATGGAACAAAAGAGGTATCCATGCAAACTAGACAGCGACACTTGCTAACTTTTAAGTTGAAAGAGTCGTAAGTGTCTTACCTTGCTCTTATCCATAAAGGGAGATACGGGTGGGGATGACAAAGAGCGAACATTCTGGGTAGCAAATCCGCAATGCGACCAACTGAAGGAGTAAAGGCAACGCAGCAAGCTTCCAGGGATGAAAGATTGCTTTGGGGCCTTCAGACAAGTGAATGAATAATTTCCAAGGTCATGTCATGTGTGAAAACGATAGCGTCTATAAATTTTACTAAATAGATACCTCTTGTTGGTTTGACATAAAAGTAGAAAAGAAAAGGGATTAAAGGTCATTAGCATCAGACTGTAAAAAATTAGCCTAAAGCTTATGGCGGGTTTTATAAAGGTGGGAAATGTCAGTTTTGTTGCGCGAACCACAGGACTTACTTAAAAGAAGACGAAAAACGAAACACTTCGGTGAAGAAATTATTAAATGGATACCGTCTTGTCCATACGTTTGGTATGAAAATAGGAAAAAAGGAGTATAAAAAAGATTAAAGGTCGTTAGCATCAGACTGTAACAATTGGCCTAAAGCTACTGAAAGGCTTCGTCAGAATTGCAAAATCTGTTTTGCTGTAAAGATATCAAAAGACTTTCTAGTTAAAGGATACATAAAACGGAACAAATTACTCAAATTTTACCTCTACAACGTTCTGCGTAACTAAGTTATTAAAAAATTGATACTGAAAAAATTAGAGCACTTAGTATTCGTCCGCCAAGTTATTGGCCTTCTTTGTTTTCAAAACGCCCTTTAAATTATAGCGTCACGAATTGTCTTTAAAACAAAGAACGGCATCGACATGGAACTTTTAACGAAGATTTATAATGAAAAAGGAACCGCTTATTATGATCAGTTAATTAACATTAGAATATTCTGCAGACTCCAAATGAAAACTGCAGGTTTTTTCCCGAAAACTTAACATCGCAGGGATCTTCAAAAGCCGTTCTCTTTTGTTCAATCATCATCACCTAGCGAAAGCGGTGAGACTAATTTTTATTGGAATATGTGGACTTTGTCTAATCACGCCAAACAAATGTGCGCAAGTTTGTAGCAAATTAGTACAAAAAGCAAAACGAGCCACAAAATCCATTCCACATTTTAAGCACCAAAGTCCCTCTAAATGAAAGGAAAACCAGCCAAGATCGTGGTTGACAAATGACAGGTGGCGGAGGAAGATGTACTGCATTCCAGGTTGATACTTTCATTCCAAAAGCACACAGAAAAACACTGAGAAAAATTTTTGCAATTTGCAGCCAATCTAGAAAAGGTCAAAAAGTACGTATTTTAAACTGAAAGGAAACTAGCAAAAATGGTTTAGTTTTGTTGGCTATTGTTCTATAAATGACAGGGAACGTATTAGAAACTTAGTTTGACTGAATGGCGAGATAAGTCATAACAAGGGTTTACCCCTTGACATTCAAAAGTGCTTAAGTTTAAATTTGTACTGAATCTTAAAAACCAACTGTTCCGCATGAAATTATCCTCGACAGCTTCCAGCTGTATGGTTACACAATGGCATTTCATCCACGGACCAAAAAGTTTGAGCATTCTTGTATAGCATAACAAAAAGCACCACAGGAAAGTACTGCTCAGTAGCTTTCATTTGAGCGGTCACACTTCAGGATTTCATCTACAGACTCAAAAGTAGATCCACCTTGTACGACAAAATAAACAGCATAACTTGAAGGGTTAGACTTTAGGATTTCATCTACAAACTCAAAAGTTGGAACCAAATTTCACGACTCTTCACGATTCTGAATGGAGGAGTTTTGAAAAGAATTACCTCGTCAATCATTAAATGCTAAGGTCTCTATGTACCATGTTGCAGCCGAATAAGCAGCTGTAGGCATCTAAGGCGGACGCACTTTAGGCAGCTTACTGTGGGATACGAGTCTACTCCAGCACCTGCCAATACTGTTTGTCCAACACTGTAGGACAGTTCTCATAAATCATAGCAACGCAGAAAGAAGTGAGATTGTACTATTATGGTGAGGCTAGAAATACATCACTTAAGTGCAATCCGGTTCAACTTGTCTAGTTAGCTTATGATGGATATCAAAGCAGCAAAACGTTATGCAACAAATGCGGTATCCATGCAAACGAGACAAAAAGTCTACACTATCCAATTGCTACCACTATTAGTTGAAGTGCTCTTACTGACTTACCTTGCTCTTAACCACAGCGACCGGTTAGGGAGGGGATGACAAAAACTGCGTACATCGAGGCGGCAAGTTCTTAAATCAGGTCAGTCGCACAAACAATGAATACCAGCAAAGATCGCTTGCTGTGAGGCGTTCTTTTGCGCAAAATCACAGAAAATGTGTTGAAAGAATCTTTTGTTAGACTAGAAGTTGAGTATTTATTTTTAGTGCACTTTCACCACCGCCTATTGCAAATAGGGGAATCTGATTGGCTCAACCGCCATTGTCTATACGACGATAGACAGCGATTTCACGCGCTGTGTTCTAGCTTGGAAAGTAAAGTTTCCTTCAATTTTTTCTTAAGCGTTACCCAAATGTCGTTGTTTTACGATTTCAAACCTTAAGTGAACTCTAAAAAGCAAGACTCCCCGTCCTGTTTTCTTTGAGCGAGAAGTCCACTCGGCTACGCCTCGCTGACAATTCGTACAAAGAAAGCTCGACTTTGTATTATATACAAAGCAATACCAGACAATATTTAATTTACCTTGGCCTAACTTGCTTCAGAGAATATGCTAAATGCGAAGTGGTAATGCGTTTACTTAAGTTAAATACCTGGCGTCAATAATCATGTAAAGACGCAAATGTCAGCCACTATAAAAAGACTATCACTTAACGGTCCTTAATAAACCTAAGTTCAATCCCGTTTTTGCCTTTAGTTTATGTTCCTTCCTGCCTTCCCGCAGACTAAGTCAGTTCAATAGCCGTATTACCACGAGTTAACAAAATAATAAAATCACCAAGAAAGTGGAGGGTCTAGAACATTAGGCCTTTTCAATAGCAATCCGGCCTATATTTATGTCCCGTTCCGCAATTTCGCGCCATCTCGCACTAATCACAATCATCGTGATACCGTTTTGGTATCACAATGGCCAAACGTACGAAGCATGAGCAGTTTCCACCATAATTTTTGCTTTTTGTGTTTGACTGTTGTAGACGTTTTGGTGTGGTGCGAGTTGACCGGGAGCGAGTTGACTGGGGTCATTATAGTTAAAAGGCAACAATATGATGGTCAGCGTTCATGTTTTAATGCGCAAAAGCCAATCTTTGCACGAATTGTTTTTTCTACCAATCCAAAAATCTCTAAACTTGTTGGTTCTGCGGTTGTTCAAGAAACCAATTTTACTAATTTGTTGTAAGTATACAAAAATTAATTTCTTTACCACGTCGTGAAACTCTGTCGACAACCACCACCTGTTTACCTATCTGCTTAATAGTGTACGAATATTTAAAGGAGAAATTTTATTTGAACACTAGCGGGAGAACGCTTTGTTTTCCTTTTCTACTGTTGAGAAGTGAATTAGCGTAAAATGTATTTCATTGGAAAATTAATAACTTTTTCCACTGCTAGATTCTTAGTATACTGTCGTCAATTCATCAGTACTTGCTGTGAATAATGACGACATGCAGTCGTCAAAACGTCGTCTTTTTATCGCTGATTTTCATTTTAAATTGCTGTGAATAATTAATTATTGAAAGGACGTCGACTAGGATTTTCGCATAAAATCGCCAAAATTGAGCAATTGTCAAACTTCACGAAGAAATGATGAAATTGAATTGAAAATCAAAGAGCATTTCATGCCATTCTGTACAAAGTTAACAAACTTTTAAGTAATTTCCTCGTGGAAGTCTAACAACGCCACTGGGAAGTGCAGCTCAATAGCTTTCATTTAAACGAAGAAACTTCAGGATTTTGTCAGTGCTGACTCGCCACATCATACCCGGTTCATTTTAAGAGGGAAGAGGTGTTGTATGTTGTAGTTAAATAACCGACATACCTATTCTCTTAGCTTTGTACAATTTCTTTCATCCGTGGGAAAATTTGCCCGTATTCTTTTTGCTCCCCAAAGGGGTCATTATGGGTCAACAAGCTCCTTTTAAAACTAAACACAGCATCTCGGCCCCAGTCTTTTTCCCACGGAGGCGACAAAGTCGCTTTCCTGATATTTTTTCTTGCATTAACAATTCGATGGCGCTTATTAAGGTTTCTACTGAAAAAATAACTGATTGAATTATCATTGATAGCAAATGTTCCTCAAGGAACTCAAAAGTTAATACAAGGAAAACCATCGATATATCATAAATTACTCTCGGTGAGCTCAAAGCGTTTGTGAGAGCACTTTTTCTTGTGTATATGTTTTCTATGATAACAATTTCGTTTCTCATCGATCGATTTATGTCCTCAATGAACTCAAAATTAATAGAAAAATAATTGATCGACCAGCAACTTCTCTCAGTGAATTCTAAGCGTTACTCATAGCACTTTTTCTTGTGTGTGTGTTTTCAATTAAAACAATCCGGATGTCAGCGATTGACTTCTGTTCCTCAAGGAACTAAAAAAAATGAAAGGTGACAGACCGACTGGAAGCTACTCTGGAGTTCTAAACGTAGCGAAGTTTGTAAAAAAAAAAAAAAAAAAAGAAAACCTCTTTTAGTCTTTTATTTGCTTTCTTTTTGCACGGTGGAAACTTGTATGAAGTGATCATCGACTCGGAAAAGTTCCTACAGTTTTGAAACTTTTCTTGTACTTAAATCCAATTAAACGGTTTCGAAGAAACAACCCCTTTACGTGAAAGTATGTGGCCATTTTAGCAAGCGAAAAACATCAGTAACAACAATGTAAATATTTGTGCCATATGCGTGACTGTGCCGAAGAAAGACGCGCGGTGAGCGAGATCATTTACTATTGACTTGGTTCAGGCGTGACGTACGTGACCTGACAAGCGTGTTGGCTGATCTGAACTTAATGTGTCTTGTCTTGTCTGGTTTCCATATGATCGCTACTATCAGAACGATCGCTGCGATCGCTGGAGAAAACGTCCAGTAATTGTTGCGATCATGTGGAAACCATTTTTTAGCGATCGTAGCGTTCACAGCAATCATATGGAAACCAGCAGATCAAAGTCGCAACGACCGCTCAACTTTTTTTGGTAACGATCGTAGCGATCATGTGGAAACCAATGTGGATCAATGATTTCAAAGGCGGCTATTTGTACGATGATAAATGATTGTATCGTAGAATTTTGTCAATAAAACGTGATCACTTGATAAATTTGTCGACGTACATTTCAGTTTCGAACCTAAGAGCTGCTACGTACCTTCTGACCAAAGTGTTGAATAAAAGTGTCTAAATAAAAGAGCACCACAACAAGGCCAAAAACAAAAACAAGCTTTTGTTAATTCGTGAATCTCATTAAGGATGTTAGCTCTCCTGGATGCATACGTACCGTACAGTGACATATTGAATAGAAACAAAGTTATTTTCTAGTTTTAACTTTCCAGCTTACTAGTGCACCATTCACACCAAAGCTTAAACACGTTTAAAAGCTGTTTAAGGTTTAAAACTGTTTTCTTTGCAGAAGTTGTTTGTTGATTTTTTTCTACTGCGAAATTAGTGCAAATGAAAAACAAGTGAAAGTTCACTTGAATTCTTTGTTCAAACTAGTCATTCAGCTTTCTGTTGCTGAATTTCATTTTGTTAAGCCTAGTTTAATTAAACATGTTTTGTTGTACTAGGCTTCGATGACCTCATCATACAGAGGTTTTAATTATCCTTGATGGTTCTAGTGCTGTAAGCGCAAGCCATTTTTCTTTTTATTTCTCATCTCCAACTTTTCTAACACTGTATTCTCAAACGAGCTGCAATAGGAAACTGACACTTTTTCCCGCTTTTCTTGGATTGAAGCAGAACGGGCCAAAGTGCGGAAAACTGAGTTGGCAACAAAGAGGCTTTGTATACAGTAATCTCTTTCTTGGGGGTTGGAGATTTTTCCGTGGCGTTTCACCTTTGAGTCGTTGTTCGCAATTTCATGGCCGGGAGCAAAGTGTCAGTTTTCACAGAAGCTTTGGGTTGAAAATGTGCAAGAAAAATTAGCTCGAGTAACTGGACCTTGACGTTTCACCTTGGAAAAGATCGACCAACCTGCATTCGACAAAGTAGTGGATAATGATACGGTCACGCACATTTTCGAAATACTTTTCACTATTGTCTGTACCTAAGTTTTAAAGCTATTGTATTAACGACAGCTGAAACTGTCTGCACGCGATCGAGCTGAACTTAAAACACTATGATCTTTTAACCTACGAACACTGCTTTCTCTTGATGCTGAAAAACAGCTATTTGAGGAATCTGAATAAAGTTGTCCCTTTTTGTCCAAGAGCTACACCTTGAGTCAGGGAGCTTTATATTTTGAGTTTGTGGATGAAATCGTAAAGTGTGACCATTCAGAAGAAACTGAGCTATTGAGCTGTTCTTTCCTGTGGTGCTGTTTATTATGCTGTACAAGGTGGTCCTAACTTTTGAGACTGTGGATGAAATCCTGAAGTGTGACCATTCAAATGAAAACTTCTATGCAGTACTTTCCTGTGGTGCTGTTTATTTTGTTGCATGGGATGGTTCTAGCTTGCTAGACTGTGGATGTGACGATTCAATTGAAAGCAGTCGAACAGAACTTCCATATGGTGGCGCTTCAAGTTTCCTTGAATAGGGAATTTTTCAAACCTTGTGAAAAATGTGCTTTGGCCAGCTTAGCAAAGAAAAGTTGAGCCATTTGGTTTAGTCAAATTTACACGGTCGTCGTGAAGCGCCCGAGGCGGTGAACGACGAGAGGTGGATGTATTCACAGGGTTGAGGTTTCAGTAAGATGCAAAGATCTTTTTGTGCTTAACCCTTTCACTCCCAACAGTGCCTAAAATCAAAATTCAAGACGAATCCCAAATTTCACTTTGTAAAATACTTAAATATAAATAGTACCATGTGAAAGTAAGGCTAACGAGGTTTCATTTGAATGTAACACTATAGGATTTCATCGAGAGACTCAGAAGTTAGAACCACCTTAATGTCTCCATAACTGACTCTGGGAGTGAAGGCTTCAGTCACAAAACTGAGTTCCAAGGGCCATTGTGTTAACTACTAAAATCAAAAGTTTTGTTATTGCTCTTTATCAGCAGAATAATGGCCCATTTGTTACATGGGTGATGCTCGTTATACGACCCATTTCGGATTTGTTAAGCCCGCTCGTTTACTTATATTTTACCAGGGATGAATAAAGCGCCTTCACGTCGGGCTGTTTTAACCACAGAAAAGCTTCAAACTAGAGGAGCTGACCCTAAAATAATAGTTTTACTTGGGCGCCTTTAAGGAGACATACTCCGAGTGTTTCGAAAAAAAAAAACACCAAGGAAATACCTACGTTCTGATTGTTAAGCACCGAAAAAGCATCCAAAGGTAACACGTTCATCGTAACTTCTTCTTCAATAATTTCAAAAAGGAATGTGTGCAACGGATTAAACAAACCATTAGATAGCTCCTATATTGTAAAGTCCGAAGCTTTTAAGCCTGGCTCTCATATGCCGCCGAACTACCTGCGACATAGCTGCTGGTACTGCGTGGGATACTGTTCCCATTTGAGAACATGCGGCGCCGGCATAACAACCATCGCAAGCCTTTACGCCGGCAAGCCTGCGAAGTTCAACTTCGCAGGCACGACGGCGGTAAAGGTCTTCGATGGTTGTTGTTGCCGGCGACGGATGTTCTCGTATGTTGGAAAAGTATCCCAGGCACTACCGGCGGCTATCTCGCAGGTAGTTCGGCGGCATATGAGAACCTGACAATCGAAGAGTCTAAGACGTAATTGAAAGGTGAAAATTTAATGACAGCAACTTTCATCGACTCGCGTTTCGTGAAAACATTTCTTCCAGGATGAGTTTTTTCAAAGTTTTTTGGACAACTTCCAAGGTTAATTTTTCAAAAAATATGTCAACGATTTTTTTTTATCTCAGCTGTCTTCGCTTGTTAGTAATAGTTTGAATACCAAATTAGCATATCTTTTCAACAAAGTTTAATAAGATGATAGCAATTAAAAGGTAGACTAAACAAAACCTCTCTTGTACAAAATACTGAAGTCTCGCTTTTCGCCAACTTAAATTGTCGAAAACTAAGCAAACTAGAATTATCTAACGCGTCGGCATATCAGCATATAATAGTGAATTATAATAATCAGTTTTTAAAATTACAGAAAAATAGTCTAGTGGTCGAGTAAACATGTTTACGATGAGTAAAGATGCAAGATTGCCATGTTCGAATAAAGTTTCTGACCATGGGTGGGGGCTGTTTCATTTGCTTTTGTAAACCGAATCTAGATACTGAACGATAGATGGCAAGAGGCTTGTATCTTAGAGTGATGTACATGTCCTTGGTTTTCATCGTTATGATAAAACGAGTTTGCTTGCACGAGTAATATTCAGAAACAAACGGGTTAAACGGTAGCTAAAAACAAACAACAACAACAATTTCTGGGTCTATAGTACTCTTTAGAACAAAGTTATCGAGAAAATAATTTTCAGACACAGTAAGCGTCCGCCATGTTAGTGTCCCTCCTTGGGGCAACAATATGGCGGCCGGCTATCAAAGTCAGCACAAGAGATGAGGCAGCTAATGAAATCAACATTTCTAGTTTCTCTTCACATTTATGGAGGTGATTTTTTTTTACATTATTAAGGTACTTGACAATTGAAAAGTAATGCGAATGAGAATTCCTGTGTTATGAGCTTCCACGAATTTGATGGAATTTCAAACTGATCATTTGCAAAACGAAGCAATATATTGACATGAAACTTCTCTTGCAGCTTTGTGGTGGCCTTAGTTTACGTTTTAGAATTTTGAGGACGTCACATGAAAACCAGCAAAAATCCTTACACAACAAATTCCTCAGACTGTCAGTCTGTGGAATGTTTATCATTCAAGTATTTTTGGCCAATTTGCACAGTACGAGGTCCTGTGAGATATTAGATTTGTGCTACATTATGAAAGTGATTCATTTCCTCACTCACACACTAGACAATCTCAGGAAGAGCTTTAGGTTGCAGTTTAAAGTTTTGACCCTTGTAACACTTCCCCATTGATTATCCATCTACTAAACCACTTATTATCAACTTTTGGTAGTGTTCAAATTTTCGCATTGTTTAATTAACCTTTTAAGCTCCGACAGTGATCATCATCTAATTTGTCGTCATGATATCAATATTTATAACCCACTGAGACATCCCTTAGATATGAGCCAACAAGCGCACTGATTGGTTCATTGACTTCAGTGCTGCCAAACGCCCTTTGGACCTTAAACAGAATACGAAGTTGCCATTGATTTCATCGAAGGAAAAATGTCACTCCTTCCTTTCAGTGAACCATCCCCCTTCCCTCCTTTACCCCTCCCTAAACAAATGTTGCAATATCATGGCCAGGTTGGGTAGAGAAAAACTAACATCTAATTAACTGGGGAATAAATGGGGTAGCTGGATAAAAAGATCATTTGTCGTCAAAATGATCAAAGAGGTGAAACGTCCCAAGACATTCATGACCAGCTTAAGTAGCTCTTATGCTATTAATAGAGAAATTACTTACTGAATAGAGGAAAATGCCCATAAAATGTTTTTTTCTTGGTTATGTTTCAAATTGCTCATAATCCAGCAGCGGTGCCCCATTAGCGTTGAGTGTGTGCACAACCATATTTCGTGAAATAAGTGTAAAATAGTCAAGTCAGTAAGATAAGGGGAAGTTGTCTTGCTATTTAAATAAAGTATCTTACCAACATATCTCAGCTAGAGCTGGGACTTCAAGTTATTAGATATCTACCTGAAGAGCTTGTCGGTTATTAACAAAGCATCCTTTCATGTAAAACTCGAAACGTTATGCTGAAAGTCGTTGAAAAAGCTCACAGCACCCTTTTCTTATTATGATTTTTCAGGGCCTGGATTAAAAACAGCAGACCAAATGCCTTACAGAACACTTGTATGTGGACTGGAAATTGCTCTTTTATAGCTAACGGTTATTTACATTTATGTAGCCTGTAGTCTGAAAAAGCTTACAGCACCCGTTTCTTGTTATGATTTTTCTGGGCCTGGATTAAAAAGAGCCGACGGAATGCCTTACAATGACTTTTCTATGTGAATTGGAACTTGTTCTTTTGTAGCTAAGGGTTATTTGCATTTATGTAGTCTTTTAAAAAGCTTAGTCTACGTACTTTACTAAGATGAGGTAAAGAAGAAGACGTAGCTTCTCTTTATGGCTAATGGCCTCAGTGCTTCAAACAGAACGTGCAATCTTGGAACGTTCGACGTAATCTTTAAAATTTTGACGGGTTGCCCATATGTTGAAGTTATCTGCATGCTAAGTTAAGTTAGAAATCTTTTTGTACTCACTCAGACGAAGACGCCGCCACTTGCTCCTCACTGCTTACTTGTGCTGGCATATTTCCTGAGTCTTCCTCAGACGACATATCTGTAAGCAACGTAACATAAACTGTCAAATAATACTAATGCAATTAGTGGTAACCAAATAATGGGTTATTGAAAGAATTCTCCTTGAAAGGCAATCATGGAATTAAAATTCTTCGGAGACCATATCTTAGTCACACTGAAAACTGTAACGTTCCTTAACTCTTATTTCATCTGTCTTTTTGACAAAAGCTTTTTTGTTGCGTTTTTAAGGCAAAGGCTAGCATCAAAACGAAATGAATAGGCAAGAAATATACGTGAAAAGGAGGATTAAATGAAAGTATTCTTTAATAGTTTCTTCGCCTTGATAATAAAGGACCCTTAATCCAACCCCCCCCCCCCTATTTAAAGCCCCCTCACACAAATTTCCTTATAAACAAGAACTTATTAAAGTCCGGACACGTGGATCAATTTATTAATCTAAAAAAGAAAAGACACACAGAACGCATCAAAGGAGGAAATATTAAATTTTGAGAAGCTTAAATACATTTTCCGTTGTTAATCCTTAGAGTTTCCGATCCTTTTATTGCAATGAAAGAAAATAGCTTGAGCACACACTCCCAGAATGATGGAGTCAGCGGTTGGACATAACTGAGTAAGCAGCCTCGGCAGCAGGTGCAACACGCGCGCTGTTCTTACCAGAATTTTACCAAGAATTGTAAGGCAAAGAACAGACAGATCGTGATAAATCCTTTTATTTAACTCTCCAGCATTTTACGTTGAGTACAGTAACTGCTAGCCACCAATTTTACTCCCGTAAAATTTGGCTTGCCACTCCTTTTTTTTGCAATGTTTTCAAACAAACTTCAGGTTGGTGGACGTTTTGAGACGGACACCGGAAGTGGTTTTGACCTGTTGGTTTATTTTTTGCGTTTATTAAACCGCTGTCTGTGAGTGACAAAAGTCCACTTGAAATGGGAATTCCCCATAAAAGCCGGCTAAGTGCTCGGAACGAATGTTAAGAATTCGTGAACATTTTCAATAAACAAACAGGAGTATGGAATCCTCAAGTAGTTTTACCAGTTAATTACATATTAGTAAGCTTACAACTTTAGTTTTTCGAGTCATTTAAAACAATCTTCGAGTTAAAATTTTGCACGGAAATTCAAGCGCCTTGCGTTTTTAAAATTGGTGAAAAATGTTGATAACGCTTATTACAACAAATTGCTGTAATTCAAAACAAGTAGGTTGACATTGGCAAACTTAACCTTTCCTCTATAAAGGAGAAACTGATAAAGATGCATGCGTTTCCACAATCCCGCTTTTTAAGCTTTGAAACTGTCAATTTTGTGAAGGAGACTCGATTCAAATGTTCCGTTTAACTCCGCTAAGACAAAGACAGAGGAAAACACAGTTCGTTGGTTAGCTTCTTATCTAAACCTCCAATCTAAAGCTTTTCTCCGAATACATGTCTTTGTAGTGTAGTAAGTATTCAGTTACTAGATAAGGCAGACAAGAACGTTCCTTTCTAAGTGGTCGAACATTTTCAGGATGTTTGAGCAAAAAATCAAAACAATGTAGATTAAAATCCGGGTAGCGAACAGTACTGAGGAGAAAGTGTGCGGCTTCATCGCAGGTGTTGCTCGACAAGGCTAAAGAGATCTAAAGAATTCGACATGTGGCGGGTCGAGTCTGGCTTAATTATCGTTTCATGTTTTCCACAGCTAAGACGTCGATTGTTTTCTTTGTGTGCTATTTAATAGCCCTTATAGAAAGAAGACCTAACCTGAATCAGTCAATGGTTTAAGTACGTGATATTTCCTGAAGTGTGACCGTCTCAAAAAGCTATCGAGGGCTGAACGCCGTGCATTCCTTTGGTGCTGTTGTCACGCCTTGTGAACTGAATGCAATATTGAAGAGTGGCAATTTAAATGAAAGCTATTGCTTCATACTTTCCGGTGGTGCTGTTTGTTGTGTTGTAGAAGGTGGCTGGTCTAACTTTTGATTGTGTGGATGATTAGGAAATTCTAAAGTGCGACCATTCAAATGAAAGCTACAAAATTTATTGTGGCACTGTTCATTGCGCTAGACAAGTTGATCTAACTTTTGAGTCTGTGGATGAAATCCTTATATGTAACCATTCAAATGGCAGCCATTAAGCGGTGTTTTTCTGTGGTGCTGTTTAATTTTTGAACAGTTTGCGAAATGAAAATTGCGATTTTCTTTTTTCCAATTTGGAATTCAGGCACTTGAGACTAAAACTGTTATTGTCTGGAGGCTAGCACCCTACGAGGCAGAACACCAGGCGAATGGGGTTTAAGAAAAGGATGAGACCGTTTTGATCGCCGGAAATAAGCTTTAATAATAAACCTAAAGACAGACACTCTAAGTTGCTATTCTAACTAATCTCTCCGAACGACAACGACGGATTTAAACCCAACCATTTTCGCAGTGAAGTGGAAAGCTTGTACGAAACTGATGTATCTTTTTATACAATTCATGAGCATCGCTTTTCGGCGTAGTTTCTTGTGTGATTTCCGAAAATTTCATCTTCCACATTTGCTTACCTTTAGGAATGTTTTAATCTCAGCCAAATATATTGGTTTAGGAATCAAAAGCGTTAATTATGGCTCTAACTTAAACTTATTTTCTTTATGACAAACGCAAACATTTTCTTTGGTCTCAAAGCTTCGATTTGTAATCACGAATTATAATTAGCGTGCATTTTGTTGTCTGTTTGAGTCGGAAATAACTCAGATAAAGACGTTTTCACAGAGAGACATAACCGGTTTACCGTGCTAATTTTGGCATTTTCGTGCCTCTTGTCTATTCATTAAAACTCACTCGCAATGTTAGTTCTTAACTAGACTCGAGTACTGTGGTTGCACAGGGAACCTATGGATACCGGCTTTAGAGTTGACTGGGCCAACCTGTATAAATAGAGTCGTTTACTCTGCGCATAAGCGTTAAGTCTCTGGCTGATGTTCCAAAGTATGAAAGCGATTTCAAGAGCAGTACCCGGCTTTCTGGTAGGGGCGTTTGTTATGCTGTAAAAGGTGGATGTAATTTTTAAGCCTGTGAATGGAATCCTACTATGTTGCCATGTGAATGGATTTGGAAGAAAGCTATTGGGCAGTACGCTCCTGTGGTGCTATTTTTATGCTGTAGAAGATGCTTCTGACTTTTATGTTTTTGGATGAAGTCCTGGAGTTTGAACTCTTCTTTCAGGTGCTGCTGTTGCTTTTTCCAAATTTTTGCAAAGCAATTTTTTTTCCAATTATGGTCAATTACGGACAAGGATGCTGGGAGTTACAGGTAAAGACCTGCAGACAATAACATGGCGTGAACCCATGTGTACGGAACCTAGCGTGAACGGAACAAATAGAGCGTGATTATGAATTCTTTCCTTCATCCATTGACTGAAATCACTACCGTGATTTCAATATTTTTAGTTTGCTATAATCGATTTAGCACATGGCGATCGACAGTAGAGGCTCATGACAAATTTCATCTAGGCACTTCAAGAATAAGCAACTAAAATTACCCTAGTAAATGTGTGCCACCTTTACTAAAAGACGACCCTGTAAATAATAATATGGCGTATTAAAATGAGTTGAACTAATTTCTGAAGTAACTCTCAAATCTCTGATCGCGGCCGGGAACTTCAAGAAAAACAACCGAAATTGCTTTCAACTGATAAACGGTTCCCAGTTTCACTGAAATACTACCCTGTAAAAGCTTAGTAATGATGTAGTGCACTGAAATAAATTGAACTGATTTATGAGGCTGGAATATGTTATTAAACAAACCATGCTTGGAATTCAGAGATTGTTTATGGTGTCTCGGCCATGCAACAGCTCAGCTAGCTATAATGTGACCAAATAATTAATATATACATTGTCAAATAGTTTGAAATCATTAGAAACTGAAAAGGTGGGATCAGCTTGAAGAGGAATTCTAAATTGAAATGTGCAGGGAAATAAGTTTGAATATCTCACCCGTGCTTTTGTTGTCTCTATCGCACGATCACACCACGAAGTCACTCCTCAATCTCGTGCTTAGAGACAGACCAGGCCACCGTCAGTGACCATGGCCGTAACTAAATCACATAAACAAATACACCGTATGTTTTCCAGAGTGAAAACCAAGTTGTTTTAGAAAACACGCGAGAAAATTCCATGTGCTCTTTCAAGTATTGCACCAACTGAATGAATCAGTGAAAGGCAGTTTCCGGTTGCCAACTGAATAGGCAGCCTTTCAGAATGAGTGAAGTGATGTTATGAACAGTTCTTATTGCTAAATTTGCAAATTTGTTTCGTTTACGATGGATATATCGGTCAAAATTCCCCGACAGAGTCGTGAAACATGTTAGAAGGCACAATTTGTGCAATAGAAACCCGGCATGAAATAATTAATTTTAAAGTTTCCGGGAGAATTTGAACAAATATAAGTGCTTCTTTACCTGGTAGAAGCGAAGACAATCGACTCACTGCTACTGTCGAAAAGAACATACGAAACTTGCGCGCGTTATTCTGGGAAGAAGGCTGGTCCAAAACTAGTGGCGTTTCTTATCCCATTTTCAAGCAGCAAAACATGTAACACGCCTCAATTTTTACAGTATATAATGTTTGGTTGCACGTTCGGTCCAGTTGCAATGGGAAGCTAGTACAACAATTACTACATACTCCGAACCGCGTTCAAATTACAAATCTCTGTGACGTACCGAGTAATTTTAGAAGGTGCAAGCGTTGAGTGATAGGAAATCTCGGGTAAATCTTGGCATTTTTGAGCGGCGATGTAAGCCGGGAAGCACGCAAAACATTTCCCCGTACGCAATCACGATGGGCATTGCCGGGCTAACATAGTGAAAATATAACATGGTTGTTTTCAGCTGCCGGAAATTTAGCTTTGGGTTTTTCATGGGCCTTAGAGGCGAATAAGAGGCCTACTTCAAACCACTGAATCAGTGTAGTGAATATGGCCGACAGGGAATATGATCAGCCAAATAATTGATAATAAGCACGTGTGAGTTAAGGGACGGACCATTAGAAAAGTCATGGGGGGGGGGGGGGCAGTTAAGTTTTGACCTGCACGAACGAATTCTATTTCGTTAACATTGCTCTTGCAGAAATATTTATTTTCCGTATGCAAGAACATTTTTCTGGGCTACTCGCTGTGCATGAATTTTTTTTTCTCTCAATTTTCCCTAGCATGTTTTTTTGTACTTCGCCTCGGCCCCCCCCCCCAAAAAAAACTTTTCTAATGGTCCACCCCCACTAGGTACATGGCATTTGAATTCTAGACTGTAGCCTTTGTGAGCTCTTGGAGGTCATACTGAACAATAGGAATACCATGTGATTGATTGTTGGCAAGATTTCAGAGTACAATGACTTCGATGAAGAGCCCTAGACTTATGTCACTTGTACTGTTTTAGCTTTGCCACGCCACGCGATTTGGTGCCTATATGGCGGGGAAAATTTCTCTGTTCGTGGAGGCTCTAGCTCTTCTTGCGCTGAATCGTTGGTGACAGGTTGGGTCCAGTGTAAACAGATTTTAAAAGTTGCCTCTCCATGAGTTCTTCTCTATGATGTGAGTTGTCTTCTCTTTGATATGAGCTCAGGGGCACACCCTCGTCAAACACTTTAAGTTGCCCTCTCCACTCGGTAGATGTCACCTCTATAAGACAGCTGACCCCCGAGGGACCACTCTCTTGGTGGACACCAATTTTTTCAAAAAAACCGACGATTGTTTTAAATGGACAGCTTTCTAAAACAGGCAATTGTCTCACATGGAAAACTTTTTTAGTAGTCCACCTTCCTAAGATGGACACCACGCTCAAGAACGATGCCTTTTAGAGATGAAAGCCAGTCTAAGACGACGGACAACTGTCCAAAAAACACAACTCTTAGGATGGATATCTCTCTATAAAGGACACCTGTCTTAACACTGAACACCGTGATTATCAAGACAGATACCTCTCAAAGATGAACACGTCTCCGTAAGATAGACACCTCTCTAAGATGGACTCTAGGATAGACCCCCTCTTGATAAGATGGTGGACACCGGCCTCAAGGATAGACACCCCTCTAGAGGATGGACCCCCCTCTAGGATGAACACCTCTCTAAGGTGGACGTCACTCTACGATGGGCACCACTCTAAGTTAGACTGAAATAGAAAACTTCTTTAACACAGAGGCCTTGTTAAGAAAGATACTTCTCCACGATGGACACCAATTATTGAAACCTATCAGATACTTCTCCAAGAGGAAAGCATCTCTCAGAAGGACACCCCCTTAAGATATTTTGAAGTACGCGCTCATTTGTTCAAACGTAGGAAAATCGTTAAAAACCCGAATAATTCGTTACATAAAATTGTTAATACTCGTTAGGCAAAATAATATTTGGTAGCGCTACAAACAGAATTCTTGAGAACATTCATCTTTCTGAATGCAGCGTTCCACTCAGTAATACTGTAACCAAAATGCGTTTCGTTCCTATGAAATGATAAGTACTCTGATTCTTTGATTAAGGTTTTCGTAAGACATGTTAACACTGGCAAAAAATAGGATATCTTGCATCCCTGTATATAAAAAGAATTAAGGGGAGTTCACAAACATTACAGGCCGGTTTATTTAACGTCCACTTTATTATACAACATAAGCCAAGTTTTTTCTTCGTGCAACCATTTACATTTGAGTGAAATTAATAAATTAATTACAAAATTAGCTTTGACACAATTAAGAAACGATTTGCTGAAATTTTACAAAATCACTTGCTCTCTCTATCAAAATATGAAACATTTTCACAAAAAATTAGCGATCAATGTTTTATTTTTTAGTTAGGAGATTTACACAAATATTACGATGAAGAAAATTCGTAGGATCATTCTCCACAAGTGAAATTTCATTATTCGCGTTTAGGTCTGATTGGAAAAACGACGTTTCTTCACTTGTGGATTCTTATCCTTCGCATTGCGCCTGCTCAAAATCTATTATTGCAAACATTTGTGCGAATAAATCTCATTAACAAATGAAATAAAACTGAATTACATCATGGACAGCTCGTACCCGAATAAAACTTACGAACTCACGTTTATCCTTAAAGTAACCTCTATGTATAAAACTAAATCATTTGTTTCGAAGTTAATAAGACAATAGATACTATACTGCAGTTGTATTCTCTTTCCGCACTGTTCATCACAAAATCATTGAACGTAGGCATGAGTTTAACCCTTTCATTCCCAGGGTAAGTTATGGACATTTATGGTAGTTCTAGCTTTTGAGTCTGTGGTTGAAATCCTATGGTGTGACCATTCAAATGAAAGCTACTGAGCAGTACTTTCCTGTGGTGCTGTTTATTATGCTGAACAAGGTGATTCTAACTTTTGAGTCTGTGGATGAAATCCTCTGGTGTGACCATTCAAATGAAACCTCTCCAGCAGTACTTTCCCATGGTGCCATTTGTTTTGTAGGATTTGAAAAAAATTAATTTAGGAACTTTTTGGAATTTTTACTTTGGCCACTACTAGGAGTGAAAGGGTTAAAACCAAACTGAGTCACGAAATACCTATGTTGCAACCCCGGACAAAACATGTTACCACAATGGTAACACGTGCGCATTTCTCAAATTTATTAATTAAAGAAATACTTTTTCTCTCTCTTTCTTTTCTCAGTGTTGCTTTGAAGGTCTACAAATTCACCAAGCCTCTTGTTTGTGCGAAAAGAAACCTTGATGAGGGGGAGGGGAAAAGAACTGTAAAAGTTCTTTTTAAAATTCAAATTCGATTGTAAATTTCATTATTAATACCTGTCTTACGTTTTACAATATACTTCCTTAAGCTGTACAACGCTTACACCATAGACGTTGTAGTATAATTGCATTGTCCAGGGTAATAGTTATTGTTTGTTAACTACTGTATAGCCAATAAATAGCTCTTCATTTGTCTGTAAACAAATTTAACACCCTGAAAACACGACCAACGTGAACTACATTTTTAAAAATATACTTCAAGTGAACAAGTGCCCACGATCATGAGTCGTTTCTGGGTCCGTGGGTTGTTAGGTAACAAGGCTCTAGGTTTGACTGGACAAAGAGAATCGAAAGTTCTTCGGTCTTTTCACGACCGTTTACCACTACAATGCATTTACAAGTATTGCCGTATTTTCTGTACACTCCGAAAACGATGATTATATCTTCACCACGGACCACTTAAATATCTGCAGACGGTTCGTCTGGAAGATTAACGCTTTCACAGTCCCTTGAAAATGAAGGTGTTAATGTCGGTGGTGACTAAATATGCTGAAGCTGAAAGAGAAAGAAAACAAATGTAAGTTCAACTGACTGTATTAGCAGTTTAACCTATAGGGCGATCTCTGCTGTGGCTCTATGGCTCTGTCAGCCATACAAACCAACGTCTGTAAATTTCACGCTTTTCAAACGCAAACATCTCATTGTTGCTGTTGTTGTTATTACGACTATTATTATTACTACTATTATTATTACAATTATTATTATTATTATTATTATTATTATTATTATTATTATTTAATATTATCTCACTATCACCATCGAGGGCGTCGTCATCATCATTATCATTAGAAGTGGCAGTAGTAGTAGTGATTGTACGAATAGCAGAAGTAGTAGCAGTAGTAGTAGCAGTAGCAGCAGCAGCATTAGTAGTAGTAGTAGTATTCATGTTACTATTATTCATCAAATTCTTTTCATATTTGCTACAGGTACTGAATGGCGTAGTCGCTATCAATTCATTTTCAGTATACTGTTTATACGTTTGCTGGATTACAATTAATTTTCGTCAAATTTATCTTAATAAGAATATCAAAGAACGCCAACGTAAACAGAGATCGCCCCTGGGTTTATCTGTTGTTCATTTACTTTTTCCTCTCCCAGCCCACCGCTATAAAACTTGACCCTGTTTCAGAACCAAACTAAGAGATAGGATTTTTTCTTGTCCTACATGAGAGTTAGCTCTCAGATTTTTTACGGGCCAAAACGGCAAAACCTGATGTCTTAGGACCAGTCGGCCACCTAACGCAATTTCAGTGCAACGGAATCTACGCCCTATTTCTGGCCAAAACGTCACTAAAATATTACCCTTTGGGGCGCCACGTGGGTCGTCAAAATATTGAAGCTGAAAAAAATAATAAAATAAATTGATAAAAAAAGAAGCACATAAAAACAACCAATAAAAGACAAAAACAAACAAACAAAGGCAATGCACGGAACACAATCGAAGCGCTGACCTTTACCACGCTAACACTTCAAAAATAAATACCCTATTTCAGTCCCGTGGACAAATTATGCGCAATTTCAGGCGGAAGTGGTCAAAATCGATACCTTTTTCAGGCATGGCCAAAACGGCTAAAAAACATACCCCTTGGTGTTGCAAAACGGTGACTTTAGAAAACGCTTTCAAAAGTAGAAACGCATTTATTTTAGTGTGGATGGGTGACATGACATGAATCATTGACACGAATCGACATGAATCGTTGACACCACTGTCGATTTAAGTGGAAAACATTAACTGCTGTGTTTTGCTGTGGGTATCGTTTATTGCTTTTTTGAATTCTGTTTTACGTTATTTAATGATCGTAACACCAAGAAACTGGCGCAAAAAAGTATAAAGAAGTACGCGATCTCAAACAAAAACGCAGACACCACAGAAACCACAAAACTGTCCATAGTAACGGTCGTCCCAAGAAAACTGTCCACAATGACGCGATGTTTGTACAGCGGGTTTGATTGTAGTGCGGAGCGCCATCTTCAGCTGTGTTGTGCAAAAAGAAAACCCATACTACTGGAAATCGAGCCTTTTCAAGCAAAACCCATTACAACACTGTCAGACCTACTCCGTCGCCACATTTTACAACAATCGCCCTTTTTATACAAGAGAAACATCATCCGTCTTCGATGAACTTGGGCAAACAACGTTTAGGTCGTCTGGTTATGCATTTCGTAGTTGGTGTATAGAAAGACGGCACAAGACGGATTAAGCGTCCATTAGCTTTGTGTATTTTACGTCTTTTGGTTGTCTGTGTAGAGAAGAACCCGGCTACGAGATGCAAACCGAACGAACAAAACGTTGCTTTTCCCAGGTCTTCCCAGACAGAGGATACGTTTCTTGTACAAGAAGGACCATTATTTCGAAGTGTAAATGAACTTACATTCTAGATATCCCGGATTCCTCTCGTCTGGATGCTCTCCTGGGTGAAGTTGTGTGTTTAGTCGAATGACTTTGATCGTCCTCGTGAGCATAACTAATTAAAAAAGGATCATCAAAAGTTTAGATATACTCCTTACTTTCAGGCACCACAGTACTTTTTGAAAGGCTCATTATCCGCCTATTCCCGAGCTTTTGCAGCAGCAGGCAGCCATCGTTTAACACTGTGATACTGAATGCTAAATGGTTAAACCTGTAGTGACCTACGGACAGTTGTCACAATCGTAAATGTGGTCCTCATGGTTAATTGTAGCTGAAATTCGGAGATTTTGATTTTGCGTGTGCTCCACTTCCAGTTTTGTTCGAAAAAGCTCTTAGCGATAGGAGCATGAGCTTCCTGGGCGAAATTTTGTGTGCCTTGCTTGATGCACATGCACAAATTTTATGCGCCAATACATTTTTTCGCGGTAACCCGGCCATGCCGCTCTCTAAAATAAACCCTGGCCTAAAGGTTTTTCAAGCTGTTTGTTTAGCCCCTTCAGCCCCAATAGTGATCAGCATCAAATTTCTCCTCATCATATCAATGTATTTTAACACATACAGATCATGAGAATTAGGCAAATGATCACCATACATGATTGTCTTGATGTTTAAACAGGTTCTCTCAGTTAGTAATCAATAAAATCTATCATAATTCGGTAAATTGTGATCGTCCGGGTGAGTGTAGTCCTGAGAAGGACTGTTTGAGGTGACATTGACTGACGTTTCGACAACCTGAGCAGAAGTCATCATCAGTCATTGACATCATCAGTCATTGACTCTGATGATGACTTCCGCTCAGGCTGTCGAAACGTCAGCCAATGTCACCTCAAACAGTCCTTCTCAGGACTACACTCACCCGGACGATCACAATTTACCGAATTATGATATGACTCCTGGGTTCAAACCATTTACAATAAAATCTATGGAGACCAATAAAGAGAATTTGTACAACGATCCTGGGTCTTAAAGGGTTAACTAACGTTTTCAAGTACAATATGTTACCTACCTGGGTTTGTAGATATTGAGCTCATCCTCTAATGCAAACACCCTTTCCTTCAAGTTGTTCCTTTCGATCAAGATCTCCAGCATTTCTGCCTTGGTGTAACGCGGTCGATTCGGGTCTTTCTTCTCTTTCTCCTTTCGACTTTGATTGTCTTCATTCCTTTCGTTTCGCTCTTCCTCCGATTTTTCCCTTCTGTAAGATGTTTTCGGCCTCCCGCCAACAAATTCCCAATCATCTTCGTGTTCCTCTCCCTTGTCTTTTCCATTTAATTCATTTTCTTTCAGGTCATCTTTCCCATTCTCGTCCCCATTGCCAACACCACTTTCACTGTTATTTAACTTGTCGCCGTTTTCTTCGGCATCGAGTTCAATTTTAACCCGCGGTGGTTTAGGCGGAGGTTTTACGTTGCTTAAATCCAAAATCTCTTCGCTTTTTTGATCGGAATTTAAATTTTTTTCCTCCTCAGCTTCTTCACCTTCGTCAGCGCTGCTCTGGTCTTCCAGTTCATTTTCGCTGTCTTCAAAACCTTCCTCTTCATCATTCTCGTCTTGACCCGTTTGCACTTGTGACACGCTTGTTGTGCGTTTAAGCGTACGCAGTTCTGTTTGTAGCTCAGCTTTTTCTTTTGCTAAAACGCTTATTCGAGCCTGACTAGCTCCCAGTGTTTTGCGCACACTCTCGTTGATGGAAGTTAGCCGCTGGATTTGTTCTTCCATCTAAAATGAAATGGTTGGACAACAATTACAACCAAAGATCTTACAGGGGCCGTAAAGCACAAAAGCCTCAATCCCTAAGTTTAAAATCCTT
>OZ024897.1:6432200-6483200 GCA_964017195.1 Siderastrea radians | reverse complement strand
AATCTCCCGTGCCGCTTTATATCCATAGGGGAATTCATTATGTAAACCTTATATCAGTTAGGTATAAATAGGCTTCTTTTTCAGTGTTTATTACTCGTTACGGTTAATCACCGCTAAATGTTTTATTTGTTCTTCTCCCTCTTTCTCGCAGCGACGATCTACTCTCTCTGCTCAAGCGTTTTCTTTTTTCTGTTGTTGTTGTTGTTGTTTTTTCCAGTTCCCATTCCCTTTCCCCTCTGGGTCGCTACCAAGCTTGGGGCATCTGGGAGTGAGTGCACCCGGGGAGAAGGTACTACAATTTTCTGTTCAAGTTTTCAGTCTATTTAAAGACCAGTTGGTATACAATATTAACGCCCAAAGTACAATGTAGCTTGGTAACAGTCTCCTCTCTAAAGTCGTTTTCATATTCTGCTGAACTTTGCAGTCGTTCTATTTTCTCTCAGGTACAGAACCGCCGACAAGCGGGTCAACCGGCGCGAAAATAGCGGCCGCAAAACCCATGAGTTTACCCTTGGTGGAATTTGACCTCCGCCCGCATTTAACGCAACTTGACTAAAATAGAAAGTTGTTGCTCTTACTTGTAAGCTTTACAGTGTAATACTACAATCTAAGTATGAACTAAACCACAGCGGGATGACTTCCTACTCAGCCATTTGCGTGACTTGTTTAAACACGCGATCACATACGAACACGTGCAATTGCGTGCAGCACAGCTTGACAACATCACGCGAGCCACAAGACATTTTTTAATAAGAGAAACATACCGCTTCCAGGTCGCTTCTTAAACTGTCGATCTCCATGTTTTTACTTCTTATTGAGTCCCTCTGATTGTCAATCGTCTCCTTCATCTTTTGCATCAACTCTGCATCACCGGGTGCGCTGATATACGCCGTTGCTTCAACAAAAAAACGTTCAACATTCGATTAAGCTATGGTGACACTACACTGTTGTTTTTGGGCAATAATTCAACTTTAACCCAATACGAGATTAATACTTTACCAGAAGAAAAGAAAACAGCTATTCAAACAACTCATAAATTGAATGGGTTTAAACCAATTACACGTTCCCTTCAATTACACTATTGAGACGTTAGCTCTTCGACCCATAATGTCCTATCCTGACATCATACAAACACATCTGCCCACAGGCGGCCCAAGCTCAAGAAAAGAGACAAACGCTGCTAACGTGACTCTAACGTATCGGCGTAGAAGGTGGTGTTGTGATACAACGGTTTGAATAATAAAGGTTTGTATGGGAAGACATCGGATTTGTTTTAAATAGTAGAAATCATTGTTGTTTGACAATAAATTTAACTAATCCCGTTGCCTTGTTATATTCTTGTCATTTGCCAGCTTCTCAGGCCGATTTGAAGCCAGAATTCTCTTAGCAGTGGAAACTTCGAGAATCGCTAAATCGCCGAAATGGCTTCAAATCGTCCTGAGATGCTGACAAATGACAAAAAATATAACAAGGCAACGGGATTAGTTAAATTTATTGTCAAACAACAATAATTTCTACTATTTATAACAAATCCGTTGTCTTCCCATAGAAACCTTTATAATTCAAACCGTTGTAACACAACATCACCATATACTCGGATACGCTTGAGTCACGTTCGCGGCGTTTGTCTCTTATCTTGAGCTTGGGCCGCCTGTGATCTACCTGAGCATCAGCTGATTCTATCGCCTGAACCCAAACCGTAAAAACGACTCACATACGGAAAGTTCACTTGTACCAGAAACACCAAAATTCCTGGACACCCGACCTCCATAATAGAAAGATTTCCCTTCAACAAACTCATTACCTACTGTACAAAAGTAAAAGAGGACAAAAAAAAGCACAAGCAAACAAGCGATTCGATTTTAGGACGTAATAGGGAGTATAATTCCTTATTACTCCCTTAGTTTTGGTATAAAGGACGTTTCACCGAAGTTAACTTACATAATTTATAAATGTCAAAATTAGGAGGTGCATATGACCCCATACCTGGTTGACTATTTGCAGATACTTCATATTCCAGTCTCAGTTTTCTGTTTTCTTCTTGTAGCTTAATCAGCATGGATTTGAGGTTATCTGTTTCTCCTGATGAGGAGATCTGGTAAAGTTCCTGGAATAACAGTAAGAATAAGCAAGAAAATAATCATCTTTTTGCACACATTGCCTGAAAATTATTATTTTTTAGTTCACAAAATTACTGGACCTTGTAAATCAATGAAAATGAAAGGGCTGAATTACAAAAAAAAAAAAAAAGGAAAAAAAACATCTCTGCTTTAATTACTAGCTCTCATTATTCTGAAAATTGATCCATGTGTGCCAATTATTCTCAGGCTCAAAATAATGTTTCTATCAGTCTGACTGAATCACGCAGTCTGACTGAATCACGCAGTCTGTATAGTTCTGGGGAGGAGATACCCCCCCCCCCAAAAAAAAAGAAAAAAAGAAAAGCATGGTATTTAATTTTTGGTCTACAATAGGGTATAGATTTTGGTGATAATGGTCTCGCACAGGGTATGCCATGCCTACTGGTCTTCGGTAGTGACTACACGAGACTAGTATGATACAGGCCAATATGAACTTAGCCTTGTATGGAATGCTTACATGTAACTGGTATAAAAATTGTCCAATGATTACAAGACTGGTATCAACTCAGACCTGTATGTGTACAGTTTCGTTACTATACAATTTTTTTTTTCAGGAGACCAGTTCAAATTTTATGTCAATCAAAAGATCAAATTTCAGACCAAATTTGTGACTAGGTCACCCATTACAAATACTACCTGTACCAGCCAGCCAGCCAGCCAGCCAGCCAGCCAGCCAGCCAGCCAGCCAGCCAGTGAGTCAGTCAGTCAGTCAGTCAGTCAGTCAGTCAGTCAGTCAGTCAGTCAGTCAGTCAGTCAGCCAGCCAGCCAGCCAGCCAGCCAGCCAGTCACACAAATGAGTCTCACTAAAGATTAAATTGCCCTCAGTTGTTCTTCGTTCTTGTCATTTAATCCCTTCTGGCTACTTGTAGGGCTCCAAAATTCAGTATGGGATTGTTTGGGGTTTCATTTTGGTTCAGGGGAGTTTTTGGATTTCGCTTCAAGCTCAAGGGATTTTTTTGGTTTTAATTCATGTCCCCATACACACCTTCTCGTCACTTGAAATCCAAAGTACCCCCCTCCACCCGCCCCCCCCCCGGCCCCCCTCCCCCTGGCCCCCTCCCCCTGGCCCCCCTCCCCCCAGCCCCCCTTAGCATTGATACTGCCGGTAGCTCCAGACTGCTTTAACAAGCCAGCCTACCTCTCCCCCTTGGAATGCACAGACCTGTTGTAACCAGAATGCTGTCTACATTTTAACATTACTTGGGCAAGGTGAGGGGAGGGGGGGCGTGGGGGGGGCAAATAACTCAGGACAAACAATGCTGACATCATTTAGTTGAGCAGAAGTGATATTTGAACATTTTATAATTTGTGTGACTGATTACAAAGAGTAGTTTGTTCAGTGTGATCATATGGGTGAACATAGACATAAAAAGAAGAGCTGCTGGTTGGGGGGACTACGACTTCTTGCTCACACAATCACACTAGACGGAGTATGGAGACCCCTCAATTCAAACCATTTTCCATGTTGTATAGTATTACTGTCTCTGGGATTTTGGCCAGTATTCAGTGTGTAGTTTCAATGAAACCTGCCATTCTGGGTCACATGAGGTCTAATTAAGTGACATCATTTTCCACTTTAAACCCACTATTCTTTCCAGTTCCCAAAGAAATGCTGGGATTAATGCGCAAAGAACAATCACCCCAATATCTTAATTAGCCTGCATACAGATGTCTCTTGTGCAGATGCCAGTGCAAGTAGGCTAATAAATGTATAAATTATGAACACTAGAACCTTCTGTGCTTCTGGGACTCATGAGATATTTCAGGTGTTTTGTCCTAGGTACTTAACTCCCCACTAAGCTTTACGAAGTATAACACTGGAATTAGTTAACCCATTTCAGTGTTTACATCAGTTATGTGCTTAATTGGTTGCGAATATTGATCAATAATATTGCTTTGCGTTTCCGCGATGAAGCAGAACTTTCAAGACCATCACATGTCAATTTCTAGTTTTACTATTTTAACGCAATTATTAATTTCTAATTTTAGAGATTGATCTTGCATTGACTGTTCCTTTGTAGTAGAATTGTCCTACAGGATTGAAAGTGGTTTGCAGTTTTCGCGGTCAAAAGACCACCTCAAAAACGATTCGATCCAGTAAACAGCTTAACAGGGCGATGCAATATTCAACAGAAAACCCACAAAAGACTGAATTTTTAAATAGTCTTTAGTTTCTACCCAAATCAGTCTTCTCGACCACTAAAAACAGCTGTAAATGACAGCTTTTGTATTGAAATACTGATCGATGCAGATCAGTGGTTGTAATAAGGCTTCAATATAAAGTTAAGTGAATCATGCAGTATCGTTTTCGTACGAATATTGCAACTACTTGTTGCTTCAAGGAGGCGCTGCTTAGGAAGCTACAATTCTGTCAGCCCTTGATACGCTTTTAATGTCTTCTAATGTGATAACTACCGGTTAACAAAGCGAATTACGATGTATATACAAGGCTAAAAAAGATAAAAAGGGGGGTATAAACAATCAAAAGGAACCAAACGTTTTCGACAAGTATGTCATCATCAGGGTTGACCTACTTGTCGAAAACGTTTGGTTCCTTTTAATTGTTTATACCCCTTTTTATCTTTTTTAGCCTTGTATATACATCATTTTACCTTTTAGCGAATATTATGTCAACAAAGCGAATTACGTTTCCCAAAATTGTACAAACAATTCTAGTCGTGATGAAGACATCACCAGCTTTCATACGAAGATGCAAATGGCTATTGGGAAATAATTTAATTAAAAACTGTTCATTCCTTTGCAACACGCGTTGCAGAGCTTTGGAATGGTAAACCTTACCTCATCTAGTTTTCTCCTCTGGCTCGCTTCTCGCTTTATCTCCAAGTACAGTCTCTCGTTTTCGAGTTTCAATTCAGCGATTTCGAGTCTGTCCTTCTCTTTTTCGCCAACAATCAATTCGAGTTTCTCGAGTACGCGAATAATTTTCGGCATCAAATCCATTACCGCGTCATGGCCGAATCGCTCGATGATCTTCTCGATGTCTTGTCCGATGAGGGAAGCTTCTTCGTAAACATCGGCGGTAGTTAGATCTGTAGCCATGATAAAATCAGAAGCTCTCTAATGTGTTTATCTCTCGATGGGTCGAGAGCTCGAGCGATTGAATGTCGCAACTGTGTGGAATCGAAAGACCCGCACTGTATGAAATGAGCAGTTAGGTCTCCGTCTTGCAATGAACCAACAGAAACTCTGCAGTTTGAAATCCGTAAAAATTTTGTAAGGAAGGAACTGGAAAAGCCTTGGTTATGAAACTCCGATGAAAATACAATCTCCGCAAGAAAGTAACTCCAGACTGTGTTTGCACACTGCACTATTAAATTCGCAACCTTTGTTCGGTTTGTTCTGTCACGTCCCTCACTTCCTGTCTCATCGCGAAATTTGAGAAAAGCACTTCCGGTCACGCCACAATCACACTGGCCAGCGGCTCCTCATTCAATATGGCGGAAGAAGGAAGCTTTTCGGTGGGATAAGACATGGATTTGATTTACAACGTCGTGTGGTCAACAGCGAAGCCTTTAAAAAGGTAAAGTTTATCTTTATAAAGCATAGATTGATCCTAGTTTGATTG
The DNA here is from genome assembly GCA_964017195.1 of Siderastrea radians. NCBI lineage: Eukaryota > Metazoa > Cnidaria > Anthozoa > Scleractinia > Rhizangiidae > Siderastrea > Siderastrea radians. The sequence goes on along the minus strand of OZ024897.1, from coordinate 6,477,473 downwards.
CAGTCGCACTTAAGGTGATATTGATGTTTTTCCGTTGCTTCATTGTCCTTAAACATACATGTATGCATGCATGTCGTAAAAGGTTACTTCTCTAAGCTTATAACTTCTGGATGAAACTTATATTGGCTTGGTAAAGACTTGTTTTTTCGGATTTCTTACCGTTGTTCCGCACAATTATGGAAGCTGATACAATTTTACGATTTTCACAATTAATGTTATGGTTTGTGCTTAAAACATTAAGCTTAATGTATGAAGGTGTTTAATGTCTGGCCCAAGTACTTCTGAGTTCATCTCTGTCAAACAATCGGTGGAAAAAATATTACATTTGTTACACTGATAGCTACTTTCCTGGGGTAACCAATTGATCGAAATCAATCTTTAGAGATGAATGGATTCATAATAATCAACATACATGTATGAAAGTTGGGCTTTACCTCGGTGTAAGAATCTGTGAAACTCACAGATGACGTAAAACAAAGGAAACAAAAAAATTTTATACAATACCGTACAGCAAAACAAAAGCTAACAAACAAAGAAAGTCTTGTCAGGTTCTTACACTGAGGTAAACCCGAAAGCTGTTGATTAACTCTCAGACGTACAGGTTGCAGGGGGGGGGGGGGTCAATGCGCTCCCCATAATGTTTTTTTATTTTTATTTTTATTTTTTGAAGGCAATTTTTCATCTGCACCTGCTGTTTTGAGTGGCTGTGCGCATATCCCTTAGACACATTTTGACACAAGTTTGGCGACTAGGGGGGGGGGGGTTGAATCATTTAAAGTGGTTATGAGATATGGCATCTTATTATATAGGGAAGAGTGTTTAAGTGTATACTGTAAATTCGTGAAACCCTGGAGCTGTATAATAAGTGACATAATTGTTGATGGTGACTTCGGCCCTATATGTCAAAATGTTAGTCGACGTCATGACAAACACGAAAAGGTAGACATAGAAAAGCTGTATGAAAGGCTAATTTCTAAAATCTCTACGAAACCAACGGCTATGAAAAAATACAAGAAAGCTTTCAACGTGGAGACCTTTCTATTAGACTGAAAAGTAACACTAGACACCAAGTTAAGAGAATTCCATTACAAAATACTTCATAGGATCTGTTATACAAATGACATACTTTTCAGATTTAGAATAGTCAATTCTCCACTATGTTATTTCTGTGGTGAAGAAATAGAGACGTTGGGACCCTTTTTCTTTTTGTTTGAAAGGATAAACACTTTCTGGAAGGAACTAAACACCATCAGATCACAAAAGATAACTTCTGATTCGTATGATTTTGAAAATGGGTCTTTTTACCCGGAGAACAATAGTATTTTAGTTAATTACATCATTCTCGAGAGCAAATACTTCATCTACCGTTCTAAGTTAAATAACACCTCTCTTTCTACTCCCCTACTACTAAAAACATGTATTACTAAGAAAACATACCAAGTGTTTTATTGCGAGAAAAAACGACAAACTATACCTTGAACTGTAAATGGTTTGAACCCAGGAGTCATATCACAAGTTGGTAAATTATGATTGTGTGGGTGAGTGTAGTCCTGAGAAGGACTGTGAATTTTTTTTTTGTATTTTATTTATTTTTTTGAGTTACAAAAACCAGTTACAATAATATACACATGAATCTAATTACAATACTACGTACATTTTGTACAAAAACGAATTGCAATACTGCACTTATATTACACAACATTACTAATCGTGGTACAAAAAGTGAGACAAAAAAAAAACAACAACAACACCTCCGACAATGGCGTTTACAGGTACAGGTTTAGGTCTGCTCATGCAATAAGGAAAGGTGACAATTAAGAAGGATCCTAAAAGAATTCAATCTAAGGTGAAATAAGAAGAAGCAGAGGCTCCCACGTCATGTAATGGTAGTTAAGATTATTGCTCTCTCTCGCAATAAAACGTTCGAGTTTGTAAGTATTCTTAATATGTTCTAGTAATAGTCTTGAAGATAAAAAACTGTCATTTAGTTTAAAACGATACAGGAGATATTTGCCTTCGAGAATGATATAGTTAATTAAAGAGCTATAGGTTTCTTTATTACTTAGTCCAAATATAACATCTGTGATCACGAAATCCTTAGAGATTTTGAGTTGGTCTCTAAACAAATTCACTACTTCATTCCAGAACATCCTACCGGTAACATCATTGATGGCACGAACTGCATCGAAAATAGTTCGACCCTTGACGAATGCGTTTTGATCATACATGTAGTGAATAATGTGGGGGAGGACTTTCTCCAGTCTTTTAGAGATTGCCTTTGAGCCGATCTTGACATCAAAGTTGACTAAGCAAATTGGCCTCCAGTTCTTAATCAGCTTCCTATCTTGGTTTTTCTTCTCTATAAGAGTGATTACAGCTTCTTTCTGAGTTGTAGAAAGTTCACCATGACAGTAGGAGAAGTTTAGGGAATCCACCAAGTTCCTCCCGATTTCAGGCCAAAACACTTTATAAAATTCCACAGACAAACCATCGTTTCCTGGCGATTTGTTATTTTTGAACAAAGAAAGGACATTAAAACTGGACTGTTTGTGATGACATTGACTGGTGTCTCGACAACCTGAGCGGAAGTCATTGTCAGAGTCAAACAACTCTGATGGCTCTTGACTCTGACGATGACTCTTGACTCTGATGATGACTTCCGCTCAGGTTGTTGAAACATCAGTCAGTGCCATCACAAACAGTCTTTCGCAGGACTACACTCACCCAAACGATCATAATTTACTGACTTATAAACTATACCTTCACAATAAAGAATGGGAACCCTTCATTTCACTAATGGAGTAGTAGCTATCACCTCCGCGATGAACTTACAGCTGTAAGTTAAATGGTATTACTTTTTGTAATTTTCAGGTGGTGTAACACTGTATAGGTATAATGTAGAGTGTAGTATAACGTTTTACCGTGTTGTAGTCTGTGTAAGTACATAAAATAAAATGTGTCAGTATATAAGTGAGTATGTAAATTAGTGAGTACGCATGTAGAGTTAGTGGATAATTCTTTATGTCTCGCATTTTATATTCAATAAAAAAATTTACAAAAAATAACGAACAGTCCTTCTCAGGACTACACTCACCTGGACATTAGGGCTACAGTGATTCACTGATGCATCGGTGAACCATGATATTTTTTCTGTGATACGAATATCAATATTTAAATAAGATATCACGGTATTATGATACAATAAAATATGCTTCATCAACAAATTTGGGAAATCACTATCATCAATATTCCTTACCCAAGCTCAACATTTTAGCCCTTGTGAGGCAATTTGATGTCGTGGTATTACTGTGTTCAATTTGTTTAATTATGGAAATAAATTGTTTAAAATTAGTGTAGGATGTTGGTAACTAGTTTTGTCGCACACACTAATGTATCATATTGTGGCCCTTGTATCGAGATATGTATAGTATTGTGGAAAAATGTATCATTGCAGCCCTACTGGAGAATCATACTGCACCTACTTATGGGACAATCTGATCTTACATATTGGACAATTACAGAGTCTGCATGAGATCAGTTTCTTCTCAGGTTGTTGTAATTCCAGTGATGTTATCCATGTTGGTGTTCTTGTAATCTCAGCTGCAACTGTTCTAACATTCAATCTGTAAATCTAATTATTTTCATCTCTTTACAGTAATCTTTGTGGCAAAGTGGTTGTTGCTTGGTCCTGCAGAAATCTGATAGCATTCAGTACTGGATACAGAAAACTCAATGCTTCTGAGGGGAGCAATTCAAGCTGTACAAATGAGCAAAATTCAAGGTATGTATTGAACTACTAATCTAGGTATACATGTAGTAGATTGTCATGAAAGCCCCAGGGGAGTGTACAATAAAGTATCATTATTCTTATCCTCGTCATCATCAACGTCGTCATCATCAACGTCGTCATCATTACCATCATCATCATCATCATCATCATCATCATCATCATCATCATCATCATCATCATCATCATCATCATCATCATCACTTCTTCTTTCTATTATTACTATTGGTAAGGGTTGTTGAGCTCAGACTTTAAATGCCTCTAGGCGTCCTATAACTAGACAAAAGCACATGCAAGTAGTTTTTCTTATTTACACTTATCATCAGTAGATAAGCTTGGTCAATTGGTGCCTAGAGAGTTAGTATAGGGCCTCATGTGATTCAAGGCAAGCAGGGAGGTATCCATGGCAACCCTGTGAGGGGGAAACACCCCTGCAAACAGCTCCACCAGGCACCGCCACACTGATAGATGTAAATCAGTGGAGTACTATCTTACCTGAACGAATATTTACCTAGTTCCAATTAGACACTGGGTGTGAAGGGCTGGGCAAGAATCCACAATGATTCGCTTAATAGAAACAAACTTGATCCCAAACATCAGCTGCAAGGGTCTGCAATGATCTGCTTCCCAGTAGTGTAATTGATCGGCAAACATCAGCTTGAATGAAAAGTAGAACATAAAGCAAGACACAAATAAGACCTGCGAAAAACCTTGGGCTGCCCGGCAAGACATGTACTGCCATGAAGGAGACCGCGGACAATAATAATAATGATAAGGATAAGGATAATGATAATAATTCATTGGCTTATATATGCTACATGATGGAATGATCGTATAATGCTTTACATTAGTAGAACAACATGTGATATAACTATGTACAAATCCTGTGGTGTCTATAATAAATAATAAAATATAAGTAATATGGTAGTTGTACCATGACACGGTAGTAATTCCCGACTGCATTGACTGCCTAAATTACATTTAGCCACAATTTAAGTGGACACTTTTCTTTCCTGTTCCAACCCATAAAGTTGGTGCAGTGGTGTAAATGCTTGCTTCTTACCAATGTAGACTGGGTTTGAATTATGGGCTGCCGTCACACTATTATGTGGGTGGGTTTTGTTTTTAGTTGTTTCTCATCCTTGCTTTCAGGGTTTTCTCTGGTTGCTTTGGTCCCCCCCCCCCCCAAAAAAAAAAAACACAGGTTGGGCTTTTTAACAAGTCATTTTAAATGTTTAAGAATAAAAATAAGTGAAAAACCACAACGTTTCGATGTCGCCATGACATCATTTTCAAATGAGAAAATAAAATTTAAAAAGTTAAAAAAGTTAAAAATTTAAAAAGTTTTTTTTTTCATACAAAAACAGCTAAAATGTATCCACCACTCCACTCCTTTTTTTGACTAAGTGACCAACACCTGTCCCATATGCAGTGCCAAATGGTTCAAAAACGATAACTTTTCGAGACAGACCATTCTCTTACTATTCTATTCAATGTTTTAGGACACAGATCATAAATGGCATCCACATCTTGGACCCAGATTCACCATGGGATGTTTGCAGGTAATTTTAACCCTTTATGCCCCAATATCAAATTATGCATATTCTCCTTAGTGATCTCCATACATTTCTTCTGTTACTAGTTGAGAGAATTTGGACAAACATCAAGACATTTCATGTTTGGTGATCATTTCCTTTACTCTCATGACCTGTATGTTTGATCAAGTAGCGATACTGTAAGGAGAAATTAGATGCTTGTCACTATTGGGGCTTAAAGGGTTAAAACATGTACTTCTCTTACTAAAATTATAAACATAAATTTTACACATGTGAGACAGACAAAACAGGGAAAAGACAAGAACAATACACAGCAAATTGCAACACAACACAACGCAACACAACAGGGAAAAGACAAGAAGACAACACACAGCAAATTGCAACACAACACAACACAACACAACTGGAAGAACACAACATGACAAAACTCAAGACAGATATGCAAAGGACCGTCAAGCTGGTCAATCGACAAAAAACTCCACGGAAAAATTTGGTCAAAAAACACTGCACATTTGTAAAATTTGAGTGAGTCTTCCTGTTAACTTTTCACTTTTTGCGTGAACTCACATCAGCTCACTTACATGTACGCAGGTTACCAAAAGTAGCATGATTAGTGTGCATGTGGTAATAAAACTTTTGTGAGCCACCTTAAGCTGCAAATCTTATTTGTAGTTGTTTTGTGTCTTGTTTTTGTATACAGTTTTAGTTCTGGTCACAAGGAATTGATTCAAAGTCTGACTTGGGATGGCACTGCTTCCAGGCTTCTCTCCACTGATCTTGCTGGTGTATGTAAAATTTGGGCAATGAAGGTAAATTTCAAAATACTGTAGTTTAGAAATGTACCATATGCATGTTCTCTGTAACACACTGTCTGTGTTATTCTGAAGGAAATTTACAGACCATCATATTGAGAGAAGAAATTCATTTTGCAGACATCCTAATATGTGTACAACCATCAAGTCTTTTATCTGGCATCTTTGTAAATAAACTATTTTTGGAATTAATACCACAGAATATTACTGCTAACCCATTTTATTTTCTGTATAAACCCTGGTATTTTTTGCCATGGTACTGCCTTGGATCATCCATGGTGTACAGTTATACTCAGTCTGAAACATCTAATTCAAAACTTTACTACAGGAAGCCAGTGCGTTGTTTTCTCCAGGCTTGGTGCAAGTGCCGTGCCTTTGGTATACCTTACAGTACTAAGTAGTTCAACGGTTTATCTGAATCAACTTGCTGCTTAGTCACCAACACAGACATTCTTTGGGCTTCTCACACACTCCTCCCTCACATACAATTGCTTATTTATTAATTAACAAAGCCATTATGTGTCATCTGGTGTGCTGTGTTGTTAACCCAAAGAACCAATTAAATTATAATTATCTCCATCTTATAATTTAAACCAACTCCTGCTGTTAGTGTAGGTCATGAATGATGCTCTCTTAAGAGAACATCCTCTCAACTTTGTGTGAAGGGAGTTTAAACATTGAAATGGTTTGTTTAAAAGCTTATGTACTTTGTTGAGTGATTTCCTCGGTTCAAGTCAGTGAAATTTGGAGATGAACACAAACTATGTCACAGTACTGAAAACAATCAAGGAATGGAACATACATGTACTAGCAGGGGTTTTAATAAAATTTGAAGTAGGCAGCTGGTTTGAGTAGAGTAACCAACTGTATTAACAAGGGGTTTGAGACAATCCTCTTTTAATTTCTTCAGTTTAGGGCAAAAAGAAGTCGACTTTTCTGAGCAAAATTGCTGACACTATCTTTTTGTCAGCCGTCGGTGCTTATTGAAAGCACTGTTAGAATTCACTGTACTTTGGCAACATCTAGGTCAAATTTCATTATTTTGACAAAAAAACTGTAAAGGACCTGTGATTAGTGAGCATATCTCTCAGCTGTGTTAAGAAGACATTTGTGGGGGAGGAACAGATTACATATGCATGATGAGTCCTAAGAACTTCTGCATTTAAGGCTACTTGCCACATAAAGTTGAACTGCAATACATACATGTAAGGCACAGAGCATGAAAGGTTAAGCACACTTTTAGACAGAAATTGAAAGGCGAGTGTCTGTGGGGCTTGTCTCTCAAAAGTTGTAAAACACCGGCCTGAACATTATCCATGGATTTTTCAGAAAGTGGTCTTTCTTAGGATACACAGATGCTCTTTTACATGCCTCTCAAATTGTACTGGAAGGTAGCAACTTTGCTGCCTACAGTCAATTACAGCTGTCCTTGCCCTTTACTTCTCACTGGAGTTCATGATTCCTGCCATATGTAAGAAGTTAAGAAGTACATAATAATGCCCTCATCCTGCCTAGTGTGCTACATAGCATTTTGACAAGGCTGCTTTTGACCAAAAATTAAGCTACAATGTACAATGTATGAAGTGCAGGTTGCAGAAAGAAAAAAAAATTAAGTGCAGGTTCTGTGCAGAGCCCCATTCTGTTATTAAACTATGTTCATTATACACACCAGGACCACATGGTGAATGACTGGGAGTGTGTGCTCACTGTTGATGTTGGTGAAGGAGAAAGATTAGTGGCCCTCTCTTGGATAGACACTGGAATCAAGGTATGTATTATTGATTTTGCTTTTGGGCATGGAAAAAACTTGGAATGTGCAACATTCCAGAACATCTCGAAACATCTTGGAACCTGAAAAAAAAACTCACAGTTTCAGAAAACCTGATTGTGAAAAAAAGTTGGTAAATTACAATCGTCTGGGTGAGTGTACAGTACCGCTCAAATGTAAGTTGACACTCGATACTTGATCCTTGCGAGAATCGAGGATCGAGAATCGAGTCGAGAATCGAGACTCGATTCTCCATACTCGATTCTCGTGAGATTCGCCGAAGCAGAACATTCTCGATTATGCATACTCGATTCGAGTTTCGAGAAAACGATTAATTCCTCGAAGAAAGAACAATAACCTCTTTTGTAAATGCAAACCTAAGAAACCAGCAAAAGGATGTAAACGTTGTGACAGGATCATATGCAGAAGTGTATCACTGAATGAAATCAACTTGTGAAGACAACGTGTTTGCTCACCATTGAAACTAGACAATCTTCTCTCCTAGTCATTTCTTCCACTGAATTGAAAAATCTTGAATGAAACTTGAAACAGATGAAAGGATGGTTTTGCAAGAATCAGATGTTTATCATTGCACGAAAATTAATCGACTTTTGAGACGACTGTGTTTGCTTGCATGTTTGCTTGCGAATCTGCGAACGCTGCAAAACAAATCTTTGCATGTGACACGCTTTTGTAAATGCAGACCAAAGAAACCAACAAAAGGATGTAAAGGTTGTGACAGGATCATACGCAGAAGTGTATCACTGAATGAAATCAACTTGTGAAGACAACATGTTTGCTCACCGGTGAAACTTAAAACAATCTACTCTCCTAGTCATTCCTTCCACTGAATTGAAAAATCTTGAATGAAACTTGAAACAGATGAAAGTATGGTTTTGCAAGAATCAGATGTTTATCATTGCACAAAAATTAATCGACTTTTGAGATGACTGTGTTTGCTTGCATGTTTGCTTGTGAAGCTGCGAACGCTGCAAAACAAATCTTTGCATGTGACACGTACTTAGTTATTCATAAACAACCAGGATGAAAGGGGAAATTTTCACGCCAACGTTTATATCTGTTGTGGAAAACAAACAACCTCATAAAACCAATCATTTTATTGGTCTTGAAGTTTTTGCGTTGAAAGAAAACTACTTCTGATACTCTTCCTGTGATGCGGGTTTGTTTATTAAGGAAATTTGCATACGCACTGGTGAGTGTAATCAGATATTGTCTTTTGAGCCATCACCGCCAAATATAAACATAGGTGCACGATGCGCGCAGAGCCAATGACAATTTTTTTTACAATATGGTAAAATTTATCCTGCCAACGTATGGGATTTTACACCTCTGGTAAGTCCCACCCAAACCCCTCAGCCCCGCCTTCACCAGCCCCTACCAAAAACTCTTGTGGTTATCCACTATAAAACCTGGTATCATGATCGAACATCGTGACTACATGACAGTATTATAGTGTGACATCAAAATTGCGCGTGTGTAATGTAAAGAAACCGAAGAAAGCTGTTTGTTTCATTGTTCTTCAAAGACAACATAGACAAAAACACTCACCGTCGAAAAATATTGCATGCATAATTTAAGTTAACAACTTAAGTTCAGAAATAAAATGTAAGTTGCAGTTGAATCTTTTATTAATTTCTTACTTCTACCGGTGAATAACCAATACATTGTACGTTTCAGAGCTCATGGACGGTCAACTTTCAATAGGGTGCCGTTTTGACGCTCTGCGTGATTTGTGTGACACGCGTGACTCGCTTTACTTTATTTTTAAAATTTGTTGGTTTTCAGACGTTTCAATCACCCACCTACGTTCTACATGTATGTATTGTCAAAACAGGAGTCTGCCATTAAATGTACGTTTCTTGTATCCACAAAATTTTCTTCAAAATCAGTTCAAACTAGTGTTTATAAACACGACTGAAATAGTTTTGCAACTATATTAATTTTATTTCCCCTGTAGATTGAAGTTGCTTGCTTTGTAGTCAAGTCAGCTACAATAATTTTCGTCTTTTTGCTTCGCAAATCGACCAAAGCATGTTTACATTTGTAAATTTCCCATGGTACAGTTATTTTTAGCTCACATTTTTATTTTGGGCCTCAACCTTCAGCTGAATAAATTTCGTTTGCTTTTCCTTTGAACAGTACGAAAATGTTCAAATTCAGCTCGCTCTCACAAAACCTGCTCTCTTTCCAGTAGGTCCAGAAAGTCTCTATTAGAATGCTTTGTCACATGTCTGTTGTTGTTAATCTTGCATTCAGTTCGAGATGTTTTAAGCATTGCGTTACATTCCAAAAGTTCAAATGGCAAGCAGCTGTCAACCATGCAAATTTGTTCAAGCTGCTTTGAATTATGTGGTAAATAATGGTTCTAAAGCTAAAGATGTTACTCTAATTCCTTGATCACTAGTGTAACTTGGATTTAATATTAGTTCCATTCAAGTTTTTCAGTTTTAAGAATAGCTAGCAACAAGCCGCGCAATTTCCGATTTTACTTTGCAATCCATCTTGTGTATAATTTCTGGTGGAAGTTTGTGCCACGGCTAAGTAAACGCAGGACTACAGTGCGAATAAAACCCTGCCAGACCTCAAGTATACAAAACAGCGCATTTGAAGGAAAATTAAATAGTTCCTGTTGATCGAGACTCGCCAATGCAAAACACTTCAAAGCTCGGGGGACGTACTCCCATAGTATAAGCTGTATGGATATGTGCCGCTGATAAGGTAAGAGTTTCAGTGTCCCGGTGCACACCCCCACCCACCATCTCACAGAATATCCCCCATCCTTACAGAGCATATGACAGACATCACATACACTCAGACGTATATCGTTGATTTTTAGGCTCTGACAGTATAGCCATATGACATCACTAACGTGACGTCATTGGTCAAAAAGTCATATCTTCGGTTCTACGAAACATAAAGCAGTTGTTGAAACGGCAAAATACTCTGTATTTAAAGGCGAAATTTCAAATCAAAGTTTTCGTGATGTGCCGAGTATTAGTGCATTAATTTCTTTGCAAGCAAAACTTCAGAGAGTGTTTGTTTTTATTAAAGCATGCGCTGGCTGGAATGACTTCGTCTTTTTGGGCCGTCACCGCGCGCTAACAAAACAGTGATATCTTCGGTTCTATGAAACATAAAGTGGTGATTGAAACGGCAAAATACTCTACCTTTAAAGGTGAACTTTCAAATCAAAGTTTTCATGATGCGCCCAGTATTGCATTGCAAGCAAAAGTGCAGAGATTTAGAGTGTGTGTCAATTTAAGCTCTCCCCAGTGAGTGTGAATGATAACATTTTCATGAAAATTGTCTTTAGAGTCATCACCAAAAACATAAAAAGTGTTATCTTCGGTTCTAGGAAGCATAAAGCGGCGATTGAAATGGCAAAATGCTTTGTCTTAAAGGTGAAGTTTTAACTCAAAGTTTTCATGATGTGCCAAGTATCAATGCGTTATTTTGAGCAGCAATGACAAACTGTCTTTTGTTTACACTCCATTATTCTTAGCTTGCATTCTTTGAATTGACCTGAATTGTGATTTTTTTGTTCGATTTATTCTATCGAGAAATCACTCAAGAGACAAGCTCATTATTTTCTCAATTCTCGCAAGACTCGATTCTTGACTCGATTCTCCATACTCGATTCTCGATACTTGATTCTCGCGAGTTTTGAGTTTCGAGAATCGAGTCTCAATCCTCGACTCGAAAGAGACTGTCCACTTACATTTGAGCGGTACTGTAGTCCTGAGAAAGACTGTTTGAGGTGACATTGACTGACGTTTCCACAACCTGAGCGGAAGTCATCATCAGAGTCAAGAGAATTGTGAATCGTTAGTAGATGTGATAAGGCTCTGGTCATTTTCCTGATTGGTCGACAAACTCGTGATGTTATCGGTCGTCTGTCAGATAAGCTGTGATGTTATTGGCTGAGAAGACTGTAAAACGTGATTGGTGCATTTCGATCTGCCTTTTGAATTAAACACATATCAATTAAAAGTGAATGAATGAATATGGCAAGCAGTGATTATAGCAAGGTGCACAAAAGTGTAACCACATTTTAATCATAATTAATTAATTCACAATGCTTATGTCCCAGCAATAATCCAATCAGAATCCTTGGATAAATTCAAGGAAACAAACTGAAGGCCATAAATGAACTTGAGTTTGTTTACCGTCAACCATCCTCTAACTGAAGCCAGCTGAGAACATAAGCATCTGATTTAAATTTTGAGTAGTTGTTTGTTTTTGTTTGCTCCAACACTGCCTTACTTTTTGCATGGGACCATCAATTCATTCAAAGAATGTTGCCAAAAGTTTATTTCGTCTGAGTTGCCCTAATTAGAGTGCGGGGGAAGGGAACAGAAGGTGGCTGGTCATCTATCATGCATTGCAAAAGTGCATAGACAAAGTAGAAACCAGTGAAAAAATGGCCAATGCTAGATTTGAATGAACTGAAGGTCCCATGCAAAAGAATTCAAGCAATTTGGAGCCCAAAAAAATAACAAGAAAAGCCCCAGGGGCATTAGACCCCGCCGTTGTTCTCTCCCCCTCCCCCCCGGGGTGTAAAATATGTTACGGTCACTCAAGATAAAAGCCCTTGCCTGTGTAGCGAAAGACACAAGGAGTATTTGTTTGGCAGAGCGAAAACCGGAGGTCTGGGGCAAGTGACCACCAAAAAAAAAAACAACAAACCACGGAAAAAAAATGGGTATTACTAGACCCCGTCCTGACGGCGGGGTAAAAAATAAAAATAAAACGGCCTAAAATTTGACATAAGGCGGTTAATGCTCTCAGCCCTTCAATTGTGATTGAATAGTAACTCATGAAAGTATGCAAAGTAATTAGGAAGTAGTAACATGCTTTTACACGTCACACTTGAAAGGTAACATTTATTATGACTTTTGCGTGTCAACAGGTACAGTACATTGATGCTAATCATGCTTTCCATGTTATTTATCAACAGAACCTGTTTGTGTTGTGCGGTGATGATCCACAGCATTCTGTCATGCCTAAGAAGCTGAGCGATCGCTTTAAGACCAATCAGAGTAAACCTCCACTAGTGGAGATTGGAGGCATGAGAGCCAAAGATGGCTGGGTGGCTATCAGCGAAACTGGTCTTGTACGTTGCTTTTTTGTGTGTATTCTATTCAGTCACTTCCATTATACTGTTTTGTGTTACTTGATTGTCAATAATAGCCCTACCACTCCCACCCCCCCCCCCCCCCAAAAAAAAAGGGATTTCAACTGAATTGATAAGGTACATGTAAATTGGCTACCATAAGAATTCAAAAGCTGACGTTTTAGCATTAGCCCTTCATCAGCTGAAGTTTTGAGCATTAGCCCTTCATTGGATTTGCTCTGATGTTTGGAATGACGGTCAGGTTTTGAATTTCTCTAAGGTGGCAAATTTTCTTTAAGTTATTAACTCAGTTGATAAACCCATTGCAAATTGATGTGTTAAACTTTCCCCCTGGTGAAACACTACAGTTTCTTTTGAGACTAACCCTTTATTTTATCACTCCCCCTTACCATTTAATAGTAAAAAGTATGAAGCAACTAGGTGTATTACTTCTTCCCCCTTACAGTAGATAAGAGGTTTGTTCTTTGCAGGGTAACTCTCAGCATTATGTCGCCAGTACCCATCTGTACACCTGGGTGGAGAGAGACGATGTGGAGTCAAGTCTCTTGACTAAGAAACATCATGGCAATGCAGAGACCACTCTAGCATTGAATCCCTGCTCTCTGATGTTCCAATTGAAAGTCAATAAACCATTTAACCCTTTCACTCCTAGTAGTGGCCAGAGTAAAATTTTGAGAAAAATCCTAAATTTCACTTTTTCAAATCCTACAAAGCAAATAGTACCATGTGAAACTACTGCTGACCGGGTTTCATTTGAATGGTCACACCACAGGATTTTATCCAGAGACTCAAAAATTAGAACCACTTTAAATGTCTCCATAACTTACTCTGGGATTGAAAGGGTTAACGATTTATGCCGCACAGTTTCTATAACAATATTCAACTCAACCTTAAAGCACTACTACAGTTAATTACACTATTATTCCACTGTCAATCATTCCCTTACTATTAGACCCCAATAGTGACCAGTATGTAAATTCTCCTTACCATGTCACTACATGATCAAACACACAGTTTGTGAGAATCAAGGGAATGATCATCTAAGATGATTAGTCCAGTTTTGAGTCAAGACTGCTGGATCAAAAGACAATTGACAGAGTTCATCTCAATCTGAAGTGAAATAGTCGAAAGGGTGTAGAACCAGTGAGAAGATGAACTATTCACAACATGTTTATTGTTTAATTTTAGGGTTCAGCACTTTCCCCTCTGGTATTTGTGCATATTTTACTTCAGATTGAGACTTACCCTGTAAAATAATGCTTTGTGACACTGTGGTATCATATTTTCTGGTGTATACAAGTAAGTCAGTATATTGCAAAACAACATGAATTTCAAGGATTATCCTCACCGGATTGTTTCCAGTTGCTGTTCTGATGATACAATGTAACTTTTGTCACATGCTCTTAATGTACTGGCGTGCACATTTTTAACCGGCCGTCGCCATGGCGACCGCCGGTTTATAAAATGAACACGGTTTTTCGTGAAAGCAAGTTGGCTTAACATACGAAGAAAGTGTTGTAAAGCTTAAGCTTGTGGTACGGGTACTCAAGAGCGGTACTGTCTTATATAAGACGCATGTGCATATTAGTCTGCTGAATGTTACCTTCGTGTGTTCTTGTCTTTTAATTTACCGTATTTAAGATATGAACGGCGAAGGGTTGTTAAGTGTGGGGTTTTTTGTATTTGTCTTGTATAACGCATGCGCAGTTGAGTAAAGCAGCTAATAGGATTGAATGCGAAATTGGCTGTGTTGTCTGATCTAGTCAGTGGTTATGGTGAAAATGTTTTTCGCGCAGGAGTTTTTTTTTATTGGGATTGACATTTTGAGGGATGTAAAAATGTGGGAGTCAGAAGGATTTGTGAATGTCAGAAGCATATCACGCTTCTGTGAGTGTGATTTGCTTTGAAAGTTGCGTTTTGTATAGGAGCGGTGTAATATTGTGCTGCGTGAGAGGTGGTTTCCCTTGGCCTTTTTTGGGGGGGCGGGGGGGTGGTTTGCGATGCGAAGTGGATTGTAAGTTTTCTGATTGGCTAACTTGTATTTCGCAGCGGACAAAAAGGACAGTTGCGTTTTGCTGGCGTGGGCTAGGAAGAGAAGGAATTGGTACTAGCATGATGATGCAATATTAGTTGATTGCACCATCAGTACATGATAGTTCTTGCGAACGGAGAGAGATGCATGAGTGTTTGTTTGAGGCGAGAAGTTGATACGAAGGAATCGTCATTAATAAGGAGATCAATTAATAAGGCAGGTGTTCTGAGTCTTTTTGCATTGAAAGAACGAAAATATCTGAAGTTAAATATATTATCGACGGATTTGTGTGGTTTGCGTGTGGTGTTCGCTAAAGGCTACGAGCAGCCTCTCTTTCTGTTCAGAGATAGTGAAGGAAAAGAAAAACAAGCGAGTGAGCGCGAAATCGATTGCGGTTCGACAGGCGCGTTAGCTTTCAAAGACGTGGGCGACTTTCGTCCCCGCTTGGTTGTTTACTTTTGCAAGGGGATTCCCGGGTTAGGAAACCGGATTTAAACATCACGTCATGAGATATGCCTTGACGTGCCCCATACTCTAACGATCTGCTCGAGCTCGTGTTTATCAAGCGCTATATTTTGATTCTACTGCTATGTTCACTGTTTGTATTTAAGGTCGAGGCACAACAGTAAATACTTCATCGTCCCTGTGTGAGCATTCTCAGTTGTGGACGAATTTATATCGGCATTCAACGTTTGAGTGAATTTGCGTTTTTCAGCACGCTGTAAATGATTTTAATTCTCTCAGCCAGATAATACGAGACTCTGCCAATGTAAATATTTTTAAGCGACAGGTTTTTAATTTTTCAATTTAAGTGTTTTATAAATTTCATATTTTTAGTTCTCTTATTTTTATTATTCAATGTAGATATTTTAATTTTAGTATTAATCTTTAAGGTCCTTTTCGAAAACCACATGTAAGTGAAAAAGTTTCCTCAATAAAGATTATTATTATTTATTATTTAAAAGTGATAAGAAAGATAAGCTGAGTCATCAGAGTTTAAACATTACGTCATCCAGTACCACTATAGTCAAAATATTTTGTCACACAATCACACTTTTTGTCACGCCGGTTCGTAAAATAGAGGATCGCGCTAACATTTCTGAAACCTAGGGGTGGGGAGGGTCAGAATGGCCGCTTAAAGTGCCCATTAGGCTTTCTTGTCTATTTGAAGTGATGCACGTAACCATGAGGACATTATTTTGTAGTTGGAAAGGCATCTTCCATCAGGGGAGGGCCGGGGTTGGGGCTGACAATCAGAATATATTTTGTCCATATTCTGCTTCCTATTTTGTTTTGGTTGAAAGCTGGTTTATCAAACCATTTCCTTCCTTCCTTCCTTCCTTCCTTCCTTCCTTCCTTCCTTCCTTCCTTCCTTCCTTCCTTCCTTCCTTCCTTCCTTCCTTCCTTCCTTCCTTCCTTCCTTCCTTCCTTCCTTCCTTCCTTCCTTCCTTCCTTCCTTCCTTCCTTCCTTCCTTCCTTCCTTCCTTCCTTCCTTCCTTCCTTCCTTCCTTCCTTCCTTCCTTCCTTCCTTCCTTCTTTCTTTCTTTCTTTCTTTCTTTGAATGTTCTTTTATTTTCTAGATTTGTGTGACAACCATTAAGCCAGAAGTACAAATCACCAGAAAATGTTTGGCACAGGTGCGCACACGAGTTGCTGTGGCTGATCTGGCATTTACTAGCAGTGAGTGTGCAGACGTTCTGTCTTTTTGGGGTACCGTATTTACTCGATTAAACGCCGGGCCCCGAATAAACGCCGGGTATAAAAGAGAGAATTGTAAATAAGCCCTTCAGATGTTTATTTGTTGTAGAATAAACTCAAGATTTAAGGGCAAGATACACGGCTCCCAAGAAAAACGGATTATAACCCTTTCTTAAAAAATGGCGGGCCCAAATAAACTGCTCATTCAAACAAACGCCGGGTCCACCATGTCAAGTTTGAAATAAACGCTGGGGGCGTTTAATTGAGAAAATACGGTAATACAATTATTATAAGAAAGTTGAACCTCTTTTAGGCAAGCCTTACCTTTACCTTTGTTGATTTTCAAGTCCACTGTTGTTTTATTGTAAAAGTAGCATACATGTATATTTCAATTGTTGCAAAAAAAAAAAGTCAAAAAGCACTGCAAAACTGGTTCAGTTTTTGCATACATTGTGGATCTTGTGCACTAAAATATTACCCATTTTTTTGGCCAGAAGGCTAACTAAGAAGAAACATTTCACCACAACAAAAGGGACGTGCAACAACTATCACCATTGCTACATGAACAATGAGAAGGTTGATGATTTTGCCTTCATGTTTAGAAGTACACAAATTCTGCATCGAATAGGAAACCATAACGTAGCCATCGCAATTGCAAGACAAGTTGGGGAAAACATTGCCTCGTGTAACACCACCCTAGTAGAGGTTTGACTTTGTTCAAATGTGTCGCAAAATCGAATGTAATTCAAACCGTAGCATTGAACGTACCGCGGTACGCTGCTACTCTTGCGTTATACATACTTATCACCCAAGCATGCAGCGATTTCTATAACTTTTCGTCCCTCAGTTACCATGGTAACATAACTTATAATAAAAGTGTTCGCTATAAATTGAATCAAACTTCTGAGTAAACGCGGGAAAGGTAACACTAACACCTTGCCAACGTATACTAATGTTTGGATAACCTGTGCACATTGAAACTATTACGCTACAAACATGAAATGTACTGAGGAAAACAAGAGGAAACTGGTCATTGTACAAATCAAACCTATTACGTTACAAACACGCTCAATGAAGAAAAATTAACTAGCCGTGAAATCTTGTGCCTTTCGTAACTTTAACAGGTGAAAATAAATAATAAATACAAGTAAAATTAATCACCGGATAGTGCTCTCTTGTTCACAGGTAACAGTACCATGCTAGTGAGAAAAAACTATGAGACAAAAGAAAGATGTAATGCTTGCCTACTTTGCTGTGATGCTAGTGGAGAAACATTGGACAAATCGTTCAATATTTGCCGATGTAGTCACTCTGTACCGTGCGGGGATACGGGGCTACCACGGTACGCTGCTATTACTTGTCGCTCTTACTGTGTGGGGGTACGGCGCTACCACGCTACGCTGCTATTATTTCCTACGTCACTGCAGAAGTCGATCGTTCCTTGTGGGGGGTAATAGGCTACGACGGTACGCTGTTCCTTCATTATAAATTCTTAAAGTGGTTTTTACGAGAGATGTTCTGGATGAAATTGCAATACTAAAGCCGACTATACCCGTACGAAACAGATTACGTTCACGCAGTGCTGCTTTAGCGGCTATCAATGACTGTAGTGAGCACAACGGAAAGGTTGCACGAACGCTGTTTTCTTTGCGCTTCAGCAGTGACAAAAAATGACTGCATGAGTGCTGCAGAAGCGACATTGGGAGCTGCTGGAACGCTGCAAGCTGAGAGCTACTGCAAAATACCAACATGAAGCTTTATGGTAGATTAGCAGCACATCACTATAACGTACACAGAAACGTACGGAGAAACGCTGAGAAGATACGACAAATACTGTACAAACGAACTAACGTACAGAGAAACGTTGAGAAGATATGGTGTTTGTACAGTATTTGTCTTATCTTCTCAGCGTTTCTCCGTACGTTAGTTCGTTTGTACAGTATTTGTCTTATCTTCTCAACGTTTCTCCGTACGTTAGTTGGTTTGTACAGTATTTTGTCTTATCGATCTTCTCAGCGTTTCTCCGTACGTTAGTTCGTTTGTACAGTATTTGTCTTATCTTCTCAACGTTTCTCCGTACGTTAGTTGGTTTGTACAGTATTTGTCTTATCTTCTCAAGGTTTCTCCGTACGTTAGTTGGTTTGTACAGTATTTGTCTTATCTTCTCAACGTTTCTCCGTACGTTAGTTCGTTTGTACAGTATTTGTCTTATCTTCTCAAGGTTTCTCCGTATGTTAGTTTGTACCGTATTTTTCTTATCTTCTCAACGTTTCTCTGTACTTTATAGCGGTGCGCTGCTAATCTACCATAAAGCTTCATGTTGCTATTTTGCAGTAGCTCTCTTGCAGCGTTCCAGCAGCTCCCAATGTCGCTTCTGCAGCACTCATGCAGTCATTTTTTGTCACTGCTTCAGTGCAATGAAAACAGCGTTCGTGCAACCTTTCCGTTGTGCTCACTGCAGCCATTGATAGCCGCTAAAACAGCACTGCGTGAACGTAATCTGTTTCGTACGGGTATAGTAGCTTTAGTATTGCAATTTCATCCAGAACATCTCTAAAAACCACTTTAAGAATTTATGACAAAGTATTTACAATCAATTAAGTAATGAAGGAATAGCGTACCGTCGTAGCCCCGTACCCCCACAAGGAAAGATCGACTTATGCAGTGACGTAGGAAATAATAGCAGCGTAGCGTGGTAGCACCGTACCCCCACGCAGGAAGAGCGACAAGTTATAGCAGCGTACCGTGGTAGCCCCGTAACCCTGCACGGTACAGAGCGACTACATCGACAAATATTGAACATGTCCTGTGTTTCTCCACTAGCATCATAGCAAAGTAGGCGAGCATTACATCCTTCTTTTATCTCATAGTTTTTTTCTCATTAGCATCGTACTGTATCGTGCGAGCAAGAGAGCAGAATCCGGCGATTAATTTTACTTGTATTTATTATTTATTTTCACCTTTTAAAGTTACGAAAGGCACAAGATTTCACGGCTAGTTTAATTTTTGTTCATTAAGCGTGTTTGTAACGTAATATTGTGATTTTTATAATGACTAGTTTCCTCTTCTATACCTCAGTACATCTCCGTACACTGATCATGTTTGTAGGGTAGCAGTTTCAATGTACACACGTTATCCAAACGTTAGTATACGTTGGCAAGGTGTTAGTGTTACCTTCCCCGCGTTTTCTCAGAAGTTTCATTCAATTTTATTATAAGTTATGTTACCATGGTAACTGAGGGACGAAAAGTTATAGAAATCACTGCATGCTTGGGTGATAAGTATGTATAAGGCAAGAGTAGCAGCGTACCGCGGTACGTTCAATGGTACGGTTTGAAGTGCATCCGATTTTGCGACAGATATAACTTTGCTAGTTACATTTATTTAATGATGCTCGTTGTAGGTTAACCAAGTTAACCTACAACGAGCAAGTGGTTATCAAGTGTTGGTGGCAGTTGTTCAGGTGCTATCAGGTTCAGTTTGCATAGTTTTACTGCAATGGCAGGCTGTGACTGCTTGCACATGTTTTGCCTAGTAGGTATTTTGCAGCATTCTACTTGTTTTTTTTCTACCCCAGCCCTCCCTCCCTCTTATTTTTTGGTCTATTTACTTATTTTCTCTCCACTGACTAAGTCAGTGTGACGGGTGCCGGGGTGTGTGGGACTCATGGCTGGGTTGCAGGGATTTGCCAGCAATGGAGAAGTCCATCTGGGGGCCAGCTGACCACAGTGGAGGCCCCTGGATATCCCAGGCACCCAACCGCCATTATGGTATGCGAGGCAGTTGGACAATCGACACAATCTTTAGAATGGTTGTGTTTGTTGGCTTGGTACAGGTAACTAGCGTCTTTTATCTGTCTTTTTAGAGGGTAAGGTTATTGTGGTGGCAAATGATGGTGAACTTTGCAGTGCTGTACAGTTCTACAGGGTCTCTTTATCTGGTGGACCAGGTATGATTTATGTACTGTACACACAACATTGGAGCAAAAATTATTTACTGAAATACTCCTCATAGCACGATAACATTTTCAATATCATTTGAAACATCACACCTTAATTTGCTTCTCCAAGTGACCCCGCAATTAAATTCTCAAGCATTCTCGAGAAAATTTATGTCAAAACTCGTAAAAATATGCTAAAAATGGGTACCATGTTGTTTTGTTTTTACTGATTTGAAGCATCTTTTCAATTAAAATGTGGATAACTTTAAATTCAAATTTCTCTTGCGGGGTCACCTTGGGAGTTTAAGTATTGATAATTTGTTCTTTTTTTATTTAAAATGTTACCATGCTAGGAGTATTGTTTTGGTAACTAAATTTTTGCACTTACTCCTCGAACATTCAGTGGAAATTGTCTTCATTTTTTTAAAATTTATTTTATAGCTATAATATGAAGCACAAAATTTCAATGTGGCACTGAACTTGTGCATGTACTTGCCAAACAAATATTACACAGTTTTCAATTCTCTTTCAAGTACTTGTACATGTACCTGGTTTGTGGAATGCTTATCTCTGTATTTATCTTAACATCGGGGAAATCCTGTGCTAGTTTTTGTTTCTTCTTTTACGTTTTAAACCTATTTTCTATGTATAAAATGATTTGTAAGTAGTTATGTGGTTTATAAAATTATTGTACTCATCTATACCTTTCAAATGAAATTTTGTCATACCTTTTTGTGCATGCATGCACTTGCCTTGCCACTGTATTTTATGCTAATTTATTCATTATTTTGTTTTTTCTTTGCTGCAGATGGCTGTCGGATCCTTTCTGATCCTCTTCCATGTTTGTTTCCTCATTCCCACAGTGAACAAGATTGTAAGCTACTTTTTATGTTTTGTTATAAATTCTCACTACTTTGGGTGTGTTTGGATTTAGTTTTATTAAGGTTTTGGTAAGTGAGACATTAACCCTTTAAGCCCTGATATAAAATGCATATTCTTCTTACTGTTCCCCATACATTTCATAGTAAGGAGAATGTGTCGAAATATCAAGACTTCTTAACCTTGGTGACCACTTTCTTTGTTCTCATTGCTTAAATGTCTCAACAGGTATTGATAACGTAAAGAGGAATTTCATGTACGACACTGTTAGGGTGTAAAGGGTTTTAAGTTCCAAAAACTCCTAAGAAATTCCAATGTAGAGTACTTTTTGTCAAGGTCATTCCAACCCCATTTGGAATTATTCCTGTGTCCATCCTTGCATTTGGTTGCCTTCTTGTGTTCAAAGGAAAAAACAAATTAAAACAACAGCAAAATTTAGTGAAGGAGGATTTAATTTGTGTCTGAGCAAAGGTACTAAGTCATAAATGCCCCCCCCCCCCCGAGGTACTCAATAAAGTTTTATATGGGGAGGCTTTGCCTGGAGGAATTGCCTGGAGGTTCAAACACTTCCCCTTTAACATACTGATTTTACCAAATTGGCACCCTTTTCATATACCTAGAGCAAAATTGCACCCCTTTCTTATAACTCAAGGAAAAACCAAAACAATAGAATTTCCCTTGATTGCCACATCTTTCCCAGCCTATCAGTCCTTGTGTCTCATTTGCTTTTTCCCAAGCATTAAGTGTTTTACCTTGTAATTTCCGCCAAAATTTGACACTCTTTTATACACTCGGCTTTAGCCGCCTTCACTTTCACTTTGCAGCGAATTTTGTGACCCTTTAATGTACTAAAATGACAATTTTTCATACCCTTTAGTATACTGCCAGGTTAAAAAAGAAACCCCTTTTGAACGGAGCCTCCTCATATAGCCCACTTTAAGGAGTACCCCCCCCCCCCAAATAAATGCTGCACAGTTTTTCCAATAATAATTGCCAAATCTCCTTGACATAGTCTCTGCAATCACGTTTAAATTTTGTTTTTGATCACTTAGTTACATTGTAACTCTCGTCACTTGTTCAGTGCTCAGCATTGTAAATTAAAATGATGCCTCCTGTTTTAAATTATTGATTATGCCAAGACCTTCTCTCAACTTAAAATTAGGGAGAGTTTTCATATCGAAGGGTTGAACCCCGAACTCAACAAACAAGTTGAGCGTGTCAATTTATCGTCACATTTTTAAATGTATCTATTACAGCTTAGTGGTTTTTACTATTGTTCTTTTTAAATTTTTATTGGTTAGTTTAAATAAGTCTGCATTTTACGTATATTTGAATTTATAAAAGCTCATTGTATAGGCTGTTACATATATAATAACGATCTTTCTGTAAACCTTAGTATATATTCATTATGGCTGATGGTGATGTTTGAAACATCGAAACATGTTCTGAAAACTGAAGAGCGTTGTTGTGTTAAAAAAAAAATAAAATGAATTTTAATACTGATGATGTGCTTTGTCTGCTGTACAGTTTCAGAGTATCGTGTGAATAATGTCCAATTTTTGTCCAAGAACTCTGGGGAAGCAATTCTAGTCTGCACAACTGGTGAGTTAATCCCTTTCTGCAGTTGTCAAAAATATCAAGCCAGAAAGCAGAAAGTCAGCGTATGTTTAGTAGAAAGTAAAGTAGGCATTCCTTTGCACTGTTTTGTCCGTAAAGTCTGCCAACAAAATAAATTTTTTGCTAATTAAAAGCTTTGTATCTATCTGCGAATTTTCACTGGATTTTTGACAAAGTTTTAGTCAGAAGTAGCTTGAATCTACATGTATGAGAAATCTGGATAAAGTGTTGGCAAATATTTTACTTACAGGTTGTACAAATCTAGCATAGTTTGATGAAATTAATTTTTGTTTCATTACTTCCACAGTACTGTAGAGTGAATTATTAACAATTTTTTTATCTTCTAATTTATTTTTCTTTTAAAATAATTATGGCAATTTTAGGAAAAGCTGGAAGTTGCATCAAACGATGGGAAATGAAGAAAGGAAAAATACAGCTTCATGAGAGATTCCAACAGGAAATGGCAGCACATCTGCTCTCATGCCTACCAAATTATAGTGTATATGTAAGTTTATGTCGTAACAAATCACATTCTCAGTTAAAGGGGCTACGTCACGAGGATTTTGCCAAGTTAGGTCAGTTCTGGGCTAAAATAATCATCTAGTCCTGTCCTAGTCCTAGTCGTACACTGAGTCCTGTAAAACTATGAGGAAGATATCAAATGAATTTTATCAGGGACAGCTTACCAGTTTTTTGGTTTTCAGAACATAGCATCAAAACTTGAAAAAATTGGCCCAGATTTTTCAAGTTTCAATCCATTTCCATCCTCGCCATCGGTAGCAACAGACGACAGGAAACAGTTTCAGTGCCGAAAGATAGTCTTTAATAACAAAGCTAGACCATTATTTTTGAAATTCAGTTGGTGCAAAGACACTTTTTACCTTTTAAAAAGATACTAAAATAGCGTGACATCGCCTCTTTAAGTATAGATGCAAAAACATATGTCTAGTAGAAATTCTACTCAGGAACTTAGGATCCTAAAGGGATGTTATATTAAGATCCTATCCCAGGATCTTGACAAGACCACACTTAACCCTTTCACTCCTAAAGTGGCCAAAGCAAAAAAATCACCAAAAATTCCAAATTTCTTTTCGTAAAATCCTACGAAATAAGTAGTCCTATGCAAAAGTTCTGCCTGAGAGGTTTCATCTGAATAGTAACACGATAGGATGTTGTCAACAGATTAAAAAGTTAGAGTGACAAATCATCTCACCATAACTTGGTCTAGGTGTAAAGGGTTGATATCCTATAGAATTTTTTAGGATGCAGTGCTATTAGGATCCTATTATTAATTGAGAGTTCAATTTTTGAGACCCTTGTAATTAAAATGTGCAGACTGTTTATATAAAGGAAAGGAATTACAGTAACAATTTTTTTTATTTGCATCATCTTTCTGCCAGGAGTGGACTATCATTAACACCTACAAAGATCACGCCAACATTGTGTCCCTTTGTCTCCCTCGGCTGCCGACACCCAAAATAGACTTTTCACCCATCAGTAATATCTTGACATACCCTGCGTCAATCCTGTTGGTGCAATATGATGACGACAGGCTTCAGTTGTTAACCAGGTAATATTGTCTGATACAACATTTATACGTATTATTGCTCAGGTGATTATAGAGATGTGCACGCTCTGATTGGTTGAGGATTACGTCATATCTTGCTATAATCACCCCGCGCGAGGTGATTACAATACTGAAGCAGTAATTTTCGAAATGGCCAAACGCACGATTTTTGATGTTTCTGGAGAAAAGAAAAAAGAAAATCCATTTGCTCTGATAATCACCTGAGCAATTATACTGAAACAATTATTTTCCTCAGGCTCAGGCTCAGCATATATTTAACAGTTATTCACCGAAGGCGAAGTGAATATTGTAGAATAATCCCCGAGACGAATTCGAGGGGATTATTCCACAATATTCACTTCGCCTTCGGCGAATAATTGTTAAATATATGTGTTTTCATGGACTTTCGTATTACTGCACCTTTCAGCAGCAACAACAATGAAACTCTGAAGATCAAAAATCCATCTAATAATAATTGTGTTTCTTACTGTTGACAGTCCTAATTCCAGTAGTGTAGCTACCGCTATATGTAGCAGCTCTATTGTTTTTACGCCTCGTTCTTTGTTTCTTTTGTTTGTTTGTTTGTTTAGCGGACTAATCGTGGAAGACCTTACGACAGCTGCTACATCGCCCCATAATTCTTATAATTATGACAATTACCAGCAGGCTGTGGAAAGCAGAAACCAACAAAGTCGATCGAACTTTCACTAAGACGATTGGCAGCAGTAAAAGAAACACAATTGTTGGTTGGTTCTTCATCTTAAGAGTTTTAATGTGTTATTGAAAGGTGCCGCCAGTGGATTTTTCTTTGTTTCTGGTGTTTCAAGGGTTAGTAGTCCAGGAAAATTTAATAGAGCAATAGTTATACTCGGAAACAATTAGCTTTACATGGACCACCGTAACAAAATAAAAGTACCGGATCGTGTAGTAAAGGATCTAATCAGCAAAAAGTAAAGAACCAAATACGATAAAAAAAGCAATGCTGATGCAACAGTAGGGAAACTGAGTGTATATTTTAACCAATATTTCAAAGGGCACGGCCTTTCTTCTTCAGAGTCTTACAGAGAATGACTCTATAAAGGGTCAACGTTAAACTATGGGTATACAATATGATACTAGAATAACAACGTAAAACAGCTTACATTACAACGTTAAAAACTGGCGTAAAAACTAAAAACGTTACGATTAGAAATTTGAAAGATACATAACGTAAGCAGGATACGTGATACTATAATAACGTACAGCGTTAAACTCGAAATACACAAACACCTGAACATCCTGTCTTCATCTCCCTGCTGCGTCAACGTTTTCAATGCTGCTCCTCTCGTTGCTTTCCGGCGTAGTAACAATCTTAGTAATTTATTAGTTAGCGCCAAACTTCGTGACCCTAACCAAAATAACCAACCCCGTGGCTCCTCGTTTCGATGCGGCAACAACTGCTTGACACGCAACTACATGTATATAACCAATGGACTCACTAGCTACACATTTTGTTCTACGGGCGAAACAAGACCTATTGATCATCACATTGACTGCAACGTTAAAAACGTTCTTTACATGGTACAATGTAATCGCTGTCACAAACAATACATAGGAGAAACCAAACGGCGACTTAGGGACCGCTTCAACGAACATCGTAGACCTGTTGACAAACAAACTAACAGCTCTAAACCTACTGCAGTCTCAGAACATTTTCTTTCAAACGACTAATGACAAGCAACTTATTCCTCTTGAACTAATGAAATCTAACCGTGACAGTGTACGGAAAGCTAGAGAGGCATACCTCATCGATAGAAGTCAAACCTTGGAAACTCTAGGCTTAAATAGGAGAAATGAAACGGGACACTTTTTTCCGTTTTTTCATCCTCCATGTGTTTTTTGTAGTTTTTTTGGTATTTTTCCTCTTTCTAATTTCGAATTGTGACGTATTTAGAGTTTAACGCTGTACGTTATCCTGTTGCTTAAGCTTATGTTATAAAAGTATCACGTATCCTGCTTATGTTATATATCTTTCAAATTTCTAATCGTAACGTTTTTGGCGTTTACGCCAGTTTTTAACGTTGTAATGTAAGCTGTTTTATGTTGTTATTCTAGTGTCATGTTGTATACCCTTAGTTTAACGTTGACCCTTTATTATTTAAATTGTAACGTTGACCCTTGGAGTGATTCTCTGTAGGACTCTGAAGAGGAAAGGCTGTGTCCTTTGAAATATTGGTTAAAAGATACACTCAGTTTCCCTACCGTTGCATCAGCATTGTTTTTTTATCGTATTCAATAGTTATACTATAATTCGGTAAATTGTGATCGTCCGGGTGAGTGTAGTCCTGAGAAGGACTGTTTGAGGTGACATTGACTGACGTTTCGACAACCTGAGCGGAAGTCATCATCAGAGTCAAGTGAACTGTGAATCGTCAGTAGATGTTATAAGTCTCTGGTCGTTGTCCTGATTGGTCGACGATCTCGTGATGTTATTGGTCGTCTGTCAGTTAAGCCGTGATGTTATTGGCTGTGAAGACTGTTAAACGTGATTGGTGCGTTTCGATCCGTCTTTTGTTAGTCAAATGTCCGTTGGTCTATTAGTCAAATAAGCCGGTTTGTCGATAGCTACTGACGAACGTTAAAGACAAAGACGAACCGAGCGACAGACGGGGAGCAGTTTATAAAAACAAATGCTTCGACTGCCAGGCCACTTATATTGGTGAGACCGGCAGAAATCTGAACGTCCGACTGACTGAACACAAACGAGCGACTAGAAATGATGACATCAACAATCACATTGCTGAGCACCATTTAAAAACAAACCACAGAATCGACTGGGACTCTGCTGAATGCGTTACCTACAGTACGGACTACTATCAACGAATCACTCTGGAAAGCTGGTTTACTAACTTAGAACAAACACCACTGAACCGTTGCCAACAGCTACCTGCACCTTACAAACGACTGTTTGCCGACAATAACAAGACAGTCAAACAATAGACAAACCGACTTATTTGACTAACAATAGACCAACGGACATTTGACTAACAAAAGACGGATCGAAACGCACCAATCACGTTTAACAGTCTTCACAGCCAATAACATCACGGCTTAACTGACAGACGACCAATAACATCACGAGATCGTCGACCAATCAGGAAAACGACCAGAGACTTACAACATCTACTGGCGATTCACAGTTCACTTGACTCTGATGATGACTTCCGCTCAGGTTGTCGAAACGTCAGTCAATGTCACCTCAAACAGTCCTTCTGAGGACTACACTCACCCGGACGATCACAATTTACCGAATTATGATATGACTCCTGGGTTCAAACCATTTACAGTTTTAATAGTTATAGTGTTTACTAGTTTCTTAGTGCTTTCATATACACTAAACGAAAGGTCCAGGTAGTTTTGATGTTTCTAACACCAACTATCGTTTATCTTAATATTTCTTGTTAATGCTTTAAATAAGCAACTAATCATTTGACCTCTCATATTTGCTACATTTACTAAATGTGATGGTTTCTTTTAATTAATTTTGTTGTATTTTTTTGTTTACGAAGCTTCATTAAATTTTTGACAATTTGTCATAATAAAGAGATCAAAGGCTGCCAACATAAACAACGGTTGGCCTTGACAGTGTGGCAATTAATTCTTTGAAATTATAAATATATGAAATTCATATATTTGAACTGCGGAATGAAGAAATAAATGTAAAGAAGATCCTCGCAGTTATTAACGCAACTTATGCAGTTGCGAAAAGAAATTAAAGAAATTAAAGCCTTTTCAGGCTTTAATTTCTTTTCGCAACTGCATAAGTTGCGTTAATAACTGCGAGGATCTTCTTTACATTTAATTAATTCTTTGTTGCTTACTGACTGACAGTAGGACTGTGCTAATTTGTTTTACCATACAGTGTGGGCCTGTTACCAAGTGCATCTTTTCGCGCACCAGTTGTGGATACTGACGTGGGTAGGTAGACAATTTTTCACAAGTTTCCTATAAACATACCCCACAGTTTTTCTAAATGTTGAATTTGGCTTGGACAGAAAAGAAAAAACATTTTCTTTTCAAGAAGCAAGGATATAGTTCAACTTATATGTTTTTTAACTTTAACATTTTTCAATGATAACGTTTATACATTTTTTTAATTTAACGTAGTTAACATAGTTGTGTAGGACGGTTATATTGCAAATAGATAATGTAGTAGATTACATGCAACTCTAGGTATAAAAGAGACTCATTGCAACGTCGGATTTTGTGGTCGTGAGTTTGCACTGTAGAGCAAGTTGCAGACATTAGTAATAAAGACATTTGAGAACTGTATTTTGGTTGTCGTCTGAGGCGGCGCTCATTACAGTACATATGACAGTAACAGTTCCTTGCATTCCGGGTTTGAAAAAATTTGATAGCTTCTAGTGGAACGTTGGATTAACTGACTACTTTTGGACTTTTCTAAATGTAACATGGAAGTCGAAGTAGAGTTGTTTTTTTTTTTTTCACGTACAATCTATCAGATTAAACTGTTTGGCTTATTAAGCAAAAATATTAACTTAGTGAAACAACACACAGGTACCCCAACCAAGAGAGCCCGCATTTCAGGAGTGTCTTACAGCACAGGCTGCCTTGGTGCCATCAGTTATTCTCCCTGTTGCTGCTGCATGGTGGGTGTGACCATGACAGGAGATCTTCGCATGTTCAAACTGCATCACCTGTCAGGTTTGTTTGTGTTTTAAATTATTCAAATTATTTATTTCTGTTAATTGTTTGTTTTTACCTCAGGCCTCGACTAAAATTTGAATACTAGCTTGCCCGTTGGGCAAGTTACTCACAATTTGCTTGCACGCGCCAAGTTCTTAGTACGTGCCTCAAGCGTAAAAAGTGATCTCAAAAGAAATTCTCAGAAACAACACAACTCTTTTTAATCCCACAGTCATGTTTCAATGGTACATCCGTCATTATCAGTGTGACATATTTTGAAGTCACTGTTGAATTTTATTGGGCGCGAGTAGAACTAATTCGTTACATTGCGTCTACAGTATTGCATACATAAAAGTTTATATATATGACGTGGAGGGACATACAAGGAAAGGGTTAGATTTATGTGCTTCACTTGCTGATTAGGGTCGGGTTTCTCCCATTTTATATACAAATTAGATTCTTTAGGTTTCACTTGAAGCTTAGTAGCCGCAGAGTCCAGTGAATTCAATGTTCGACAAGACTCAGAACTCTGTAGATGCCTAAAGATGTGAGAAGATCTGTCCGAAAACGAGTAAGCAACGTAAACAAGAAGTGTCAAAAGCCGTTATCATCTTGTAAGGAAAGGACAAGTAATGAGTATGAAATCTTATCCTGGTCTTGTTGTTTGCTGTGTGATCTTGCAGTCTCTTGAATCTATATGTTTTATGCATTGCCTTGATATCGGTTATCCCGCCCAAAATTAGAAATATGTTTCAAAATTCCTCGTAGTAATGATTTGTGTGTCCATTGTATAGTCAATAATAATGCACTTCATCAACAGACAGTGTAGATCATGGTGGATTGCGGCTCAAGCGTAGCTTAAAAGACTTGCTGCAATACTGTCTCCTCACTGGCTGGGAGTGGTGGGATGTCCTTATGGCGGCACATCTGGGGACTCAAACAGGTAACCAACTCCTCTAATCTAACACATTTTGTTACTGTACCCGTACTGTTGTAGTCTCTTTGGCAGCCAGTCATTACAGTAAGATGAAGGCAAGGTAAAGGCGTAAACAAGCCACAGGACGCCCACACGGTGGGATTTAATTCCTGGTGTCCGAGCATGAAGCAACTGAGAGTTTTCCAACTCCCCCCAGATTGAATGGTAGTCCACTGCAGGGTTACCCACAGCAGTATGACGCTGGTTCTCATTTAAACGCCTGCATTGTAGTATGCCCCTTTATCTTAAACTGTGAAAGAAAATGGAAAACTGTTCAAGATAGCAAACAATTCAAGATAACGTGTTTACGATGTCCCATAAGGCCAAGCATTGAATACCGGCAATATCTTCCTGCAACTTGTCACACAACAATGTTGTGTTGGAAGTTGACATTATTGTTTCTTACACTTACATGTATTACTACCGGCGCTCGCAACGAAGTTTTGTGTAGCAAAAAGTAGAGGTGGCTCAATTGTACTTTCTGTAGCCTGCGTAGCAGGCGTAAACGGCAAAGGGGAAAGGAAGCGAGAGCGCGGATGAAAAATGGGGGCTAGGGGGTAGCAGGCGTTCCCTCGTCCCTATCCCTCAGTTCTTCCGCGTTCTTGCTCCCCTTTCCCTGCCCTGTTTACGCCTGCTACGTAGGCTATACTTTCTGCAACGCGAGAACACGTGGAAAGGAAGGGCCTCGACTTACAATGCGACATTTGTTGCGTGGCAAGTTGTAGGGAAATGTTGCCTGTTTTATCCGGCCTTTATTAAATGACTCAAAAATGAAAAGCAGATCCTACCCAGGCATTTTCAGATGGCAGGAAGTAGGAGAAATGAAGATAAGGAAGCAGAGCTCTATGTTTAGGAAATCAAAAGAGGAGGCAGGACGTTTGACCCTTAACCTTTAACCCCTGGGAGTAACAAGCATCTAAATTCTCCTTAAAATAAGACTGCTTATTGAAACTTAAAGGTCACGAGAATAAAGGAAATGATCACCAAGTAGAAAAGGTATTGATTGTTAAACAAATTCCCCTCATCAGTATCATAGGAAATTTATAGAGTCCAGTGCGGAGAATATGAAAGCTGATATTAGGGTTTAAAGGGTTAAACTTCCTGCCCCCTCCCTATACTCACTCCTAACTGTTGTCCCATTCTTGTTCTCTTTTAGACACACTAGACGCAGTTTTGAGGATGTTAACAGACG
The DNA here is from genome assembly GCA_964017195.1 of Siderastrea radians. Lineage (NCBI taxonomy): Eukaryota > Metazoa > Cnidaria > Anthozoa > Scleractinia > Rhizangiidae > Siderastrea > Siderastrea radians. The sequence continues at coordinate 6,445,808 of OZ024897.1, read as the reverse complement.
ATTTTAGCATGCAGGACATTCCTCAACAGCAGATACACGGTTCCCGGTTAAGAGCAATCAAAGCCGGTCTGTTCAGGTGCATGAAAGATGGTGCTGGGCAGGCAGTTGACTGCTACGTTCGTCAACTTCTCATGGCTATAGCTGCCACCATAAGATCTCTGCTGAGATCATCCCTTAGTGCTGGTGATCAGCTTGCCAGTAAGTCTTTGTTGCTGCCAAGATGACTTGGTTCTTATATTAAGAAAATGTAATAGACAATAAAGTTCCATAAGAAAATAACACTGTTAATAAACTTTCATCCACAGACGCCAAAATTAAAACCACCTCATAAAAAGAAAAAAAATAGCATCACCGTAAAGTTCTTTTCAGTAGCTTTCATCCACTGGTTCAGAAGTTGAGGCGTTTTTGTATAGTGAAATGAACACCACGACTTGAGGGAGTGGTCACAATTTGTGATCACAAAAGGTCGGATTTAGAGATCTTTAAATTTTGGTTCAGAGCGATAACTTGTACTGTTCAAATGTCGTTATTTATTTATTGCTTTCACATATTTTCTTGGTTTTATATTTTTGTAGAGATGTCAACGATATCAGATGTGGAAGTGGACAAAGTGATACAAGCTCTGGATGTAAAGGAATTGACTTTAGAAAGCAGTAAGACACACAGATGTGCATTTGATATTGCACTTACGATACAAGAATAAACATGCCGACGCAGGTGATAAGTACAAGTTCAAGGAGATGTACACATGCGCAGTGCCTTTGTTCCCCATTGTTTGACAAGGGCACAAAATTGCAGACTTTGTTCTTTTGTACTTTTGCTTGCACTCTCGTGCTTGTGAATTATGTAGTTTAATGCGGGTGATTCGAGCATATGTGGAGTGGGACTCTAGAGTTTTGTTTTTGTTTTTTTGTTTTTTTTTGTTTTTTGTTTTGCTCAAGTTGATGCTTGGGTCATGTGTAAACTAGGGGCACTTTCCATTTAGCCAAAATTTTCGGCTTGAAATTCCGGAAACTTTCCGCGTCAAATGGAAAGATTTTTGACATACAGGCGAAGAGCCTTGTTTTCAGTTCCAAATTTGCAATGTCATTGGTAAATCAAAAACATTAATGGCACAAGAAGCCAACAGAATGGATGTTGGCATTTCCACTTCATTCTGACATTGTGGACAGTTTTGACAAGAAATTAAAACTTTAACGAGTAGCGGAAATGATTTTAACTTCGTTTCATTGGCAGCTACTTGTTTTTTTGTCAGAAGATAAAATAGAGCTCAAAACGTTTTTGAGTCTACGGTACGACGGTGACAAGTTTGCAGCGCGAGTAGCAGAAATGTAAATTTTGTGCAAATGAAACGGTAATTTTTGTTCCAACCGGTTGGAAGGGAAAAAGTGGAGTACCTCCGAGGGTTGTCCCCTCGTTCGGAAAATTTCCAGTGGATTTTGGCTAAATGGAAAGTGCCCCAGGCTTACATTCAAACCAGATGACCTTTTGCATACCACGTTGCAACGTTGTCCAGATTTTGACTGTCGGTTTGCTCAGATCAGTTTGATTTTGTAGTGCACCTGCACCCATAGTAGCTACAGGTTCTAAGTTCCAAAAAGAGGAACGTGCAAATGATGTTTCGAGGTAAACTGCGGTTCTCATTGCCTTACATTAGCCTTTAATCCCCAGCACCATGATGGCATTCTCCTTACTGATCTCCATATATTTTGTTGAGTATTAGTTGGGAGAACTTGTTTAAGCATCAAGACAAGTCATCTTGAGTGGTCAATTCCTAAATTTTCATGACTTGTATCTACTGTAGTGCACTAATATGGTGAGGAAAAATTTGATGCTGATCACCATTAGGGTTTAAAGGGTTATTAAAATAAACGTCTAATTTTTTGGTTTTTGATTTCTATTACTTCAGCAACACTGCTGTCTTTGTTTCCACTCATTCAGTGGTTAACTGACCTTGCCCTGTTTGTTGTTGTTGCCTTTACTTCACATCACAACAAGGAAACGGCACCAGGGGTGAGTATTCAAATTAATGATAAAGGTGTTTATATAGCGTGCTTACATGAAGATCACACACATCTTTGTGGGTGGTTTATTGCTTAACACCAGAAATCACATTGTGAGAGCACCTCTGGCGAATCCTAATACGTTGCAAGGGTTTGTACTGCTGGATGGGGTCCCAGTTTTGACCTTCCAGGTCTGTGATAGAGTTCCAATTTTGGACTTTCAGTCTAAGATGGGGACGGGTAAATTAACCAATTTACTACCAGGAGTGCCTAAAAACAAAATTTAAAACAAATTTCAAATTTCATTTTGTAAAATACTTCAATATAAACAGTACCATGTAAAACTACTGCTGAAGAGGTTTCATTTGAATGGTCACACTATAGGATTTCATCCACAGTCTCAAAAGGTAGAAGCGCCTTAAATGTCTCCATAACTGACTCTGGGAGTGAAAGGGTTTAAAATTCAACTTTTTAAAAAAAAAATTATACAATCGTGTTCGACAACACATTTCCTTTTCTTACTTTACTGATTAATATATCTATATTTTAAATGTTATTACTGGTTAATATTATTACACTTGTGTTTATTAAGGTAGTTGAAATTAAAGCGACTTAACGCATATTGAACGGGAATATAGTTTAGAATAAAGAATTAATGCAAAAGAGACGGTAGAACTTACAAATGAAGGAAATTAATGCAAGTGTAGAGATCTCGTATTCTATCGAGGAAGAGTTTGTTGATCATTCCAAAGGCGTGTTGTCAGAAATACACTGAAGCATGCATTGAGAGATAAAACTGAGGACAAGAATGAACTTGAGTTGTCGTACACATCGTATTAAAAGATCGCCAAGCAAAAAGTGTGTTCTCAGTGGTCATTGCTAAGGATGCGATTCAGAGTTTGGGGTCAAAATGATGGGCATTAACGTTGTAGAAATTGGCGCTCCACTTTATTAAGGTTACCGTCAAATTAATGCTCCGAGAAATCAACACGACCTCGAAATCACACGAATTTTTGAAATTCGACTTTATTTCACAAACATTAATTTTATTCTAATTTCCTGAAGTAAGCTAGTTGTGACTGACGTCACAGCAAGAACAGCAGCGGAGTTTTGGCTTGGCCGGGATTTAAACTGTGGCATCAGTGTTTTTGGATGTAGTTAATAGCCTACCTTTAAATGTAGTTCTCTACGACTTTACTTTACCTAGAGAATGACAATGTAGCTATTGTTCTCAATTACTAATCTTCTGAAGTTAATTTTCCCATCTTTATACTCTCCAACCTGTAACAGGTCCTTTACTTGATATTTTAGGTTAGCCTTATCCGTGACACAAGCACTCTGGGCACGTTGCGTGAAATGCTGGTTCTAATTCGTCTTTGGGGTCAAACTACTCCTGGGGTTCTCCCTTCTATCACGCCATCAGCAGGCAAGATTCTTTGACTCGCTTATCTCCACCTTTTCGTATTTTCAAGTAGCCACAATACTTGCACACTGGGATGAGAAAGCTGAATTATCTTACATCGACTTAAAACCAGTTATAAATCGGATAGATGAGAAGAAGTGTTTTTCACATATAATTTTTTTGTAGAAGTTATATTTTAGTGTACATGTATGCATAGATCTACTGTTGATTTTGATCAAGAACGATCCTGAACAGGGAAAACTGAAACCTTGAAAGCTTGTTTCATTTAGTTTTTGAGTTAGTTAGTTAGTTAGTTGAAATGTATCATAAAGCATGCATATAAAGAAGATGAAACCATCTTTTATATCTTGCTTTCTACATTTCTGTCCCATTCTTGAATGCACATGCATCTTGTTTTATGACAACACTGGTTTTGCCTTCCGTTTTTGTTAACATGATTCTGTAAACGTGGAAACTGTAATATAGAAGTACTGTTAGTAATGACAATTTATTCGCAAACAAAATGGCTCAAACCATACAGATACTAAGAAAAAAAAAACATGGCTATACTGTCTTGTAATCATATTCCAGCAATTTGAAGTGACTGTTTTTGTTTCTCATGCTCTACTTTTTTTTCCAGACAAAAATGAGTCACTGGCTTTGCTGTTCAAGGTCTTCACCAAAATCTGGCTTCTGAGCAGACAAGCTAGTTCAGATGAATCTGAGGACCGATTGGCTGGTAGGTTGCCCCAGACAAGTTGCTCTGAACTTTTTTGCTAGCGAGGTGACGGTGTTTGAGTAGAGCGGTAAAGTGATATCATGACAAAATTATTTCAGAAATGTCTGTGCCACAAAGCCTACTCAATCAATCAATCAATCAATAAACTTTATTTACCCTCGAATTTACAGATCTCGAATTGAGTCAGATCTCAAAGGTTAGGTCACCAGCAGTATCAGAAATAAATCCACGCTCAAAAGACTTGAGAGAGCATTGGAAGAAGATGTCTTGAGTTGCATTCTTAGATTGAATTACGGCAATAGTCCCTTACATTAGTTTTACCTCTCTCAGCTGGCCACACCGTGTAGAAGCGGGTATCTTGAACAGAAATGTAGTCACTAACTATTGTAACATGCTATTTTAGATGTCAGCCAACTACTTGTCTTACTTCTATTGTTGTCATTTTCAGCTGAAGCCGCTCCTCTTATTCCAAACTCGCTGTTTCTTCCCAATATGCAGATTCCAAATTTAAATAGAGGTAAGTGTTGGTTGAAAAGAAGCAAAGAAACAACACGGATGAGAATAATTGTTTTAGTATATACCAAACCAGTGGATAGCCTGCACCAAATAGTTCCTTTTTGTCTGAGAAATGAGGAAAAACTCGCGCGCGAAACCTAGAAAAATGCGGCCGGGAGGTGAATAGCAGATGCTATTCCCGAGTTTGCGTAGCCAATCAGAGAGTGCGAAAAACACTATCCACTGATTTAGCATATGCTAATTGCGTTTATTTTTTAAGTTAACCAGTACTGTTTCCTATTTTGTTTCAGGAGTGTCTGGAAAAGCAGTTAGTGGACAAATCAAACCCAGCTTGTATCAGTTTGGAACCCAACCAGTGGTGCACACATCTCGACAGATCTTCAACCCTTTTGCATCTGCCATTTTCCCAATGTCTGCTGATGGCTCGCACACCATGGATGTTGTTAGAAGGATCTTTTTGGACAAATCACCAGAGACCAAGTTAAAACAATGCACTAGGTAATAGTGCAGTTTGTTTTTTTCGTTTTCTCATTGATATCTGGAGTGACATATAGTGAAGGATTGTTAGTCAGCCTTGGCTGTTGTAAATTTATGTGAATTTAGAGTGGTTGTCAACTGACTGTCGAAAATTACAATTAGTGCTTGGTTTGGGTTTGCTTTACTATGCTCTATGATTGGTTAAGTGCACCTAACCCCAAAATATTTTTCCGCCAATATTAAACTTTGCATCTATTTCAAAAACATTAAGCCATTATTTGCAGTTTTTGACTTTTTTATGGGCTTCAAAACTTACGCAAAACTAAGCATCATTTGTCGCACGGCCGAGTCAGAAGGGGCATGGGTTCCCCATGTGACGTCACAAACTGCTTTGCATGCTTGTTTACAAAGAGTTAAGGAGATGCAAATCAGTTTGTGATGTCACATAAGGAATAGACTCATGCCCCTCACTAGCTCGGTCGTGTAACAAATGATGGCTAGATTTCGTAACTTTTGCAGCCTATAAAAAGTCAAGACTGAGGGGGATGTTGTGAAAAAAAAAAGGTGCAATGCGTTTCGAACAGGTGCAAAGATTTATTTTAGCGATTTAGCGCCACTTTCTTAGCCAATCAGAAGTAAAACAAAAAGCACTCCTGACTTGCCCACACGCGTTTCCCCGGATTGCGTATTTGATTTCTGATTGGTTAATAACTTCACTTTTTTCTTTATCGCAGCATCGCAAAAAAGAATACTTTTTCTGGATTACCTAAGGGAGCACTCTGGTATCACTCAGTCTGATTAAGTGTTCTTTATTCTCAGATGCAACTGCGTGTCAATGGTTGATGGTATAAGTGACCATGCAGCCGCAAAAGCCTGGGAACAAAGATGGGTCAGGGCGTGCGTGTGCGGAGGAAGCTGGAGGAGATTATCTTTCAAGGAACAACAGAGTGTTCCTGCCGCTAACGATTAGGATCAACCTTAAACTCCTGCTTTGCCAGGAGCGAAAGGAAATGACTCGGCAAAAGTTAAAGAATACCAAGAAAAAGTCCCAATAGAAAGTGGTGTAACAGCTTTCACCTGGTCTCACTTTAGTTAGGATTTCGTCCATAAACTCACACAACAGAACCACCTTGTACAGCATAATAAACGATACCACAGGAAAGTACTGCTCAGTAGCTTACATTAGAATGGTCACACTTGAGAATTTCATCCAGACTCGAAACATGTTCCATCTCATACAGTATCACGATTCTCAGTTTCTTTCGATTGTGTTTGAGACGTCAATATAACTACGTATTGACGTCTCAAAAGCGCGCCAGTGATTGGTTGAAGATTTCACGCCGTTTTCGTCGGGCTCCTTCCATTCAAAACAGAAATTCAATGTTTCTCGTCAAAAAGCGACCAGAAATGTAAATTACTTTGCCGTTTGAAAGATAAAGGAAAGCGATATTCAACATTAGAGTCCATGTTATCGAAAAAACAAGGTAAGACGAGAATTGAACGTATTTTCATTTGTTTTTAACAGTTTGTTTTTGTCGAGGTATGTTGTGCGCGCGCTAATCACGTAATCATGTTTTTGCAAAAGTTTTGAACGAAAAGGTCGTCGAGTTTGCGTTATTTTTCTGTTTTGTCGTCTTCTGGTACCTAAAGAAACTACATAAAGATGCTACTTTGAATTTATTTCTGTGAAACACCGATTTATGGTGAGGAAAGTCCATATTTTGATAATTTTTCTGCAAAACAAAGATTTGATAGCCCGCCCAATACGGAATATATTTTCTTCCAACTAGCCGTCAATGTAATGCAGAATTGCCGTCTCAAAATCGCAATTAGTTTATAGTATCGTTGACGTGCGAACTCCAGAACTGAAGGCTCAACCAACTTTCAACTTCATCGATATTCAAGCCAGGAGTAGAGTTGGTTGTGCTGGACAAGTTTGGCAAGTTGGTTGAATTTCTTGAGCCGGTATAGCTGATTGTGTTTAGTCGAGTTGGTCGTGTTGGCTGTATTGGTCGATTGCGTTTTTCAAGCTGGTTGAGTTGGTCGAGTTAGTTCACTTGGCAGAGTGGATTGTGTTAGTCAAGTTGGTTGTGTTGGTCGAGATTGCCGAGGTGATCTAGTTTGATAGAGTTGCTACGTTAGTAGATTTGGTTGAGTTGGTGGTGCTGGTTGGGTTGGTAAAGTTGGTTGCGTTCGGGGGATATTGTGTTGGTTGAGTTGATTGTGTTCTTAGAGTTGGTTGAATTGGTTGTGCTAGATGGTGAATTGGTAGAGGTGATTGTACTCTGTTGGTCGAGATTGTCAAGTGGATAGAATTGTTTTTAATAGTCGAGTTGGTTGTGTTTGTTGAGCTGGTCGTTCTGCCTCGTCCCCAGGCGCCGGTTTCGCGCGGGCAAAGAGGGAGCGCGTGGCGTCGTGGGAAGGATGCAAAACGCACCTATCCCACAACACCACGCTCACCATCATACAATAAGGAGGGACGCCTGGGGACGAGGCAGCTGTTGTTTTAATGGACTTTGTGTGCCTTGGTCGTGTTAGCTGAGTTTGTCAAATTGACACGAGTTGTTCTGCTTGTTCATTACAGCTTGTCATGTTGTTTGAGTTAGGTTTATTAGGTTGTTCGAGTTGCTGTATAGTTGTTACATTTCAACAATTGACGAGTCGGTTAAGGTCGTTCAGTTGGGGTTAGTTGATTTAGTCAACAGTCCACAAGTAAAGGTTGCATTGGTTGTGTTAAACATAAGTAACGGTTGTTTTATATGCTGGGTTTAAGCTCTAAGCGTAAATGGTTCAAACTTGTAGGATGACAAATGCGTGACTATATAATTACTCGAGATGAGGATGCTGGTTGAGTTTATTGAAACTACCCTAACAACGTGTAATTTATGATTAACACGCTTTACGTCATTGGATTTGTGGGAAAAACGTGTTTGTATTTCAGTTTTCACCAACACGATTACAACTACTTGCTCAAACAAAATCAACCGAATCAACAAGTTGCAAACTCATGAAACTACACTTACACAAAAAACCAACAACTACAAACGCACCAACACAAATCAACTCAACAAACACGTGATGCACTCAAGCAATAGGACTAATGCAAGCAATTCACCCAACACAACCAAACCAAACCACTTAACACAACCTACTCAACATAAAAATAGCAACAAGTTTTATAAGAAATATCTACAGTCGGGCTGGTTCAGCTTCACAAGAAACTCTTCGGGAAAAGAGGTCAAAAAACGGTACAGATGTACCTTCGTGTGCTCTGACTACTTGATTTCGATACACTTTGTTTTTCACAGTCCATTTGGTTGTCAGAATAGTTATGATTGACAGCAGGAAAAATCAATCGTTTGTCAGTTTTTGAAGTTCAGAGTTCAAAGGTGCAGTAAACAACAGCGCACAGACTTGCGAACATTCTCTTGTTTTTAGGATGCATCTGTGATTGTTGATTTTATTCACTTTTCAGTGCGTTAGAACGCAAGGAGGCCATGTTAGTGAATACAGTATTTTGCGTGGTGGAGCATTACTGATATAATCAGTTTTCGTGTATTACCAAAATGGAACATTATTTAAGAGCATTTTATGTTTGCATCAAACCCAGTTCACGTTCGTGTTGCTCTTTAAAAAGATTAAGCTTTGTTTTCTTGTCTTTAAGTCTAAGGGACAATCCTTTTCTTTAAAACGTGGTGGTTATATCGATTTGAACCTAACTCCTTCACTTTTATAAAAATTAGTTAAATTAAATTCGTTATACTCTGATCTGGCTAACTCAAATTTGTTCCATCTTCCAAACAATAGTTAACTGGACATTGTGACACTGTCCTATTAATATTGGGGACGAGGTGGCGAGAGTGTCTACACGTCTTTTAGGATGTAAATGATGGTTGTGTGATATTCTCTTTGATTTGATATGACAGGTTTAGACCCACACAGTAAGATCTTTTTCAAAATTAATTTTTTTTATTTAAATCTTGAAGCCTGTAAATGTTATTTGTTCAGTGGTCAGCAATTTTCATACTATCCTAGAGCGCGTTTTCAACAAACCCTTGTTTACACACCGACGATATCTGTTTTCAACAATCCTTTTATATTCATTTCAAATATTATAATCTTCCAAAAATAACCATTGACATTTTATTTATAATTCTCCTCTTCCATGGTCTACCGTAAAAAAAACACCTTGACCTACGTGACTGTATATAGGTACAGCTACTTAGAGTCTCTATAGAAGTAGCCGAGCCGGATTTTCTATGTTCGCCTTGAAAGCTTCTAGCCATCTTGCAGCCAGTTCATCATCCACCATTCTTCGATCACAGGACAAGGTGACTGTCATTATGCTTTGAATTGTCTCGTCTGCAGTAACCACAGGACGCGTTCCACCCACGGCCATGATACAGGCTTGTGGTGGATTGATGACGGCAGAAAACTCTGTAATGCCGAACATTCCCAGGTTAGAAATGGTGAAAGAGCCACCTTGAAACTCGTGTAGCTGTAACTTGCTCTCTCTAGCACGGCTGGCAAGGTCCTGTTTTGGGGACAAAGAAAAAACATGTTCATTAACCAATACTTCAAGTGAAAGTGTAAAAATCATTTAATGTGGTGGGCAAATTGCAAAGCAAACAGCACCACAGGTAATTACTGCTGAAGTTTCATTTGACGACTCCAAAGTGAGTTCACATCACATGACTTGATTCGACTAGGGAAAGTACAAAAAGAAAAAGCCTCTCCCCTTACTACTGGTGTAGTGCTCATAGTGAAACGTTTACGCCAATCTTTCAAACTTCCACCCAACCTGATTTTGTCCGTGAAATCTTCACCCTGTCTTGATTACCTGCAAAGCAACCATCTAACTTCACCCTAACATCTTCATCCTTTCCCCCCATTAGCTGCTCCTGGCTAACCGTGGGTGTCCCTGTTCAAAATATGACCCAAAAACCATGCCCTCTCTACGCGGATGCCCCTGTTTGGGCCAAATAAAAGACTGTCCCGAAGAGTACCGGGGGGGGGGGGGGGAGAGATCCAGACTTCTTGCTTCCCACACCCTTTAATCCGGGTTCCCACTCCATTTTTCTGCCTTTGTGCACTTTTTCTGATCACAAGGAATTATGCGAGGCTGTGTCAATCTCGTACCCAGAGTCCTCAGGGTTCTTGGTCAGCGGGTGGTTGCCAAGAAAGTCTCTGGGGTACTGGAATTGTTGCTTCAGAAATCCTGCAGTTACTGGCGGCTAGTTTCGTTACAGTGAACAGCCAATCAAAAGATCATATTTCTTTTCACTATGCCAGAGTCTCGCCCGGCGAGCACCCGCTGACCAAGAATCCTGAAGACTCGGGGCACAGGATTGATGCTGTGTAATTTTTTCTTATTTGTCCCACTTCCTACCACCTTGGGAATCCTCTTCCCCTTTTTCTCCCACAGTGGTAAACTTCCTGCCCCTTTTCTCCTGGGATCCTGCCCCTCCCCCCCCCCCCACACCCCCTTCCATCCTAGAGGAGCAGCCAAGTGCAAAGCTAAAGCAAACAGTTAACAATAAGGGGTGAAGACTGTTATTGAATGCATGTAATATAATTAGTATACCTTGAGAATTGATGAGATCTCCGCAACTTTAAGGTTGTCAGCAGTTTTGACAATCGGCGTGATAAGCCCTGCATCAGTTGCTACAGCAACAGAGATATCTACATCATTCAGTAACTGAGCCTCTTCGCCATTCCAAGCTGCATTCATTTCTGGAACCTGCCTCAAACTTATAGCTGCTGCTTTTATAATGAAATCATTCACAGAAACCTTAACATCAAGACCTTTTCTCATTTCAAGTACATTGTCCATTACGCAGTTTGTGGAGGCATATGTGTGTGGAATGCTAGCTTTAGATTCTGCGAGTCTCTTAGCAATAGTCCGCCGCATGTTAGTATGGGGTACATCAGTGTGTTCAGGTCCCTCTATTGCAGTTGAAGTGGGCTTGGCACCTGAAAAACAAGAAAATACAGATCAGAGGCCGATAAAGCCACCATTGGGCAGTGAGAGTATTTTGCAAGATATTAGGGACCTTTAGATCTGACTACGAGTACGACTTTTCAATTCCGGTTTGCAGGCTTTAAAATTATCACCTCGCATACCAATGTCATTCCTACAGCTTCCTTCTCTACTGGTAAACAATACAATGAAATGACGACTCTGAGATTGTGGTTAGATTGAAATTGGTAAGTTGTACTCGTACTCATAGTCTGATCTAAAGGTTGCTATTTTTGAGAAAGGGGATGGAGGCGGGGGGAGTGGAGGGTTAAATTATTTTAAAAAGTCCAGAAAAGGACTGTAGCTGATGGACAACATTCCTCCTCAGGACCACTCCCACCAGAGTGATCACACTAGAAAAATTCCACATTATGGGCAGGGTTCTTTAACCACATAGTCATGTCCTTGGTAAAATATGGCAGTTTTGCTTCCAGCCCTTCAATTACACCAGCCTACCTGTTGTCTGAGGTGTGGCTTCAGGTTTCTGAGGGGGAGCTGTTGACTGAGGTGAAGGCTGAGCTTTTGAAGGTGGAGTAGTTTGTGAGGGGACCTTAGCTTCAGCAGAGGCTTCCTCTCCTGGTTTTGTGAAAGGTTTTCCTCCCTGAGCCACGTACCTCAGCACATCTCCCTTCAGCAGTCTGCCTTTGGGGCCTGTCGCTGGGATGAGCCTGGGGTTCAAATGATACGTCTCAAGAAGCACTCTTACAGCAGGAGAGATCAACACAGAAGTGTCAGGTTCACTGTGAGCAGGGCTCGTCTCACCTGAAGTGACTTCTGGTTTACTCTGTGTGTCTTTAATGCAACAAAGACAAAGAGTTGATTAAATAAGTTTCATATAAAAGACTGGTCTTTGTTTACATCAGCAGTCATTAGTATGTGTAATCAAATGGTGACGAGTGAAATTAGGAAATAATTTCACGCGCGTTTTGTCAAAATTCTAATAATTTCCCGAGCCTTTAGGCGAGGGAAATTATTGGAATTTTGACAAAACGCAAGTGAAATTATTTCCTAATTTCACGAGTATACCATTTGATTACCTATTAATATCATGGGTGACAAATTACGCTCACAATCGTGCGGTTTTGACTTGTTTATCGCATCGAGAACTCCAAGCATTGAAAAGTTTAAAGCATACAGTTTGGCCAAGCTCACAATTTTCTGAGAGAAATGATGAAAAAAATATTGTGGGAAGTTTATAACGCACTTCGACGATTTCAAATATTTGTAATCGACAGTAAAATACACCAGACTCTGCATTTTTACTTGAAAAGTACCAAAACAAATCGCCCGGGAAAGGTTACCCGTGTTTTATCGGGCAATTTCATTGAATCGAGCACCACCTTGCTCAATCGAGCAAGGCTTTACAAATGCAGTTCAAAATACGCACAGCAAACTTGTTTTAACGAAAGTAAACTTTGGAAGCAAATTTGTATAAAACTGACCTCTATTCTATTTGAAGAAGTGCCCAAATCCACTGAATTACTTCTCTGAGGTCGCGGTCAATCACTCGATAATCAACTGCCAGCTTGCCGTTCAACAATTTTCGCTGTCACACTATCACAAATAATCTCTTCTTTTTGCCTCGCAGTTGGTTTCTGAGAAGCTCAGTCAATTAAAAGTCAACATTTACAGATTACGGATTGTGTCCTCAACGAATATTTCCAGAATTTCTGTAGTTCTAATTCTGCACAAAACATCTTCATCCGTAATGTCTTGGCACTGAGCTGTAGGCCCGTTGCCATGGCAATTTTGTAATTTCACATGTGAAATTATAAATTAACGCTAAAATTTCGCGCCAAAATTAAGGAGTAATTTGTCACCCATGATATTATATAGAATTATATGTAGATCATCGCAGTGAAGGTGTTTCAACCTAAGCAGTTGAAAAGAAGAAACCCCGCTGCAGCGGTATCGCAGAGGTCATGGGTTTGATTCCCGTTCAAGCCTGAATTTTTTCCGGTTTGTTCTTTTCAACCGCTTAGGCTGAAACACCTTCACTGCGATGATCTACAGACATGTATAATTCTATCTTTATCCGCAGTTCAAATATATGAATTTCATGTATTCATGTTCACAAATTATATATTTGAAAATTTAATTCAGCTTGGGAAATGAAAGAGATGTGGCAAATTGAAAGAAGCTCGTGTTTAGTCGATGTAGCTAATGTGAGAAAAAGTTGAAAATTGAAGCACATATAAATCCTCTTGGAAAAATGACAAATTCACAGACGTTTGTGTGCAGGGTATGGGGCAACAGTTGCCCCACTTTTGAATGCAAGGTATGAAGCTGGATTTCTTCCCTTTTGTTTAAAACTTAGCAAGTTAACTAAATTTTTATGCTGTTTCTAGTTGTGGTGTCTGTTAGTTTATCAGATGAATTTAACTTTCAAGGTACAAAGATTGCCCTTTATATCAAACAAGAGTGTGTTTGATCAGGATTTCAGCAATGAAGG
>OZ024897.1:6180359-6432000 GCA_964017195.1 Siderastrea radians | reverse complement strand
AGAGTTGAAAAAATGAAGTAGCAGAATTTTTTTGGATGAGATTCAAGGTGTTGAATATTATGATGAACCGCTCTTCAAAAAAATCAGTATAGCCCTTGAATTTTCATAAGGTATCTCTGCATTTACCACGTGTTTTGTAATAGAGATGTTCCATTGTATGCAAAACCTGGCTTCAAGGGCAGCCCTTGAATTATGATTGCTGCGACCGATGGTCATTATTGAAATAAATCGCTCCATAATGGTAGCAATCATTATGGAAACATGGTACTTGCAGCAATCACAGTCAATACAAAAATATGTATTGCCTGATTTCAAGAAGAATGCTTTCTTCACTGTGATCACTGAACTTTTTATCAGGGATCAAAGTGATTGCTGTGGAGAGCAAGCTAAAATGAGCAATATAAAATAGAGGCAACTCACCCATATCAACTGGTACTTCAACCTTTGTATAGTCTACACCCTCCTCAACCATCAGTGCAATTAATTCATTTATCTTTACACTCTTGCTTCCTTCTGGAACAATGATCTTTGCCAAGATTCCTTCCTCATCACTGTCCATGGCAATGGTAGCCTTGTCTGTTTCAATCTCACAGAGTACATCTCCCGCAGAGACAAAGTCACCTTCCTTTTTCACCCATTTTACAATGGTTCCTTCTTCCATGGTGGGTGACAGTGCTGGCATGAGGATTTGTGTTGTAGGAACAGCTAAGAAATCAATCACAATGTTTCCTTGAATGGACTGATAAAAACGTGGCCAAATGGCATCTTAAGGACGGCGCCTCCTTTTGTTACTATGTACATGTTCTGTACATCTCGGGATATTCAAGTTTCTTAACTAAGGAATTTGCCCACTAATACAACAAATTTTTTGTGCGGTTTATGAATATGTGGAAAAAGCAGACCTAATTAGCAAGGGCTATCAGAGTCCAAGAAGAAAATTGGAGGTAACCATGGATTTTTCAGAGATAATTGACCTTAAATGTGGAAAGTAATTGACATACAATCATTCTTTGTATTTTAGCACTCTTTTGGAATTATGGTTGCTAATTATCTCTGAAAAATGCATGGTTACCCACATTGTTTTTTTCTTTTTGGATTCCAATAACCCTTGCTAAGATCTTCTTTTCCCCCATAGTCATAAGCTTTGCAAAAATACATCTGTATTAGGAAGCACTGTCCTTAAGTAGATGCAAGTTTCTAACTACAAGTAGTATCAACTTGAAACTCCGACCACCACTTGCATGTATTTGGCATGGCTTTCATTCATCATTTAGCTCCACCCAAGGCAAGTCAGTGCAGTTGGTGTCAGTATTTTTACCGCACATGTATCTATCAAACTGTAGCAAGACTGCACTGAATTGTCCTCTGCAACTTACGTTTCATTTGTGTTTACTTGTAAGTCCATTTAGCCACTCAATGCAAGACTGTGTATGAAATGAAAGTTTGCATTCCCAAAATAGTGTTCACTTGTGTCTATGCCAGGGCTCAATTTTGCAACTGGGCAACAGGCAGCTTTCACAACCACAGATTAACCCAAGCTCTAATGCAAGAGGCAACTAGGATTATATCTACTCCTCCCTACGGGGGATGTCAGTCCATCCCTGTCATTACCCCCTGCATCTTGGTTTGGTCTCCCTAACAGTTTGCCAATACCCATCATCGAAGGGGTTGGTAGTTTCTGATATGGCCTACAGGGGGGCATGACACTGGAAAGGGTATGGGTTTTGGCCTCTCTGTCCAAAATGGGGTATAATAATTTTATGCAAGTCTGTCCTAAACAGGGTATGGTTGCACAACTATCCTCATTAAATATGGCTTATACATCATTCAGCCATCCAAGATCAAAGACATTTGCCATTCTTTAAAACACTTTAGAATTTTGTAAAGCAAGATAGTGTGTATCTTGTCATTTGTCCTAAATAGGGACCTAAAATGGAGGGTGCTATCCTAAGCAGGGTTGGTATCTTAGGCCTTTTTGTTCTAAACAGGGTCAGGGTTTCAGACCCTCAGTGGCACCCCTCCACCCAAATATGGGTCAAGCACCTCCTTTGTCCCCCCTCCCCAGCCCCAGGCAATTTGTACACATGGGTAGACAGAAAATTAATAATATGAATTAAAAAATTTCTTGTCTAAGGAAACATGGTGTTAGAGATCAAAGTCAAACCACATGGCTTCAGGTTTTAAGTCCAATGCAATAACCACCAGGCCCCAGTTGTTCAAAAGGTGGATAGTGCTATCCACTGGATAAATCGCTATCCAGTGGATAAGTATTAGGGAAACCAATTGGGTTGTCCACTGGATAGAGATTTATCCAGTGGATAGCGCTATCCACCTTTTGAACAACTGGGGCCAGAACTCCATTCTTCCAAAGCTTTCATGAGTGCAACAACGCAAGATTGAGACCATGAATATGATTGTACTCAGACACAAACTTACATGCACCAGCCCACTGGGGTGAGGACGGTATTAGCATTAAATTTTCAGAGAAAATTTCATAATTCATAAAGAACTGGGGGACTCTGATTCAAACTTCCTTAACATAAATACATGTATCTGACTTATACGTGTCGAAATCGTGAGGAAATATCACGAGAAGATCTCTAAGTTAAGAGAGATCATACAGTATGATCTCTCCTAACTTAGCTGAAGGCAAAAAATGGACTTTGCTTTCCGCCAACAACAAGACGGAGTGGATCGTCTATTACACACTATCGAGGTCGATTGCCTCAACCCAAACTCCGATCAATCGCGGAAACGAAACTCTAGACATTTGGATCGGCAATCCAGCTAGCTAGGAATATATCGAAGGCGACCGGTATTGAGCATGAGAGAGCTTCCTTTCGAGCTACTGATCTTCTTACCTCGACGAATGATGGATGACATAAATGGTCTCCTGCATTCTTTAGTGCCTGTTCCCTTCGTTGCTGTACACTTTGTAGTTCCTGTGATAGTAGCTCTTAATATACACCTCGCTGATTGCAGCCCTCTGACCGCCACCAACCATCCTTGAGACGCCATGTTCTTTCCACCGCAGCTTGAATTGGATGATGGGAAAACATTAAAAACCTTTAGGGAGGGATGGCTTAGTATGCGGCCTGATACATTGGTACAAGTCAAATTATTGTGAGGGAGAAAAGAGAGAGAACTACCTTACGAGATACATCGTAATATTTTTCCTCTCGAGCCATCCTTGCTTCGTTTCCCACCAGCTACAACAGGCGTGCGAACTCCATCAGTATGCTATGTTTTATAGACTTTAATGTAAAGCTTATACTGACTGGGAATTCAGTTTTAGGGACAGCAAATTCAACTATAGTGACTAGAATTTAATTTACAGTAAATTTTGATGACCATAGAACTTCCAGAAGAGTACATAAGATATATGTTGACCGTAGTTTGAACCTCCCACAAAGTGAGATCTGGGTAGACTAAGGTGTTAAAAAAAAACCTTTGAACTTCGCCAGAAAAAATATTAGCTTTAAATCCAAGAAAAACCCAACAACCCAAAATGCATGGAAATAAAGAATTTCAGATATACAAGTAAGATAAACAAAAAAAAAAAGATAAAAAGGTAATGCACCCCCGGTGGGACTCGAACCCACAACCTTTGAATTAGAAGTCCAATGCGCTAGTCCATTGCGCCACGGGGGTAGCCGCGTGCCAGCCTGGAGGAAATTATAATATATAAAAGCTTGGCGTCATTGGAGTCTTGGTTCCAGTCTATTGTTGTCGACGCCTGGTTGTTTTTGCAGAGCTCCTTTTCAAGGCAAAGTTGTACATTTTCTCCTCGTAATTATTGGAAATTTATGAAAAGGTGGTTGGGTACTTCCATAATGAACGCAGATAATATGTTAAAGATGACTTCTGTTAAATAAGTCCGCACGTTTTTTGGCTGTCACGTTGACAAAACGCCAAGGGACAATATGAGTTTATGGCATGCATCGACTTCTTTCACTGTCCTCTGGTTTTATCAAACCAAATCAACTTGATGCTCTTCGAGAAAATGGTATCAAAACAAGTAAGTAGAAGTTTATTGGATATAACAAGTCATAAGGGGCCTTTTTGTCCACTTTCTGTAATTTGGAATCTAAAAAGTAAAATGTGGGTAACCACGCATTTTTCAGAGATAACTAAGCAACCATTGAATTTTAAAAAAAGCTCTGAAATACAAAGAATGTATGGCAATTTCTTTCCAAGTTTAAGGTCAATTATCTCTGAAAAATGCACTGTTACCCCCAGTTTTCTTTTTGGATTCTGAAAGCCCTTGCAAAGATCTACTTTTTTCACAGTCTTAAACCGCGCAAACATACCTTTGTATTAGTAGGGGAATATCTCGGACCAGACTTGAGATGCACAGAACATATGCACAGTAACAAAAGGAGGCACCGTCCATAAAGAATTAGCTCTGAGTGAGCTTATGATCTAAACCAGTCCAGGTTTTTGCCACACGTTTGTGTCACAAAGTTGTTCTTTCCCAAACATATTTAAACCCTGTACATCCATAACTTTTCAGTTGCTGATTTTATTGCCTGTGATGTTGAGAGACTAGCTCGGAAGGGTGCAATCCCTGTAAAGGTATGCTCTCATTAATTTATTTCAATTGGGTAAAAGTTAAGTTTGTACAGTCACGTATACTGCAACCCTTGAAATGGTTATCGGGGATGAAATGCAAAATAAATAAATAAATGAACAGGGTTAACTGTTAACCTGAACCGTTAAATGATGGACTTTGAGTGTGTCAGGGGAGGGGGAATACCAATTTTCTTATTTGCCGACAGGGAGGCTCTGCCCTGAGGTTCAAACCCTTACCTTTAAATATACTAATCTTTATCGGAATGATACCCCTCCCTAGAACAAAAATTGCATAATGATCTCTTTTACACTGCAAAAACAAGCCAAAAACAGTAGATCAACTCTTGAAAGGCTCCAAGCTTTCATATGTTTTTGCTTTGTGTTTTCTGCCAAAAATGTGTAGACATTGTTAGTACTTAGACTAACAAGCTGCTGTATTAAGGACTGATGCATTTTGACAAGTTACCCTTCAACGTACTATGTACCGTGTACCTTAGACTGCATACTGCCAGCACAAAAAAGCACCCCTTTCAGGCAGAGCCTCCCCATACAGCCCACTATATGGAGCACCCTGCCCCAGACATTTAATATGCATATAACATTTACAGCTGCTAAACACTGGGAGTCTCTTGGAATGTTATTCAACATGCCCTTTAAGGGTTTTAAAATTGTTCCCTGTTTTGTCATTTAGATTTTTCTTTGGATTGAACATTTTCAAAGCACTTTGATTTTTATTTTCTTTTGTTGCACTGAGGCTATGGTAATGAATCTGAGACAAAGAAAAAATTAACCTAGTTTGAAAATTTTCAAACCAAAGTAAAATTTCAACCATAAATGCCTTCATATTCATCAATGAAATTAAAACTGTGCTTTCATACATTTTATAATTCTTCTTGTTTATTTTGTTAGGATTTGTCTTCCCTTCAAAAGACTGTCATAGCACAGATGGCAGCATTCACCATGAATGGGAGTGTTTTTTATGAAGAAATGATCAGTAGACTTTGCATCCTCTCCTCAGGTACGTACTGGTAATACATATATGTGTAAAAAGGATGTTTAGTCCCTTCATCATCATGACAGCTTCTCATTTACCATCTCTGTGGTTCACTGGTTTTGGGTTCATTCGACAGATTATTAACCCTTCAAGCCCTGATATAAAAATGCATATTCTCCTTACTGTTCTCCATACGTATCTTATGGAACTACTGCCGACCTGTAGTAAGGAGAATTTGTCTAAATATCGAGACATCTAACTTATCCTTGGTGGTCACTTTCTTTATTCTCATCACTTGAATGTTTGAACAAGTAGTGATAATGTAAAGAGAAATTTCATTTTCGTCACTGTGAGGGCTTAAAGAGTTCAAACTATTGATAAGAAGAGGAGGGTTCTAGAACTACATGTAGAAGATATCCAAGTCTGTAAACAATGTAATCTATACTGCCATTAACATGAATGGCAGAGCTAATTTCTACTACTGTTGAAAGAACAGTATAGTCACGACTGACAGTGAATACCTAATTCTTTGGAATTGTGCCGGTAAAGATATATGGTTGACAACAGGTGGTTACTATGTGCCACTTAAACAAGAATGTGTAAATCAAGTTACATTTGGTTTTTCAGCGAGATAAGTCAAGTTTACAGGGATGAATATTGTTAAGAATCGAAAAATTGTAACAATTTAGCTGTTTAATGATTAACTCGTTGCCCGGTGATTTTGACGAATTTACCGCTTAGTTGTAGTGCGGGCGCATTTCGACATGTGTGACACGAAGGAAGACATGTTGCTTTGTGAGACCTCGTGGTTCATTCTAACGTAAAATAAAAAGGTAAAATCTCTTGCTTTGTGTAACGAACCCTTTGGTTTTGACCGTTCTGCCGATTGATATCTTTTGTAGCTTCTGATGGTTATCTGCCTGTGGTCTGAGAAGTAAAAGATGTTCATTCACATCCTAGCCTATACATAGCCATCCCTGGAAAAGTAACATCTGAAACGTCAGCCAATCTGGCTATATTAGCACCTCTGATTTTACTGAACCCTAATGAAGTCCCAAGAGTGACCAACCTCAATTTTCTCCTAACAATATCAATACATAAACAAGAGAAAAGGTTATGGGAATTAATAAAATGTTCACCAAAGGGAAATTGCTTTGATTCTCTCAACTAACACTTCAGTTAAGGAAATGTACGGAGATCAGTCTGGAGAATTTGTATGCAGATATTGGGGCTTAAAGGGTTTAGGGTCTTCTGTGCCCTTTTCCGTGATGCGTGATTCAGGTTATTTATTTTATGGTGATATTGTGGTGGTGGCTCTTATATATTTTTAATCATTTTGTACTAACTCCTATTTTTTTAATTCTCTTTTTTAACAGGTTGTGACAAGTAAGTACATGTACATTTGAGCCTTGTGTGGTGCATGTATTTCAGACATTAGTACCATAATAAGGCACCATACTTGGATACATTTAAATTCAAGAAAAGGAAGTTTATTAAACTTTGAATACTACACTTTTGTCTAAGAGTGGTCATGGTCATAGTGGTTTGAAAATTGGAATTTAGATGTGTACACTGCACATGTAGGTCACTGCTTTCAGTCCAGCTCTCTGCTGCCCTGTTGACCCAGGTGGGGGTTCTTCCTATAGCAGGCCCTAAGGGGAGGCTCAGCCCAAAAGGGGTGCCTTTTTGTGCTTGCAGTACATGTATATGAAAGGGTAGGGAAAATTACTGTCTTAGCATGTTAAAAAGTCAGTGAAACTCTTGAAAGAGAAGGCATCTTAGTCTACAGTAAAGTACCCAAAAAAAGCAAAATTGAGGCATAAATCACTACCCAAAAATTTCCTATAGCTTAGAGCTTTTGAGTGACTAAATTTCCATGATGATCTACTGTTTGACTTATTTTGGGGGTATAAAAGGAGTGCAATTTTTGTTCTTGGTATATTTTGATAAAAACTTAGTGTACTAAACGGTAGGAATTTAAGTCTTGGGGTGGACCCTGTATGAAACTACAATGAGTAACTCCCTCTCCCCAGGCCTGTTGATTTCTCTGGCACATTGCCTTTCTGACACATTCTACAAACGGTAGCCTATGGTACAGTGTAGTTCATCATGGTATAGTTCATGCAACACTGGCAGTTATAGGCTGGGGCAACATATTAAATAAGTTGTACTCAAGTTAACCTTGTCGTGCAGTATAGACTAGCACCAGATCCAAGATTCTTTGGTACTGGCAGTGCTTGCAGATACTGCATGCCATGTAAACTAGAGTTGACCTGTGACTGCTTGGGTACCCTGTGATGGGAATGTGACCTGGTGCAATTTCTCAAAAGGCCCTAAAACATTTTGGCCCCAAAAAGCCATTTGTGAAAACGCAAACCATTCATTCCTCAAAGCCCATGCTTATAACTTATCACAAAGTTTAATGTTAAGAAACCTCTTTATTGACAAGAGACTGTGTGAATTATTCTGCCCAAGAATTTGGGAGCTTTCGAGAAATGCACTCCTGGAGATTTCAGGAAAATCCTGGAGATTCATGTAGTAAATCATTTATTGCCTAATTTACCAGAAAAATTGGAGACGTGCACTGATCTATAGTTGATAGTAGTTGATTATTGGCTGTGTTGTTTTTTTAGCTTGGATGAATTGCTTGATGGAGGTTTGTACACAGGAGAACTGACTGAAGTTGTTGGAGCAGCAGGCGCTGGTAAATCTCAGGTGGGTCATCATTGCCAAGCTATATGTTGTACGTGAAGTAAAGTCAAGTCAGTTCATATAGCGTAGTCACCGGCAGGATGAGGTTTTACAAAAACATGTAGTTACGTTTGAAGGTGTCGTTACACGAGCCAATTTTATGCTACAACTTACATGTACAATGCAACACATGACAAGAGCATTGCAAGGCAAGTTACAGAATACATGTTACACGCTGCAACTTATCTATCAATGTTGTGAAAAGTAGAAGCATAGTCTACTTTTCCTGCAACTTGCAATGCAATTTTTTTGTTGCAAGATATGTTGTGAAAAGAGGTGTTACACATGCAATTTAATCTGCAACTTGTCTCGCAACACCATTACATTGCAGGTTGCAGAAAAAATTGCCTCGTGTAACAGCTCCTTAAGTCATAGTTGGGCCACAAGTGGCAATGAAACTCCTGCAGCTTAATCCAGTTCATTTAGTATAATGTAACTAAAGAAACACTCACAAAAATCAATTATCCCATTTCTGACCCCCCCCCCCAACCTCCCCCCTGCCACTTCCCTTTCTGAGTGGGATTGCAAGTCCATCTCAGGATTTCCCCTGGCAGCAGGCAGGTTTCTTAAACACTCCATGGGAGCAATATCTGATTATTTTACCCATGTAGACAATGCCGGTACATTTAGGTTTCTCATCTGATGACCTAATCACCTAATCTGGGTGGGACACATGTTCATGCATATTAGCAGACATAAAACTGTTTTTAATTAACGTAATCTCTTATTCAATGCTTTGTCAGATTTGTATGAGCATCGCTCTTTTTACTGCCATGGAAACAAAGAAACATGTCGTCTATGTTGACACTGGAGGTTCATTGAGTGGAGTGAGAATTAAAGAGATGTTACAAGCATGGAACAGTTCTCTGGATGATCAGGTACATACTGCGTTTGATGCAATAATATCAAACACGAGAAAGACTGTTTCATCAGGATATGCAAACCCCGAGAAGTGGGTTGAAAAAACGAGGCGCAGCAGAGTTTTTTTGACCAACTTTGAGGTGTTTGGATACCTGATGAAACACTCTTTCGAGTTTTTGATATGGCTTCTCAAACCATTCATAATTCTTGGAGAAATTCAAAGCAAAAGTTCGCAAAAATTTATGCTAATTAAGATCCGGTATCCAAACCACCGTCATAGTAGTGATTTCCTTTGTTTTCTCTTTATGAATTATTAATGAGTTTGGGAAGTTCAGTTCACATCGTACAGTAGAAACCTGTTAACATGGCCAACAGACCATACAAATGGGCCATAAAAATGTCACATTTACAGGGTGGTTAGATTTATTAACCCTTTAAGCCCCAATATCATGATGCGTAAATTATTCTCCTCACTGTTTACCATGTATTTCGTATGGCACCAGTTGGGAGAATTTGCCTAAAAAAATCAAGTCATTTCTCTTTTGGTGATTATTTCTTTTACTCTAATGACCAGCACTTTTGATCAAGTAGTTATATTGTAAGGGGAAATAAAATGCTTGTCACTGTTGCTGGGCTTAAAGGGTTAACAGGGATTCATCTAACAAAGTATTTTTTTCTTTCAAGAATGCCTCCACTTTATAGACACACCCTTTAAGTAAACATCATGAGATATAAGGTGAATTAGCAAGGATGGAGCAAAGTCAAAATAAGTTAAAAATTCCCACACCATAAAAGCAGAACTTGGAAATGTTGGCCCAAGCTTTTCAAGTTCAATCAACTTCCATACTGAATGTCTCTATCCAGTGACACTTGCTGCAAACTTGATATTGCAAATTAGTATTTGAAAGCCCCATTTAACCCTTTTTAACTCCCAAGAGTACCCAAAATGAGAATTTAAGACCATTCAAGGCAATTAAATCCGAAATTTCTTGTTGTCAAATACTTTCATACAAATAGCACCATGTGAAAGTACTGCTCAGTGGTTTTCATTTGAATGGTTACACCTCAGATTTCATCCACAGACTCAAAAGTTAGAAGCACTTTAAGTGTCTCCATAACTGATTCTGCCGGGTAGTGAAAGGGGTAAGGGTGAGTGTCTATGGTACACTAGATAGCAGTATTGTGCAGTTAAAATACATGTAGCGGTATAATTTCAATGCATGAGAGAGAAGTGATTTTTAACAAATCATAGCATAGTAGTTTTAGGTTGTCTTGGCTGTGCACAAATATGTCTTTTGGGTTTTGTAATTAAAATATTGTGAAAACCAATTCACACAGTGTATTATCGCTGTTGCTTTCATTCACAGGAAGTGTGCAGCATATTGTCCAGAATATCTGTTATTCAGGCTTTTGACATATTTTCAGTACTTGAAGCTCTTGAAAGTGTGAGACAGAGGCTGAATAACCAGGTGATGACAGCTTTTTCCATCAGTTGTAGGGGTGCCTGGAATAAATTAGCCCCAATTGATTTCTGCTGAGCTGCTAAGATCTCCTTCCAATTTTCCTTTTGTATATTTGTAAATCAATGGGAGAATTTGGCAATAGATCAGGAGTCACTAAAGGCCTTGTTCCACGCACCCCTTCAGTTTTACTTTACTCACAAGTGGCAGCCTTAACATAGTTTTGTCCCTACGTACATGCGTTCAACATTGATCCATCAAAAAAAAAGTTATGAATATATGAAATTCATATATTTGAACTGCGGAATGAAGAAATAAATGTAAAGAAGATCCTCGCAGTTATTAACGCAACTTATGCAGTTGCGAAAAGAAAGCCTGAAAAAATCAGGCTTGCCGGAATTCGAACCCTGACCTCTGCGATACCGGTGCAGCGCTCTAACCAATTGAGCTAACAAGCCAGCTGGGAGGTGGCTTGTTAGCTGGCTTGTTAGCTTTCTTTTTGCAACTGCATAAGTTGCGTTAATAACTGGGAGGATCTTCTTTACATTTATTGATCCATCAGTTGTACTTTACTTGAAAGTGGCAGTCTTTAATACATGCTTTTGTCCCTAAGTGTGTTCAACATTGATTTTGTCTTGGATAAACAAATTCTACACTTGTAATCATATGTGAATTAAAAGTATATGGAAAATGTATCATGCTCTTATGGTTTTTCTACAGGTTGTCTGGCTGTCTTTCTTGCTTTTACTTTTCAAAAACCAAACACTTTTCAATTCCAAAATTATTTTACCTCAGAATAAAAAACTCCTGTGCACATAGACCCTTGGTAAAAATGGCTGTGATAAGAATCCTTTTATATGCATTTATATTAGCCATACTGTCTCAAGTTTATCATGCTATAGAACGTTTACATTTTGATGTGACTAGTCAGGCCAATTTGAATGCTGATAATAGAGTTTTTTTCTCAGTGGCCATATTTGCAAAGGGTAAATGACTTGGCTTTTTTATGTAAATATCAGTCCTGGTTTATTTTCCTTAATTTGTAGTTTGATTTCATTGCCCTGCAAACAGGCTTTACTTATATAAATATTATTTAGTTCCCATAGTCAAGTACATTCAAGTCTCAAAGAAGTTTACTATTTCCAAAAAAATCCGGAAATTTCGGTTAGACTGTAAATGGTAAGGGCTATTTTTACTTGCCAGACCGGAAAATTCCCAGAATAAACAGAACATCTTGAGATGTAGTCCATAGTTCCAAACCGGATTATCCGAATGGAAAATTTGTTCCATTTGCGTTTTTCTACCAGTTCCAGGCCTTCCGCCAATGGTAAAAACTGTTCCAGACTCCCTCTCTAAATTGCAGTGAAATGCTGAAATGGGACACGCGAGAGAGGATGAAGTAAGAGAGCGAATCCCCGTGCCCTATGATAATTATTTGAAAGTTGTTATTAGTTCACACCCATACTGCAAAGGTTATTTTTATCTGTTGTTCCCATGTCAACAATCTAAAATTACGTGACGCATTCTAACTGGCCAATGAGGTGTCGTCCTTAAAATAACCAAGCAGTATGACACAGAACCAAAAATAGATTTCAAATAATTTTCATCGGAAGATGAAAATCCCCCACGTATAGGGGGAATTGCTCTCTTCCTTCATCCTCTCTTGGTACACGACATTCTCAAGGGGAATTTTCCATTCAGGAGGTTTTGCATAAACAACCAAAGAATCAAGTTTTACTGTTTGGGATGGGGCAGGGCTGTAGCCAGTATGAGGCAAACCAAGGCACTCACCGCAGTCATTTGTTGCATTTTCTGAGTCATTTTTTTCGGTTCAACACCCTAAATACCTAGGAAGAGAATTTAGCCATGGACATTGCCTCAGTCATAATTTTTTTTTTGGCTACGGCCCTGTGGGGGAGAGGGAGTTGGATAACTGAGAGACAAGGGGTTGGTATATCTACAGGAGGTAGGATAAGCAGGGGGGGGGGGGGAAGCGGGACTCCCAAGGTGGCAGGAGGCGGGAGAAATAGGGAAAAAATGAAATATTTTGCAACAGCAAAAGCACGTCAAGGTAGGAGCCAACAAAGTAGTGAAGGGAACTGAAATTAATCCTTAAAGCCCCAAGAGTGACATGCACCTAATTTCTCCTTACAATGTAACTAGTTGATCAAATATACAGGTCGTGAGAATAAAGTAAATTGTCACCAGACATAAAATGTGTTGATGCTTAATCAAATTCTCCCAACTAGTAACATAAGAAATGTATGCAGAACTTTGAGGAGAAGATGTGTGTGGATATTGGGGCTTAAAGGAATAAGGCTTCAGGAAGTGGAAAGTTCCCCTTCAATCTAACGAAGCCATTTTCTGCAATTCTTTTCAGGTTGAGGACAGCGAGGATGGTACACAACATCTTAGGATGATTATCGTGGATTCTGTAGCAACAGTGGTTTCCCCCATTCTTGGTGGGCAACAAATTCATGGTAATTCAAAAATGACTCTAAACGTACAGTAGAACCTACATATTGCAGTATAAACGTAACTGGCATACTCATATGCTTACATTCATGTTACCATCTTTGTCTTTTAACCCTTTAAACCCTGGCATCATCATGGAAATTCTCCTTAGTGGTGTCCATACATTTCATTGAGAACTAAATGGGAGAACTAGTTTAAACATCAAGACAATTCGTCTTTGATGATCATTTCCTCAATTCTCGTGACCTGTATGTGTTACAACTGATATAATGAAGAGAAATTTGATGAGGATCACTTTTGAGGCTTAAAGGGTTAAGTCCGTTACATATAGCAGTTGGTAATTTTCCCAGGTATATTTAAGGTGGCTCGAAAGGTTTTTAATTGTTATTAGCTGTTGCCATAGCAATGTTAAAGGTCCATAAAAAGAACCTCCAAATTTTCTTTTTTGCCGATTATCTGAAAATTAGTTCTGTGACTACCCTTTTTATTACATTTTTAGAAAGCTCCCTAATTCTTTAACTTCTCTGGCGGTATGGCAAAAAGTTATCCAGTAGAACTTAAGTTATCTCGAAAAAGTCGATTTTTGAATTACAAAAAATTCCACTGAATAACTTTCCTCCAAACGTTTCTATTTGAATTGGCACACTTAATGCTATATGCATGCAAAAAATCAGGCTGGGTCACCGAGCAAAATTTCGAGATAAAAACAAATGTTTTGTACATGTTTTATTTCCGGTTCGAGCGGTTTTACGCTGTTTTCTCACTTCCGGTACTTTGCATGCGCGACTTTTACTAGATCCAACGGACGTGTAAAACTCATGTTAAATTTCAGTTGGATTGATTGGTCTTCAGTAACTTAAATCTACTTTACTCCAGAATGTTTCCACTCCCCCCCACGGGGGGGAGGAGGTTCCACGTAATGCCGCTTTTTTTCAGAACCGACCTAACACCTTGAAAATGTATTCTCTCACTAACTCCTATGTCACCCTGGATCTCGACTGGATCCTTGGAAGGATTTTATCGTGCATTTTCACTGCGCAGTCATCTGAAACACCAGTTGAGCGGTTTATCATAGTCCCGTACTGTTATCAAATGCACCGTTATATCCAACAGTAACATCTCGCTCAAGTTGAAATAATAGCCCAAAAAAACAAGCAGTATTCCTTAAACCAGTTGCCAATATCTCCTAAAATCTTGCCGCCAATATGTATACTCATTTCTGTGTTATCAACCCTGATGTGCATTTGCTACGCCTCGATGATGTGCCTTTGCTAATGCAAAATATCGCGTTTTTCCCTTATTTCCCCCCGCGTCCTGTCATTTTTTTTTTACTCTGCTCTGTGTTAACAACCCTGATTCAGAGTGCCCGCGGATCCTTAAAATCTTTTACTTTGAATTTTGAATTTTAAGGCCTTGAAACACTGTAAATTCAGAAGTTCTGTTTTAACCCCCAAAATAGGGCCGTTTCGGTGAGTAAAATACGGTGCCATTTTTGGGGCTAACTTGGCTCTCTATTTTATGGCCGTAATAGCCCTATTTACAGGGGCTGGGCCGGCACCAAAAGGCCAAATTGAGTCCCACTGTGGGCTGTTTCGGTTTTCAATGGGGGTAGTTTTGTCCCAGCTGTGACTGAAATAGCCCCACAGTGGGCCGCATCGGCTCCAGGGGCCTCAGGGCTAATTTGGCATTTTGGGGCTGAAACAGATCTTCTGAATTTACAGTGAAGGGCCTTAAATATATCAATATTGTTTGTCGAAGTCTTAAAAGGCCCTAAGTTTCTGTCTAAGTCAAAATCAGATGTATTTCTTTTACTAGTAAGTTACATTTTGAAGTTTCTGTAGCTACTTTTGCGCTAGTAGCGTCGCAATCGTTATAGATATTTGTTCAGTAATCGCAAATTCGGGGGGAAACAAGTCTCAAACCTTAAAAAGCCTTTAAAAGGTTTTAAATTTCTCGAGTTGTCAGCCGCAGAAACCCCGTGGCTATACTCTCGTTCCTAAAAACGTCTCCAACTTGATACGAATCATGCAGTCATTTTTAATACTATTTTGTGTTTTAGGAAAAATATATTTTTCCTGATTCTTAATAACAAATTGTAAAAAAAAAAATTGTCTTGCCACTCAGGCTAAAAAACGTTAAAAACATTAAACGTTTAAAATCGCCTAAAAACGTTTCCATCGAAAAACTTCGATCTTCATCAGTAATGAAAGAAAACTGTAACAATAAAATATATACCGTCCTGAATTTCGCAGATAGCCAAAGGTATGAGAAGGGGAATGCGAGACAATGCAAGTTGGCAAAGAGAGGTGTAAATACTAGGAGTGACAATGTGATCATTTCCTGCGTAAGGGGGGGGGGGGGGGGCAAACCACTTTTTACAATTTTTAATATGATTCCTGGCTGCAGTTTTAGTATTTTGTTTTTTGATCCTTAATGCCTCACTCCGTTCTAATACGTGAAACATAATTCAGCAAAGCTCTAATCTTTACTTCTTCCCCTCTCTTGTCTCAGGTCATTCTTTGATGGTGAATCTTTCAAGGATCTTGAAGTCCTTGGCTGTGGAGCATTCAATTGCAGTTGTGGTATCTTAATATTGCTTAATATTTAATTGCTTAGCAAACCGCAATTGATTTTTTTTTGGAACAGAGTTTTGCGTTTCCGTGAAAAGGGGTGGCGAATGGTAAATTGGAGACTCTGCGAGACAGCGAGATGATCGTATTCTTGTGCAAGCCCGAGGCCCTTTCTTTTCTCGAGCTTTTACAATTTTGTGAAGGCGAGCCCGAAACTTTTGGGGACATAAAAATTCGAACCCGAGACTTTCAGATCAGTTTCGGTCAACTTACGATGTTACTGATCGAGGACATCAAACTTCGAGATTCATTTTATCGCCTTCCAAAAAGTCCAATAAACTCCAGGCGTTTTCGCAGAAGGATCAAGAACCTGAGACGATTAGGTAAAAAAAAAAAAGAGCCGACTGTGAGACTGTTTTGCTGAAAATTCGAGAGTCCGAGGCGGAATGAATCGCTCACAAAATGGGACAGCGAGACGCTTACAATTCAGCCGAAATTTTGCGAGACCTTTATTTTTGGTGAGACCATTCGCCACCCCTTATGAAAGCTCGGTGTTGTCTTTCAACAAATTCTACAGAACAAAACAGGTAGTCAAGTAGTCAAGTAGTTTGTGGTTAACCTGCAGGATAGGTTTACATAACCTCAAACGCAGACGTCCTTAGCACTCGTCACACAATCCAAGAATGTGTGACAAGCCCAAAGAATGTCTGCGTTGGAGGCTACACAGGATTATAGGGATAGAGATGGGTTGCAGTTCGTGAAATTTGATTTCATGATAGGTGGTTCAGGAATCAAAATTGCCATTCTGAAGGAAATTTCCATTTTTTAACTGTTACCGTCTTTCTCAAGTTTATATTATTTTACTTTCACCACTTTTGGTGATTTGTCGCATGGTTGGGGTGGGGGGGGGGGGGGCTTGGTAAGTAGCCAAACAAGAATCTGGATGTGCAGCGAGGTATCCATGGCAACCCTGACACAGCCCACCACCCATGCACCCATCATACTGGTAGATTCAGTGGAAACACGGACATACCTACCTGAACATACACTTACTATCTGGGCAGGAAAGGATGGAAGCAGAGATCCGCAAAGATCTGCCAACAGCGAGATACCTGAAATCCGCAATGAACAGCAAATGCGAGCAAATTAGTGCTGGCAAGCGACACGTTGCGCTGGCCCTGGCAAGCGGTTTAAAACCAGTTGGCAATATGTCCTAAAAATCTTCCTGCCAACATTTTTCACTCATTTTTGTGTTAACAACCCTGATGTGCTCTTGCTACAGGCCTCGATGATGTGCTTTTGCTATTGCAAAAATCAATTCCGCAAGCAAGCCCTTTGATAATGAGTAAAAATGATCACTGGCAATGGTATTGCAAGGTGCGCTTCGCAGCTACAAAACGTGCACTGGCGTTTTTTAATTGACATCAGTTTGGAGCACTGGAAGACGCACGGATTTTGTTACAACTGATTTCTTTTGTTTTCCTCTAGATCACCAATAACGTAGTGAGTGATTCCTCAAAGTCGTCATTTTCTACCAAACCTGCCCTGGGACCAACCTGGTCACATGTTCCAAACACCAGGCTGTTCATTCAGAAAGGTCCTGCCTCCCAGGCGGGTAGTTCAGAGGCCCAAAGGATTGCCACCTTGATCAAGTCCTCCAGACAGGTACTGCATTTTGAAGATTTTCAATTTGCAAAATTAACATTTTTTGGCAAGAGTAGCCGAGCTCAGAACTGGAAAAAAGGGGGGGGGGGGTAGTACCACAGGAACGATTTTCCCGATACATATTTTCTGTCATTTGATTTGTCACACATTAGGATTTTATCCAAAGACTGACACGTTAGAAAACCAATTTTCAGTACAGTAACAACAACAACAGACTTTATTTATACTCGAATTTAAGAGTAGCATAATATCTCCGAGCGAAAAACTAATAACTAATCCAAAAATACAAAATCACCAATTAAGTACTGCTCAGCAGGTTACAATTCAGTGGTCACACTTGAGGATGTCATGCACAGAAGCAGAAGTTAGAATCACGTTTAACATAAACAATACCACAGGAAAGTACTGCTCAGTAGCTTCCATTTGATTGGTTACACTTTACGATTTCATTCACTCAGTCCAAAGATAGGATCACGTTGACCAGTGCAGTTAAGAGTACCACAGGGAAGTACTGCTCAGTAACTTTCATTTAAACGGTAACACTTAAAGATTTCAACCGCAAACTCAAAACTTAGAGCCACCTTGTACAGCATAATAAACAGCACCACATGAAAGTACGGTTCAGCAGCTTTGTTTGATTGGTCACACATTAGGATTTCCTCCCCCGATTCAAAGGTTAGAGCCACTTTATGCAACAAAATAACTAGCACCATAGGAAAGCACTGCTCATTAGCTTTTATTTCAATGCTGGTTTTACTCTCGTTTGTTGCAGAAATTGCATGTTTCCTGTGCCTTGTACATTGACCGTGGTGGGCTGCACAGTCACAGGCCAGCTTCTGTCAGTATGAACTAACTACAACCATATGGTTTTATGCGTCTACTGAGAAGTGTGAGTTCCTAACTGGAAATCAGTTGTAGTACTGAGATGGCCGCAACAACGTTGCAAATTAACAAAGATTGTAGATCCATGACCTCTGTTAGTTCTTTCAGGGCTTTGGTTGGGTGGGTTTTTCAGCCACACCGTACCAGTTTTTGCCACCGATTTTGATCCGCACGTTTTCAGAGACATTCCTTAACTTGCTTATTATCTCCGTATGGCACAAAGGTCAGGGATCTTTTACACAAAAGGCGGCAAAAAGTGAACTTGATCCATTGCTGCGAGAACTGGCGTGTGAGTGAAAAAATGTGGGCTTTAATGAAGACAGTACAGTGCCAAAATACTGAACCACGTTTTACAACTACCATTAGACTGTGTAGTCCAAGGATGAAGGATCAATCCTAAAGATCCCACTAGATGACTTCCTTTTTGTTATAATGAAATTCTGCCATATATATTACAGTCTTTTAACTGTCACGTTGCAGTCTGTCAGTTAAAAATAATCTTTAAGAAGGTCCTTCGATATCCATGCAAGATCCTCAAGTATACTGCAAAACTAAAAATGTTGCACTGCACAAGATCTTAGGAATCAGTGAAATTTCTTATAAGTTCAGTGAGCGTCTTGCACAAGTTCTTGAACGATTTTCAGGGGTCTTTCGAGGTCTTCCTCATGATCTGTGGCAATCGATCATTGCAGTCCTAATAAAGAGACTTTCAGGGACTAAAAGGACCTCTTATAAGGAATGCAAAAACATTTTATAACGTCTGCGAGGACACTTCTTTGTCGTCTTAAGGACTTGCCCTTATTTTATCGAAAGAGCCTTCTGAAGTTCAAATTTAGCAATAGTCAAAACGCTAACAGCATCTATTGCATTTTATTTTTCCGCTATACGGAATTTTATCTGCATATGACAGTACTTTTGGGTAATCCCTATCCCTAAAACCGTGTAACTGTGCAATTTTTTTCGAATTACTTACATGATATCATGCAAAATGATCGTTCTCCTATAGAGCGCCCTTTAAATATTGCCGGTTTATTGCCGATCATCTGCAACTATAATGTATTTATGCCAATTCCTTTTTTGCACCCAAAATCTTCAAATCTATTTCAGCCTTTCTTTCAAGTTGGCTCGAGAAAAATGCTAAACACCTTTTACCTTACTTGCTTTAAACCGTTATTTGTAATCCACCTATCCCTGTCTTTATTAGCAGTTATTTGTTTTTTCCTTCCATCTTTCTGCAGCCATGTGACAGACGATATTGCAGACAGATACCGTGTGGCACTAAATTTTTGCGGGAGTTTAATTTTGCGGATTGGCGAGTTTTGGTGTTTTGCGGGAACTAATTTTTGCGATTTGAAAAGACTGGTTTTTCTTGCTGGGAATTAATTTTTGCGATTTTCTGGAAGTCGCGTTCAAACGGAACTAATAAGATTTTCGTTTTTTTTTTTTTTTTAGTAAAGGCCCACTAAAAGGAATCGAAATACAAACAAAACAACATGGGAATGTCACTCTATTGCACTATAATGGATCGAAAATAACCAGAGTACCACTTGATGAATTATCCACCGAGTTATCTATGGCATTTTCTTCTTCAAATCAGTATTTTTGTATATAATTTCTACAGTGGAGTAAACTTTTGCGGAGAAAAAATTTGCGGTAATTTTATTTTGTGGGAACTTATTTTTGCGCATCCCGAAAAAACCCGCAAAAATTTAGTGCCACACGGTACCTTTTTGGTGTAACTGCTCCTTTTAAGTGAAAAATACGCTTGGAATGCACATGTAGGCATTTGAACGGTATTTAAAGTGATAAATTTTGAGAGGCAGCCATGCTGTAAAAAATTCCTCCCTCCCGACCCATTAGTGCTTCGATCGTGTCCAGCTCAGCCATTTGGCCTTCTCTTAACACTAAGATGACATCACAGTCTTTGACAGTGTTCAATCTGTGCGCTATAGTGATAACAGTGGAATTCTTCAGTTTCTCGTGCACGGTTGTCCAGATGGTTTTTTCCGTATTGGGATCCACATTTGCTGTTGGTTCATCCAAGATAACAATCTTACTTTGTTGTAGTAACGTGCGAGCCAAGCAAATCAACTGCCGTTCGCCGACACTCAGATTCTCGCCCCGCCCTAAAAGCTCGTAGTCAAGTTGCCCTTCCAAAAATTTAACTAAGCTTTTAAGATTCACTTCTCCAAGAACATTCCAAAGTTCGTCATCCCTGTGCTTGTCCAGAGGGTCAAGGTTCTTTCTGATTGATCCGCTGAACAGGACTGGTGATTGGTTCAGAACAGAAATATTCTTTCGAGATTCCTGCAACTGAATGCTGTTTATGGATATATTATCAATGCATATCTGCCCTTCAGCTTCAGGCATGCGCAAGAGGGCTGCCACAATGGACGATTTTCCATCTCCCGTTCGGCCGACGATTCCTAGCTTCGTTTTTCCTTGAATTTCAAAGCTTAAATTTTTCAGCACTTGTGGCCCACCTGGGTAATACCTCAAGGCAACATTTCTGAAGCTCACGTGACCATCGTGAGGCCAGTTTATTGGTGGAAGTGTTTTGATTTTGTATCCGGGCTCTGATTCGAGGTTGGTGTAGTACGTGACTCTCTCCACTGACGTCATAAGGTTCTCAACTTCTGAAAACTGTTTCACAGCATACTGGGACATGTTGGATGTTTCAATGACGTAGGCAAGAGCGAGTCCAGCTGATGCTGTAAACAAAAGAAATTAACTTGTTGTAGTAAAAAATATGCAAGGGAATTTACCAGTTACTTGAATGTGAGTGACTAACGGGAGTCAAAGCCGCAAGAGCGTTTTCGTCTAGTTTCCTTTGTATTTCGTGCTACGTAGTTTCTTCCTCAGCTGGAATAAGGGTAGGGTTGTTTAAAATGGAAAAACGTCTCGTACCTCTTATTCAATTTATTTTCATATTTAGTGTACATTGCTTACAATCTCGTGCTGGCTGGAACAGACATCCGTAAGCATATCAATTCATGTTTGTTTACACTATGAATAAACAAGTGTTATACGAGTTTTGTGTTCGCTAAATGGAACACAATCCGAAACCGGATTCAAATACTAATCTGAACGATGCACGTTCGCACGTTGATCGTTCGTACTGAATCGAATCTTCGATCGCAAAATTGGGATTTAGATTGGCTAGGAGAAAGGCGAGCAAAGTATTACTCGATGGCCCATTGTAAAACCGTGAGAGGACTTGCGATGACTATCGTTATTTTTCGTTTTCCCGAGAAACTGAGACATTTGAATGAACGATCATTTAATTAAATACGATCTGATAATATTAGGAATACGAGTTATAGCGCGGTTGCTGAAAAACAAGTTACCACTAGTGTGCTTGTACATTTTTTCACGTCTTGTGGGATTAATTATGTTACGTAGCAAAAGGTCAAAACAAAAAATAAAAAATACTTTCGCTTTTTTTTTTAAGCGAATACGTGTGACTTCAAATTACGTCATGATTTTGGCCTTCAATAATGTGGATGGCAAGTCTTGGGTAAGCACTGACAATAATAATAATAATAATAATAATAATAATAATAATAATAATAATAGTAATAATAATAATAATAATAATAATAATAATAATTTAGCAGGGAGCCCACTTCACCAATAGGTGCTCTTCAGTGGGCCCCTGTACATACTTAGAGAAATTAATTAAAAACTAACTTCAAAAAATTAAAAACTTATTACCATTGATTAAAAAGCGAAAGCTACAATCCCGGACAAAACTACTTGAGACAAATTGAAAACGTGCCGGTATTTTTCTATTGTCTTTAATAAAATCTCATACACTACTGGATAAGTATCTGTCCTCCCCCCTCCCCTCTTTCAATGTTGTTTTGAAGACAACAGGATTTGTATAGCCAAGCATCATGGCCAAAACAACATTATGTGGGGGTGGGGAGGGGGGCAGTTTGTACATCTCTCGTGGTCTCCAGTTGTGGCGTTGATATTGGAATACAAGCGGATCTGTCTCAAGAGTTTTGTCTGGGGTTGTAGTTAAAAATAAAAACAACACCAAGAACAAAATTATAAAATCGATTTAAAGTTCAAGTTTGAGGATAGATTTAAAATGAGATAAAAAAAGAAGTGTCACGATCGACGACACTCTGATAGTTCCACTGACGGATAGTTCCACTGCGGTTTCTTAACTTTCCCTACGCTTTCGAGGCCTTGGCGAAATTGCAGCCCGTATTTTTGAGAAAATGTGACCAGAAAAGCGGTTTCTTAATATATTGTCGCCTTAGAAGACCTGTGCCACGATATAACAAATCTAATTACCTGATTGTGGAAATCGTCACCAAATTTAAAGGTTCTTGCGTGACTTGTAAGTTCCTTCACCTCTTGAGACTAGCTCAGTCATGCAGACAAATAAACTGACAACGCGGAGTGTGACAATGAGATGAACAGGCTCATCCCACAAACAAAATAAGAGTGTGTGGATTGAGTAGACAAGCATTAAATGATAAATGTTTGCATAAACGTTTGCAGTTTTCACAAACGTGCCATTTCACCTGTGTTCGCCTGAAAATCCTGTAAGTTTGGTTGGCTTGCTTATCGTTAGGCAGCATTTCATCCCAAGTCGTTACCTCTTTACTCAAATCGATAAAACGTGCCAGTCCTCTTACCTTTTTTATGATAGGCTATGTTAAATATTTTTCGCCAGGAGACGACTTAAAACTTGCAAAGCACTTTTTG
Source organism: Siderastrea radians (assembly GCA_964017195.1). Lineage (NCBI taxonomy): Eukaryota > Metazoa > Cnidaria > Anthozoa > Scleractinia > Rhizangiidae > Siderastrea > Siderastrea radians. The sequence continues at coordinate 6,409,048 of OZ024897.1, read as the reverse complement.
ACACTTGTTATTCTTATATTATTGTTGTTATTCTTGTATTATTGTTCTTCATTAAACAGTGCACAAAACATTTAAAACAAACATTTCTTGTTTGTTCACTTTCCTAGTAAAGAGAACAAACAGCAAACAAGTATGGATGGTTTGCAAACAATCTCTAGAGATTCCTCCCAGGACAATGACGTGGCAGGCATGTTGGTCAACATAAACAAAAGGAGGCAGCGAGAAACCTTCTGTTTATGTCGTCCAACAAGGCGACGATGCTTAAAAGTAGAATACAGCAAACTTTACTATTAAAACTTTGCTTTGCTTTGCTTTCTATCGACAAAGTAGCGCTCACTTGTCGAGATTGCCTTGCCAACTGAGGTAAATATGTTGAACATTTCAGATTGTAAATGGCAGCAACTTTTCCTTCAGAGTGTTAAAATGTTATGACAAACTGTACGACAACCAATTTGTACCGCATAGCCAAGAAAGGTATACGAAATTTTACCTATAAGGTGTGACAAATATGGATAGTAAGCCTGGCTTTCTATGGGTATGACAACACCTTCTTGAGCAATAACATCATTTTTCATAAGTTTCTACCTGGATTCTGAGACAAAAGAACGGAAGTGAAAGCCACAGCGACAATGAAAACAGCGCACAGAACATCGCATCTTACTCCAAGCCACCAGCTGCTCGCCAATACAATGGAAAACGCTCGGTTGTTTAGGTCTTGATGCCTAAGGATAAAATTAAGGATAAATATAATAAATAAGGATAAAATAAGAGACGATGTATGAACGGCTTGCGTAAACGTAAAGAGTTGAAAACAAGCCGTTCATACATCGCCTCTTATTTTATTCACGCACGTAAAGCCAGTTAAATTCACGCCCGTACGCACGTAGGACACCTGTCTATCTCGGGTTGGCTGGCGACGGGTCATGAATGATTACTCAGTTAGAGTGGACTTCTTTATTTCTTAGTGATCTACGTTTGACTTCAGCGGGTCCGAGTAATTTGAAATTTTAGTGACTAGAATGACTAGAATTTATTTTAGGTTTTGTCGCTTGGATTTTTGCCATTCAAATCCCCGTACTTTAAAAATCTTCACCCACGCGAGGGTGAAAATAAACTACTTTTCAAACATGTCTTTTTCTTAGAGGTTTTTTAAATTCAAAATCCCGTAACTTTAAATAGATTTATCCAAGCCCTTACATTGTACTTACTGATAGAATTTGTCAATGTAATCCCTTTCCCTTTTCCGTGTGCGAATAGTGTCCAATCCAGCCATGGTCTCTGAGAAGTGTGAGAAAACGGGACTACGGCAGATGGAGTCCAATCTCTTCAAATCTCGTGAAGTCTTTAAGTAATACAACGCCAAGTACGCGAATGTCATGAAGATGGGCAGAGAAACGAGGGCGAGCCAGAGATTTGTAAACGAGGGCAACAAAGCTGCTGTGAACACAAATAGAAGCAATTGGGTAGCAAATAGAAACGTCTTGGGTAAAAGCTCGTCAATTACTCCGATGTCCTTGGAGAACCTGTTCAATATTCGTCCTGCAGGGTTTGTGTCGAAAAATAATACGGGCGCTTGAAGAACACATCTGACCATTTTATCGTGAAGATTTTCTGCGGATCTGAGAAAAACGTGGAAGAATACAAAGGCACGGATGATGGCTAAGACGAAAGCAGCGGAGACAAGGCTGGCATAAACACCTAAGGCTGTCACACCTTGTTGAGTTTTCGCGGTCATCTTGGTCATATAAGACAGCCAGACGTTGGGAGACACCATGACAGCTTCAGGCAAGATAAAAAAAATCTCGGTTACTTAGTTTGCTGACTTAGTTCACATCGTCGTGGTGGACACTAGCCTGCGAATACAGCCGCCTCTCCGCGCTCCGGCCGCGTTCGGAGGGGAGAAGCGGCTGGAGCGCGGAGAGGCGGCTGTATTCGCAGGCTAGGTGGACACCTTCCGAGAAATTTCCGTTTCACGTTGATGTCCACATAGTTTTGCATTCAAAACGTGAACGGGCAATCTAATATGTTACACAGGTCTTCAATTTACTGTCAAAACCAACTCTGTGTGTGCATTTTTTGGTTTTGCCTTCACTAGGCTCTATTATCAGGCTCGGTGAAGGTTACTGCTGCCCAACAATAATCAATCAAAGAGAAAATGCTTTAAAGGAATTGGTGGCGATCAAAACAAAAACTGTTGTCTCAACTTGTGCGAGGTGTCGCGCACTTGACGCATGCATGACTTTTTTTGGCCTCTAGATCTGGTTGATTGCGTTGCTTGTGTTTGTTGTAATTGGCTCGAGATAATTGTGGCAGTAACAGGAGAACTATCCTTTTCAACTCTGTGACATGTTTAACAGAGGGAACCTCAATCGTTTCATTATAGCCAAACACGCACACGTGGAGATGATGTAAAGATTTTCCGGCCTACACGTCTTCTGGTCTTACTAAGAGACAGATTATACTCTAGTGGTAATGTGGTAATGTCTTCACACACTACAAGCGAGAGAGAGAGGTCTGTCTGGCTCGGTGGAAAGTAGGCACAGACGTTACTGAGCCAGGGACAGCAACGAGAAGTTGATGGTGATAATAATGTCCGAGGTAGTACTAACCTTGCGAAACCAGAAAGAGGACAACAATGGCAACTATCACTACAGGGTGACTTCCAGCTCTAAAATAATCCCAGTACAATGCGAATGAAATATTCCCAGTGGCCTTGTCTTCTTCTGAAACTTCCAAATGCTCAACAAAGCTGTCAATGGCTTGACTGGATTTCAAATGCGCTGTTTCATTTTCCTCTATTACTTTAGGTACTCTCGTCTCTCCGTTATTGGTTACTGATGCACCTAGGATAGTATCGAGCATTTTCCCGTCAGTTAGTAATTCAAAAAAACTGCCTTTTCCGAGTACAGAGCCTTTCTGAAGAACCACAACTTGGTCGGCTGCCTTCATGTTATTCTCCGCATAAGTCGCCAAGATGGTGATCTTTTCTCTTAGCAGTTTGCAGATACACGTTTCAAATATGTGTTCACCTACTTTAGCATCCACAGCGCTCAGCGGATCATCCAGTAAATACACGTCTGCGTCTGCGTACACTGCACGTGCGAGGTTGACACGAGCCCGCTGACCTCCACTCAACACCACTCCGTGTTCTCCAACAAATGTAAGGTCACCATTGGAAAATCTGTTGATGTCTTCTTTCAGAGCACACGCCTCGATGACTTCGGTGTATTTCTTTTCGTCATACGGCTCTCCAAATAACACGTTTTCTCTAAGAGTTCCTGGGAAAACCCAAGCCGTCTGAGGGACATAAGCTATAGTTCCGGAACAGAAAACGTTGCCACTTGATTTGACAACTTCGCCTGCTATTGCGGCAAGGAGTGTTGACTTTCCACTGCCAATCTGACCAGTGATCACAGTGAGAGATTTCTCGGATGCTTCGAAAGTGACATCTTGAAGAAGAGATTTTTCTCCATTCTCATTTTCTTTCAATTTGCATGTAAGACCTGAAACTGACAAGTGCATATTTGCTTTTTTCCGTAGCTTAACGTGCTGGCCATGTTCATATTCGTGGTCAGCTCCATCCTGATTTCTAGGGATGCGTTTCTGAGCAGTCGGTTTGGTTTTCGACAATGGTTTTCTGACCAACACTTGTGCATAAAGTTTGTTATTTTCAGCAATATTCTCACTGGCACGAGACGTTTCGTCGTATTCCAACGGATCTAGAGGCATGTTACACAAAAGTAGAAATCTCTCGATCCTTTTGAAAGACACAAGCAGCTCAAATGCTAAAGGTATAGCGTTACCTAGCCTGAGAGATAAAGTTATTCGAAGAAGATTCATGAAAGAAAGTACCACAAAGGCTGTTGAAGGCGAAAGTACTTGGCCAGTGACCAGGAGAATCGCAACCGCTATGAAAGTTGCTATTATGCTTGAAGTAAATAGCGAACTCTCTACGAACGACAACAAGGCACTCTTTTGAAGAAGAAGCCAGATTTCACTCCTGAAATGCACCAAAAAAAGTTAATCGTCACATATTGGAAGCTAACTAATAAAATACACCACCTTGGGCTGCATATATTGAAGCGTTGGTCAGTTGTGTACCCCTACCCATGAGGTTGTTTGAATTTACGTAATGGCTAGGACATCTATTGCAGGTACGGTAGGGCAGGTAGGGACAAGGTAGGATTCAGAATCCTCGATTTTAGTTTAAACAACTTTTACAGCTTTTTGTAACGAAAAGAACAGGAAAAAAAACGAACCCTCACCCAAGAAGATCTGAGTGTTCGCAGACTTAGACGTTAGCGAACTTCCTGTCTATGGTATATCGACATTTGCTTGGGGATGAATGTGGGCTTCTGCCGCCAATTTAGATTGTTTCCGAGTGATAGAAAAGGGATAGTACATGTTCGTAGGCGCCTTGTTGGTGGTGGAATAATGATGATGATGAATTCCTTAGTACTAATACCATTGCAACAGGAATTCAATTTCACCATCACTAACTGTTGAACAAACAGAGTATATCATGTCTAACAATTGTGCTAACCATTGTATGTAGTATGGTAGTATGTAATAATGTAATAATGATTGTAAATAGTCTACCAAATTCGTTTCCACTCACCGCCGTAGTTCTTGAACTTTTTCTCGGTAGTTTTCTTCCCACGCATGCGTCTTCAGTGCACGGATCCCTGTCACCAGCTCGTTCATTAATGAAATTCGCCGGTCCGTTACTTCAGCGGTCTTCTCACGCAGTCGCGCACAAGCAGATGATATTTTTGTGACGCAAGGGATGAACGCCATTAGAAACAGTATTCCGATTAATGCCTGCCAACCGACGAGATACAGCAGCAAGCAAACGACAGCTAAGAGCTCGAAAACAGCCAGGAACGAAGTAAATATCCATTTGGGGGCACGTTCAAGTCTCTGGACATCATTTGATATTAGGTCAATTATGTTGCCTTCTGTCGTTTCCCGAAGGTTTTGCTGACTGACGAGGGGAATCTGTAGACAATTGCAAACAAACAAAACTCGTTAATGTGTCATGGGTACTAGGTTTAGACTAAAACAGTACAAACGTAAGTAGAAGACTATACATAGCGTAAAACTGGTCTAATATGTCAGTATTTGTTCTAATGTTGGACCGCGGGTTAAAAGGCTGCGTGCATACGGGAAGATGATTTGACCAACATCAAAACTGCGATAAACCGGGATTTAGGGATTTTCACGCGAAAATCTTCTACGACACATCGTTTTTTATGCTACGGTCAGATAATGAGTTAGCTTCCTTTGTCAGAAATGCAAAAACATTGGGGGTAAGCAACTTCGTTTTTAAAGACAAGTAAAGCGCGTGGAAAACTACCCTTATTTAGACAAATCTGTCCTCGTAACTCGACGTGGCTTCAGTGGTTGTTAGTTTTAAAATATTAAAAATGATTCGCTATTGACCCACCTTCTTAGTCAAATTTTAAGTGGGTCTGTTAAGTAAATCTGAACCGAATTTTCTTCAATTTTTCAGAAAACGTAGATACTCGATAAAGAAAGGGATCTGTCAAAAGAAAATCTGGGGTGACTGTCTACGGATGGCCAATTCTTTTCAAATTCTTGCCTTGTGTTTTGGAGTCATGGGTAAAAATTGCTTATGGTTTGTCTCCCTCTGAGAAAATCACTTGATATGTTTTTCTTGGTGTTCTAGGAGCATTTTTGCGCATGAGCAAATGAACTTAGTTTTAATTTAAGCATTCCGCATTCTGAGTAATAAACCAACCTCGTCCCCAGGGCCTTCTCCTCGTTCAAAATGGCGGTCGGAGAAGATAGATAAAGATAGATAGATAGATAAACTTTATTAGTGTGTCAAGGCCACAAGGCTGCTGAAATACTCCACGAATCGTGGAGTATTTTGTCACGTGACACATGATAAAATGACTTTTTCGGACGTTTTTTCCAGTGTCTGGCGGCCCTGTTTGTTTTTTTGCAATCGGAAACCGTTGTTCAAACAAAACGAAGACATTTCATAGTGTTTGCGTGACGAAATTCTAACGAACTTTTGGAGCCACTTCGGCATCCTTGGCCAGGGGTTTCTCCGACCGCCATTTTGAACGAGGAGAAGGCCCTGGGGACGAGGTTGAGTAATAAACAGGAACAGTTTTGACCACATAGGGAGAATCCCCATAAGTAGCCCCGAGACAGGTAATGGGGTATATAAGTTTAATATATATAGATTTAGCCAAGCCTAAAAACGGAGCTCCTCGTCTCTCTTTCATGCTAATTGGCCCGTAAAATACAGTAAATTTTCAATTAGTTGTGCAGTTATTCCCCAAGAAGTGAAAAACAGCAAGGGAAAACATGCGGACCGCTGAGGAAACTGTGAGTTGGCTTATTTTTCATCAAAGAGAAGACTTCAGTACGACTTTCACCGACAGCTCTTCTTGTAGCATTCTTTCGAAAGCTAGCTTATAGAGTTCAAGAAGAGTACCTATAAAACTACAATTGCTAAAAAAACGCACTTAAAGACTTTTCCATGCAAATACACATTTCTCACTGATTCCAATGCATCCCTCTAGCTGCTTAGTTCTGTTAACCATGAAACATTTCTCGAAATCTATCTTGCTAAAATAAATAATATTTTCCCGGCATCAAACCGTTTACTGGCAAAAATTCTCCAAAAAATGTTTTCGGAAACTTTCAAGCACACGTATAATTATCAAGAGAAAATGGCACAAGTTTTTCAACCGCGAAGTATTAATCGGGCGCTTTCAAGAATACACCCTGAACTGTTAAATTTTAGGAAGCTTTTAGAGTCTCATTTTAGACAAAATACATGTAGACTTAAACCGAGAAATGCTTTGCTTATAGTTACTTAAATAAAGATTTCATTTCGATCTGTAACTAAACACACACTGAAATGGCTTAGCGGTTTAACAAAAAACAAAACGAACACGAAAACATGCCACACTGAACTCACTCACTGAAACGGCGAGTCTAAGTTTAGTCGCTAAATTGCAGGGACAGAAATGTCACTCACTTCATATGGAGAAGCTAAAAAATATAACAATATAAGGAAGATAAAATATTCCACAACTGAGCAAAAAACTTAAGGAACTTTACACTAAGACTATAAACTTAAAAATGACGACAGAGCGACTCTTCAGGTGTTGAATACTAAATAAATACGATAAATACGAATTAGTCAAAACAACCCAATATGCGTCGCCGAAGAAAAACAACCTACATTGAAAAAAACAACACAGACTCAGTCTAGAATAGTCACGATTTCCACTTTTCGAATAAAATACAGTAGAATTCCTCTAAGAAAAATACTGAAAATTACGCACTAAAGTTCAAAAGGAAATTGAGCTTGCTTAAGTTAACTGAAGTCTAAATGTCAGATTGCTCACTAATGAAAATTCCTTTAATGCATAAACACAGAAAAAGGACAAGAAACCTTCAAAAACATGAAATGTCATTCACATACGAAGCATTCGTTTGCCAAGGAAAGCAAACTGCATTCAATTTTCCCCTCGAGTGAAGTTACTCGCAAGCCGGCAAACGGGAACAACGAGCTATTTTTAAACAGGTTTTTAAAACAAGAAAATTACCGTAATTTCACTATAAGTCGCTCAATTAAACAATTTTTACAATGTAAATCCACACTCAAATCTGTAATTTACTTTACCACTGAACTGAAAGAAGGCCTTGAAAATCTAAACGAAAGTCGCCGGGTTCTTTCCAGATCTCCTTAGCTTTGAAGAAAGCATTAAGTATGTCCTCGAACAAGGATTTCTTGCCTTCAAGCTCTCCAGTATCTTCTATATGCGCCATCGAGATCATAGCAATCCTTTTCCTTTTCATGATGAACTGCTACAAGTCTTCATTCCAAGAATGTATTACAATTATCGTATTGAAAGACGAGCGTACGAGGAACCAGCCGCCATGTTGTTTACTTCAGCTACAAGAAAAAGTGGCATTCCACCTCCCCCGGTCAGGCTGTCTTGGGACTCCCGTCACCCTCCCCCAGAGTCTGTACCAGAACCAAAATTTTTCGGATCAACGGGTTACCGAATTTTCTTACCCATGGTGCTCCGCGAGCTCCGCTAAAACATATATATTGTGCTCTAGTAGCATGCAGGTGTTATTATCCAACTGTGTTGGTTATTGTACAGAAAGCGCGCGAAACGAGTACAAATATCCCACGATATTGTACAGTCGGTTATTGTACTTATACCTAATCGTACCTTTTTGGTACGCTTTGGGGGCATATCAGGCGAGTTTGGTCGAGCCATGGTTCGTGATCAGTTACCGTGATCAGTCAGGCGTTTTAGAGCGACAAGTATTTACACTTTTCTGGTCGTCAATACTCTTCTCTAACTCCTCACTTGCCATTTTATTTAATTCTTTTGTTTGGAGTTTTATTTTCTGAAACTTGGAAGTCCAAGTTAAGAAAGAAATTTGGAAAATCCGGCTCCATTTTGAAACCAAAAAAGTTTCAGCACTGTCCGTAAAGTTCACGCGAGCGCCCGCCAGTGTAGCCGCTTCCAATTTTGGCGCGAAATTGTATTTTTTCCCCTCTCTTACCGTTAAACAAATTACTTTCTCGTTTAACAAATGTAATAGTTTTACGTTTCGTTGTATTTCTGTTGCAATTTTCGCCTCTAAAGTCTGCAAAAAAAATGCGAGTTTCACAAACTGTCCATGATATCGTAGGATATCAGGTCAGTGACTTGATATCGTAGAAAATCAGGACAGTAAACAAGGCTTCTGATTGGCTAATTCACAATTTGGGTACGGTAATGTTGGTTATTGTACAGTGCCGTGCGCGCGCTCATCTTGTTACACTTGTAGTTTTCTTTCAAGTTACTGAAAAGGTTGAAAAAGGCTAAGTTGGATAATAAATCTCTTATTAGATGTTTCGGTGTGAAGTATCGCCGTATATTTTCACTCGTTGTTTGTATTTTGACTCGCCCTGCGGGCTCGTCAAAATACAGAACAACTCGTAAAAATATACAGCGATACTTCACACCGAAACATCTAACAAGATATATTTATTTAAGTGTGAACCAAGAGCTGAAGATCCAAACAAAGACAGGCCTCTATACATTAGGAGAGTTAGTTGAGAGGGTTTTGTGGAGCAGACGGTCAGTCGGTTTTCCGGTAAAACTAATAAGTCAGTCAGTCAACAAGACATTCATTCATTCATCCATCCAGCCATCCATCCATCCATCCATCCAACCATCCATCCATCCATCCATCCATCCATCCATCCATCCATCCATCCATCCATCCATCCATCCATCCATCCATCCATTCATTCATTCATTCATTCATTCATTCATTCATTCATTCATTCATTCATTCATTCATTCATTCATTCATTCATTCATTCATTCATTCATTCATTCATTCATTCATTCATTCACTCACTCAGTCAGACGACGGTCTCAGACAGTCATTCAGCCATTTCGTCAGCTAGGCAGTCAGTCAGTCATTTGTTCCGTGTCTCAGTCTGACAGTCAGTCAGCTAGTCAGTCAGTCAATCCATTAGTCAATCAATTAAACAATCTGTCAAACAATCAACGAATTATTCATGTATTACTTCATTCACGTAATCTTTCCAATGTTTTCTAATTGTTAGCCACTAATTGATATGTCACTGATTTGATGCTTGATCAGCAGGTACAAAACTGAAAGGGCTCCGCTTATCATTTACATATTCTACGGGTCGCACTAGAGAGTCAAATTGATTTTGTCACAACAAAGTTTTCCTCAGATTTCTGGTTCCGGTAAAATTTAGTTTGCCATGCTAAGGTCGCACTTAAAAAATATATATGTGAACGAAGTGTCCGAGAAAATTGACGACTGGCGCGATGTGACAAATCGTCTCTGCTGCTTATTTCTCCGCTTTTAGCCTTATTTTTACGCAAATTTGACTTCCAGAGGTCAGTGCTTTGCACAGCAGTTATATATACACTGCTAATGGATTTTCTACAGCATCACTGGATTTTCGGCTATGCTGCTGCCGCAAGCTGAAAGAGGCTAAATTATGAAAAGGTTGGTTGAAATCATATGGACCATCTCTGGCCGTGTGCATGATAATTAAACGGCGAACTTAACTAGATTTAAGATATCAATTGCGTGAGACTGTTTCAACATTTCCACAAGCAAACCGTACTATTAAACTGATTGCTCTTCACGTCTTATTTGACAGCTTAAAAACTTTTTTGACGTTTTGTGACATTTTGGCTAGGTCTAGAGCGTGGCAATTTCAAGTGGCGATGTCTTTGAAAATTTGGTGCATTCCACCAATTTTTGAAAATGTTTTACAAATAGGTCGCACTAGCAAAACCTATGTGGTGACAGATTGTTTGTAAAGCAAACAGGTTTTTACGCCAGTGCGACCCGGCCCTTGGAAATGAAACAGAAGCTCTCACCTTGAGATAAACAATTCCCTTGACGGCACTACTCAGCCTCATGCCAAGCAGTTCAAGTCTGAAAGCGGAGTAATGTCTACTGGCGGTAGATAATCCACCCAATAAAAGGAGCGAACAACACGCATATGTTAGAGAGCGGTCCATCGCGGTGGAACTTAACAAACGAAGCAGTAGACCAAGCACAAGTGGCTGCAAAACACGGCAGACGGATTCTATGAAATAAAAGCTCAATAGGTACAAAATGTCCTTACAAGACATGGTCCTCAAAACAGACTTCCAAAGTTTGGGTTGTTTTCCCTGGGTGCTGTTACAGTCTTGCACGTTGGTATTCCATTCTTTCTGAAGTCGCTCTGTCAGGTCTCGTGTTCTGTCTTTCTCGTGAAGCGGAAGTAAATCTGATTGATTTAATGGCCGCTTGCTTCCTTTTTTAAGGGTACTGTTCATCCACCAAAAAGTCAAAAGGGATAGGAAATTGGCAGACTGCATGGGATGAGAAGGTTGATTCGTGTCATCATCTTCGGTTTCTATGGTCTCGTAACTTTTCTTTGGCATCGTGCTGTTAAAAATTGTCAGGAGCATTATGCATTACTGTTCAGTTACTTGGACAATAAATAAATAAGGCCCTTTTGGAGCCTCCTGGTAGGCAGGAAGAACCAGTTCTTGGTGCCCTGTACTACTATTAAACTGAAAGATAAGACTATCTACTTGATCTTTGGGCAGACAATAATGCCGCAGCGACAAGCTTGATTTCCAAAAAAGTGAGAGTTTGCATGCAGCGAAAATTTTTATCAAGGTCATCATCAGAGTGACAAAACTACTTAAACAAGAAATTCTGTAGAATTGACTCGCGTCCGATAGTCTCTCACCCCCTCCTCCCCTTTTCCTTAGGAAAAAAGTTTCTCTAAAAAAAAAAAACTTTAGTAGTTCTTGGTTTCCGGTGACCTGTTATGAACAATTTGAACTTCCGGTATGTAAGGAATTAAATGTATGTAAACGTATTACCGGTGACAGATTACTACAGTATTCACGAGGAGAATGTCCGGTATTTGACAGATTGATTTTGGAAACTGATAAAATCAATAGCAACTTGAGATCTTTGTTTTGTTCGCCTTTGTGATCGGTGACCTTTGTACGAGTCTTAGCGAGACGCTTTTCAGAGAGCTTTACTTAGCTTTACCTGAAGAAATAAATCGTTCTTAAACCGTGATATCGTGAAGTACGGCCCCTAGGCATTCACGACAAATGTTTCAGCCTTCAGGCAAGGGCTCCATTTGGATCCTAACGACACGAGTGTAGGCTACTTGCAATCTAGAATCTATTGTTATAACAGCGCTGCAATTGTCTTTCAAAGGTCCGTTTTCATTTTGAATATTTAATTAGCCTCATCACTGAAGGCAGCGAATTCAGATATTCACGGGAATCCAGTGACTTCTTTTCCGAAATCGAGGAAATGGACACTATAATAAAAAGAGAAAATTATCTTGAAGTTTTAAAGCGACACCAAGAGGAGTAAGTCAAGTGACGGACGACTACTAGCGACGACGACGACGAAGAAAATGAAAAAAACAAAAACGTCCATTTTACGAGTCGGTGCGACGTGCGCATACGCACGGCGGCCGCCTAATAAAAACTACGTAGCTCTAATTCCCATGAGTAACAAAATGAGTTGTAACGATTGTTTCGTAAACTGTGCCCCGTTTACTAGGGATAGTATTCTAACGAACTAGACTCAATCAATAGACTCGATTGAGTTTAACTGTTTGATTTTTCTCTCGTATTCGCTCAGTTACAGCGGGTGTGTAAAGAGCTACTCTGATAACTTGTAACGAAATCCTAATTCTTATACTACATTCTCTACACTGTGATTGGTCTTTACTAAGCACTGATATAAAAGGTTATTCAAGGTTGTGTCGATCATAAAACCCAATCAAGTGGCCCCACAATCAATGTCTCAAAATCACAAAAGGCGATGCTTCTAGATCTTGATAACAAACGACAGTCTCTTTAAATGTTCGTTGTCTCTCTTGATATGGTGTTTACACTTATTATCTGATAAGTGAATCGCACGAATCACGAAGTCTCCCGACCGACAATTGAAATTGTTAAGTTCTGGATGGAAACGTGCCATGTGGAACGTTTCAATGGTCCTTCGTTTCATCGATAAATGAGTTGTGGCCAATACATCCCACGAGAATGCATGATCTGGGTGTTCTTCATGTATTTAGGTGGTTCTGATTGTCTGTTAATGTCTTTATGTTCTTTAAGACGGACTTCAAAGTTACGTGCTTTTTCACCAATGTAAGTTTTTCCCCAACTACAAACTGATGCCTTTATAAATCATATGCGAAGAAGAGCGTTGTGATCTTGGAGTCTGAAAACGGATTTAATCTTGCGTGTTTGTCAAAAAGGGGGAAACACGCAATCGGGTGTAATTGTTCAGTTTCCTGCTGAATTTCTCACTTTCAACTTCATTCCTGCGGTAGAAAGGCAGACGGATTCCGACTCTGTCATCAAACCAGTGATCTGCGGTGATCGTTCCTTGAGCAGTTTTGACATTCTTTTGATGATCTTGATGATCGAAAACGTTCAGAAGTTTAAATAACATTTTACCTTGATTTAAACGATTTTTGGCGAATATCCACCGAAGTTGTCTTAAACTTCAAGATTAACACAGCTATATCAATTTATCCAACGTCAGGAAATATGAAAATTGCCTATTTAATCAGTCTAATCAGTCAAAACATTAGGTCATGGAATAAAAGTTTGCAGCTGACCGGAAGGGTGCAACTCCTCACGAAAGGAAGGATGGCTCCGGAATCAGAACGCCAGTTTAGAAATTAAAAACGGTTGGCACTTCGGGCATTATTTTCTCTCCAAAAAGGGGGACTGGCCCCTTGGGACCCCTCCCCTATTCCCGCCACTGGGATCACAAACAAGGCAAAATGGGCCGATACAAAAAATAGAAGGTGAGATCGAACAAATTTGACGAATGAAGTAACTCAATCGCATTCAGTAATATCACTGATAAGTGATATGTTACATTGAAATATCTCGGTCACTGTGGTCTGGCTGTACGATCGAGATCATGAATGCGGAAGTCGATTTTTTTACGTATTTAGAAGGAAATCCAAGTAAGAGCCTTAGATGCGTTGGTATAATGCCTAATAAACTAACGTATTCTCGTTCCCCGCCCTAGTGATGAAAAAAACGCTGCGCAAAGTCCTTCATAGCGGTAACTGATATGTCTGTGGAGAAGTGTTGTTTGTCAACTAGAAAAACGATGGAAATACGGAACATGACAAAACAAGGCATTAGGTCGAATGATAGAAATTTAAAAGACGATCGCTTTTCTAAAGCACTGAGAAGTCTCGAAGGGTTTTATGCTCACTCATAATGTCCCTGTGAATGCTGCAATGCCTGGGCTGTTATTACTAGAATTCTTAGCAAATTCTGCCCGTTTTCTTCCACTTGATCGACGCGGTGTAGTGCAACTCGTCGCTTGTTTACGGTAAATTCCGCTTTATCTGGTAAAAAGAAATTTCGCTCATATTTCTCTTTACCTGCCCTGGATGGTAGTTAAGAGTGCTTTTTCTTTCTCTCTCTTTTTTTTTTTTTCACTTATCGTTTCGAAATTTCCTCTTTGGAATTATATTTAACCAAAATTTTAACCAACATATGCTGTAAACAAACGCAACCTGTGGTGTCACTAAACGCGAGCCCGTGTTTTATATGCGGTAGTGTAATATAAACTTTATATAACTTTACGATGAGCGACTGAGTGACAAATTTCCCATCAATCGCAATAAGTATTTCACTGCGCAAGTGCAGTCACGATTTTCGTCAGTGGTACAGGTGGGATTCGAACACACGACCTTCGGGTTACTTGTCCACTGCTTTACCATCTGAGCTACAGAACCATGATGAGAACAGCGTGCGTGGATGTATCCCTATTGATCTTACATGAGTACAGGAGACTTCTGAAACAAACCTGCGTAGCATGTGTAACATGCAAGGAACAAATAACATAAAAAATTACGCCTTCTCTACATGCCCGGCAGCCGGCCAGCGTCTTTTAAGACTGAATGCCCAGCAGTACAAAATTTTCAAAAAAATTTCAACGGGAAGGCTTATTGACATCCTGGAAGTATCCGATGTTTGTTTGGAAATTCCAAGCAATGCAACAAAGTATTTACGTTTTGTAAATGCCTGACGAATTTTCCGAGCTTGCGCTTTCCATAAATCGCTATTGTTAGTCACACATAATATTTGTAGTTTGACTCGCTAGTCAGAAGCAAATGTCAGAGAAGGTGGACGAAAATTCTCATTCAAATCCCCAGGAGTATACGATTCCGAGCCTGAGCATACCATAGACGGTCGCCACAGCATCATGATCGTTTGGTCAATAATTTAAAAAACGTTCGTGAAATCTCTGAGCCGTCAGAATTGGTAGAGTAGCGGGCATTTAGCTTTTTATCTCGTGGTTGTTATAACAACTATGAGATTTTGTGGTGGAGCTGAGCACATTCCTGTAGTTTTCTGTGAGCTCCTGCGTAGATTCGTTGATGTTAGAGAGGATTTCGTTATTCCCAAGATGGAAACTTAGCTGTATCATCGGGCTACGTCGCAGATATTTTTGTCGTAATTGTTATTTTTAGGTTCTGATGTGTCGGGTACTTGCCTAGGCCCGGCGTAGTCAATCGAACAAAACCAAACTAAAAATCAATCGAACCCAATCAGTTCGATTGATTTGCGATTGGCTCGGTAATTGAACATAGTCGAACTGGAACTTTTCGGTAACTGGAACTTTTCGGACTGTAATGCAATTTATTGGGTCTGTTACTTTTAGGTTCTTATGTCTCAGACAACTAGTCACAACTAGGGTCTCTGGTTCCTCTGGTTCGTTTATCAACAAGTTCACGTAAATTATTCACACTTGAATAAACTTTGCGAAAAACTTCGATTTTAAGGGGGAAAAACAAATTTGGCAAACGACGAGTAAAGCAAGCTGCCAATGAGAATTATTCTTCGCAAATCGCGGCTCCACAGCTAAGTTGCTCGCTGGCTCTCGCGCAAATAACTCAGTAGATCAGCCTGCTCTCAAGCTATTAAAAAATTCCAACATGAACCGAGGAATTATTTACGTCCACGAAAATGGTGTACTTTGAGTTCAAAAATCGGCTGCCAAGAAAAGTCACAAATGTTCAACAAGTTATTCGCGATTTTTCCACTCGTCTCAATACAATGATCACAGTGTGACATCTTCATTGTGATGCAATTTCCTGTAATTGGATTAAAGATCGAACTACTTCTCAATAACTAAAATCAAACCCATCCATTCCAATATCGGCACTAGTGACAGACGAGACACAAAACAACCGCAAATAACAGCGATTAACAACATTTCAAAACATACGAGATTCACCATTCTAATGTAAAATTTTGTTAAAAGTATATCTACCTATAAGCCGATAATTCGTTTAAACTAAACCTCAATGATGAAATGCAATGCAAAACACGCCTAGACTGCTTGCAGACATCTCCTGTTTCCTGCGGAAAGGGACAAAAGAAAAAACACTGCCACGGCAGCTTGTCCGGCTGCCGGGCACCAATACACAGTTCCTAAGTATAAGCTAAATGCCCGGCACGCTGTTTTCGGAGAATTAACCGAGTTGAGATAGAATGAAACCCTATAGAGCCTCCTATCTTTGTATGGAGGTGGCAAGTGATTCGAAACTATCGTGGTAATCGACAGGGAACCTTCAAACACGTCCATTTATCAGCGAATATGGTTTGACTGGAGGGCCACGACGTAACAACAAAATAACTGTTAAATAGCTTTACGAATACCTGGGTACCAATATTCATAGAAAATCTTGCTAAATTATGCATAAAAATCATTTCATTGGGCATTGTGGCGTATTTTGAGGGCAAAAATGGGGAAATCAGTGGGCTAAATAGCCTGCTCAGATCACCAAACAGAAGCGCGAAAATTAGGTACCAGCCAATCAGAAAACTGGAAACCATTCAAATGTTCGCGCTGTTTTCTTTGTCAGTTCTGTTTACTTCACTCGCTTGTTTGGAGCTCTTGTGTTTGTGTCAAAAAATGGCCAATAAACAACCAAACTGATTCTTAGTCTTCCCAGTTGGATGAAGAAGATTTAAACAAGCTCGAAGAAGCTGTAAGTGAAAATAATGCCTGTAGTAGCTCAAGCAAAGCGGAGAAGTTAACGTCTGTTTGTCGTCTACGAGCGATACGCACTCGTCCGTACAATTAACATCAACACTACTAAATGACTTATTTTCTGCTGGTTCTACTGAGGATTGTATCATTTTTCCTTCAAACATTTTGGAGCAGAAACTATTTTTTTTTAAATATTGTGCGGTTGTATTCTGCCGTGTTTGTTTTGTAAACATGTGCAATAAAATTAAACGCCGTGGATCGGTTTAGTCAACTCATCACTCACCATGCTGCTAGTAGTTTCTTTTCTCAATACTCTCTGAAATGATTATAATAGTAATCGAGTTGATGTTCTTGGGCGTAAATAAGTTTTTGGCCCTTATCAGAGCTCATTTTAACCCTCCCCTCCGGCTCGGGCTAAGATGAGCCTGAGTTGGGCCAAAAACATATTTACGCCCTCGATCATCAACTCTATGGTCATAATAACCCACGAAACTAGAGAAGAACCACGAAACTACAAACCTTCAGATATTTCCCTCGAGTGAGGTAGAAATCGTGTTCGAAGCACTGAAAACTAGCTCTGTTTGATTCCGTTTTCTCCCGGCTTCGCAAATCTGGAAACCGTTATTTGCAAGTATAAAATTATTCACGCGCCAAAAGTCACTGTCCGGAACGGGCCGCCGAAACTGGCGAATGGGAACTTATTCTGCAAGAATATTGGCCCTCGTTCACACAGATCAACATCATCCCTTAATACTGTTGAATACAACTTTGCTGTACGAATGTTTGATGGCAATCAAACTTTGCTTAACACCTTTTAACATCATTCGTCAAAAGGGGGGGGGGGGGGGGGTAAAAGAGGTCATGTGGCATGGCATAATTATGCGAGATGTAATATATGCAGAAAGAGAGATTTAAGCATCGCGTTTACGGCAAACGGTAAACGTCAACCTGCCGTTTGCCGTCTGCCGTTTTAAAATGGAAATTTCTTCTTAAGCTTCGTGTAAACTCATTAAAAGCTAGGATACACAAAAAAGCAGCGTTCTAACTGTTAACTAAAATATTAGTTACCAGTTGAATGTGGTTTCTTTGGGATGTTTTCACGTACTCCAGTGTTTGAGAGCCTTTTACATAAAACAGTTGACAACCTTCGTTAAGGTAACAGCCAAACATCAGCTCGCTTTCTCGTACTTTTTTCTTCCTTTTTGTGTAACCGCTGACAGTTAACCAGTCACTTTTTGTAGAACCTAAATAAAACACCACTGGGCTTAAACTCAGGCTGATAATTGTAGCAGAACGATCCAAAACCTTCAAATAAATACTGGCGTTGTTGACAAACGCGAGAACAGGCCTCTTCGCGTTGAAAACGGCAAACGTGCAAAATGGGGGGAAACTCATGATCAGGTGGTAATTCAAGAGTCCTGGAAACATTTGACATTTGTTTATATTTGGTTTTGTAGTTGACAAATTCTCTGACCTTGTGCGCACTATAAAATCGCAATGTTCCTCGACACAGAAAAAAATGTGGTCTGACGAGTATCCCGCACCAGTAGTAAGAAACTCTCACAGAATTTGCACGGAAATTCTCGCTCAAACCTCTCAGGAGTATTCGATGTTTGTTTGGAATTACCAAGCGGTTCAAAAAACTAATTTGGTTAGGTAGTTGACGAATTTTCCTAGGTCGAGCGTACTAACCAATCGCTAGCTTTATCTCGAAGCTGTCACGCTCCCACTTGGTCACAGAAGCTGTGTAGTTGTTACCCTGCCGATAAATATACCACAAAACAACATAGTACTTTCGAAATACTTACCACCTCCATTTTTCCAGAGAAGCGCCGTGGAAGCACGAAAACACATTTCATCAGAGGGAGACAGAGGGGACTTTTTAGTTGACGTTCTATTACCCATTCCCGGGCAAACAAAAAGGACAAATCCCCACCCCCGAGACTGACTAAAATCAAACTGCTTCGTCGGATTTTAGTTTGGAAAAGCACCCCTGCCACAGCTTGTGACAACATGAAGCAAAAATCAACACCGCCAAAAAATCACTTTATAATTATTAGAAATGATCAGTGGTAGTGGTACTGCGTGGTGCGCTTTGCAGCTACAAAACGTGTGGCGTTTTTAATTGACATCAGATTGGAACACTAGAAGTCGCAGAGATTTTGTTACAACTATTTTTTTTTTGTTTTCCTTTAGATCACCAATAACCTAGTGACTGTTTCGTCAAAGTCTTCATTTCCTACCAAACCTGCCCTGGTACCAACCTGGTCACATGTTCCAAACACCAGGCTGTTCATTCAGAAAGATCCTGCCTCCCAGGCGGGCAGCTCAGAGGCCAAAAGGATTGCCACTTTGATCAAGTCCTCCAGACAGGTACTGCATTTTGAAGATTTTCAAATTGCAAAATGAACATTTTTTGGCAAGAGTAGCCGAGCTCAGAACTGAAAAAAAAGAAAAAGCAGTACCACAGGAACGTTTTTCCCGATATTTATTTTCTTTCATTTGAATTGTCACACATTAGGATTTTATACAAAGACACGTTAGAAAACCAAGTTTCAGTACAGTAACAACAACAACAACAACAACAACAACAAAAGGCTTTATTTACACTCGAATTTAAGAGTAGCATGGAAATGTTAATATCTCCGAGGGAAAAACTAATGACTAAACCAAAAATACAAACTCACCAATTAAAGTACTACTCAGCAGGTTACAATTCAGGGGTCACACTTACGGATTTCATCCACAGAAGCCGAAGTTAGAGTCATCTTTATCATAAACAGCACCACAGGAAAGCACTGCTCAGTAGCTTTCATTTGATTGGTCACACTTTAGGATTTCATCCACTCAGTTCAAAGAAAGGATCACCTTGCAATTAAGAGTACCACGGGAAAGTACTGCCCAGTAGAATAGTAGTGCAGTAAACACCCGCATAAAAGAACAAGTGGATTAAGAACATCCAGACTGAAATTCGTCATTTAAGACACCTGTTATACAAGAACCTTACAATAAATATATCAAGACTTATCCAGGTTGACCTTGAAAAAAGTAGGTTCTTTAACGCGGGTGTTTACTGTAGTTCCACTACATAGTAGTACTACAATAGTAGTACAACACGAGATTTGCCCAGCACATGGTACAGTTAAGAGTACCACGGGAAAGTATTCACTGCCCAGTAAATTTCAGTTGAATGGTTACATTTAGGATTTCAACTACAGATCCAAAGCTTAGAACCATGCCCCCTTGTGCTGCAAAATAGGGAACTTAAGCAACCACGACGGCAACGCCAAGGAAAACGTCACTTTAAAAATAACTTCCAAATATTTCAAACTTTTTCGCGATAGTTTCAACTCGTTCAATCTGTCTAATGTAGCCGAATAATCCGGGAGCTGACTCTGTAAGGACGGCGTTACAGTTCAGGTAGAAAAAAGAAAATTCACTGTCGTGTGTTCACGTTCTACATAAGACTTTGAATTTGGTCATTTCACGTTGTTGTTTTGCAGAGGACGGCAAAGAAATGTACCAAAATCTGTATCGCACGTGCAGAGTCATTGTTTTGCTAATTAAACCTTTTGTTTTGTGACGTTCTCGTCAGCCGTCGCCGTCGTGTTTGCTTAAGTTCCCTAATAAAAAGCACCACGGGAAAGTACTGCTTAGACGTTGTGATTAGATTGGTCACACTAGGATTTCATCCCCCGATTTAAATGTAAGGGCCACCTTGTACAACAAAATCACTAGTACCACAGGAAAGCACTGCTCAGTAGCTTTTGTTTGAATTGTCACACTTTAGGATTTCATCTCCCGATTCCAATGTTAGAGCCACCTTATACAACAAAATAACTTGTACCATAGGAAAGCACTGCTCATTAGCTTTTATTTAAATGCTGGTTTTACTCTCGTTTGTTGCAGAAATTGCATGTTTGCTGTGCTTTATACCTTGATCGTGGTGGACTACACAGTCACAACCCAGCTGCAGTCAGTATGAACTAACTACAACCATATGGTTTTGTACGTCTACTGAGAAGTGTGAGTTCCTAACTCGGAAATCAGTTGTAGTGTTGAGATGCATATGGCAGCAACAAGTTTGCAAATTGACAGAAAAATTGTGCTTAAACTGTTGTTCCATGGACACTGTTAGTTCTTTCAGGGCTGTGGTTGGGTTTTCCAACCAAGTCGTACCAGGTTTTCAGAGACACCTTAACTTACTCATTATCTCTCCATGTCACAAAGGTCAGGGATCTTTGACACAAAAGGGTGGCAAAAAGTGAACTTGATCCACTGGTACGAGAATTGGAGTGTGATTAAAAAAAGTGGACTCCAATGAAGACAGTACAGTGCCAAAATATTGCCGATCAGCTGCAGCTATAGTGTATTGATGTCACTTCTTTTTTGCACCCAAATCTTCAAATCTGGTTCACCCTTTCTTTCAAGTTGGCTCGAGGAAAAATGTTAAACACGTTTTAACTTACTAGCTGTAAAAAAGTATTTGCAATCAACCTACTCCTCTCTTCCTTGTATTCAAGTTGTACAGCCAAATGATAGATGACTATTGCAGACAATTACCATCTTGGCATAACTGCTCGTCCTAAGTTAAAATATACACTTGGAATGGACGTGTAGGCATTTCAACGCTATTAAAACCATTTAAAGCAATACATTTTGAGAAGCAGCCATGCTGTAGAAAATTCCTCCCTGCCGACCCATTAGTGCTTCAATCGTGTCCAGCTCAGCCATTTGGCCTTCTCTTAACACTAAGATGACATCACAGTCTTTAACAGTGTTCAATCTATGCGCTATAGTGATGACAGTGGAATTCTTCAGTTTCTCGTGCACGGTTGTCCAGATGATTTTTTCTGTATTGGGATCTACATTTGCTGTTGGCTCATCCAAGATAACGATCTTACTTTGTTGTAGTAACGTGCGAGCCAAGCAGATCAACTGCCGTTCACCGACACTCAGGTTCTCGCCTCTCTGTAACAGTTCGTAGTCAAGTTGTCCTTCAAAGCATTCAACTAAGCTTTTAAGATTCACTTCTTCGAGAACATTCCAAAGTTCGTCATCCCTGTGCTTGTCCAGAGGGTCAAGGTTTTTTCTGATCGATCCGCTAAACAGGACGGGTGATTGGTTGAGAACAGAAATACACTTTCGAGATTCCTGCAGCTGAATGCTTTTTATGGGTATATTATCAAATTCTATCTCTCCTTCAGCTTCAGGCATGCGCAAAAGGGCTGCCACAATGGATGACTTTCCATCTCCCGTTCTGCCGACGATTCCTAGCTTCGTTTTCGCCTGAATTTCAAAGCTTAAATTTTTCAGCACTTGTGGTGCACCTGGGTAATACCTCAAGGCAACATTTCTGAAGCTCACGTGACCATCGTAAGGCCAGTTTATTGGCCGAAGTGTTTTGATTTTGTATCCAGGCTCTGAGTCGAGGCTGGTGTAGTACATGACTCTCTCGACGGACGTCATAAGGTTCTCAACTTCTGAAAACTGTCGCACAGCATACTGGGACATGTTGGATGTTTCAATGACGTAGGCAAGAGCGAGTCCAGTTAATGCTGGAAAAAGAAGAAATTAAGTTGTTGTAGTCTAAAATATGCAAAGGAATTTACCACTTTCTTGAACGTGCGTGACTAACAGGACTCAAAGCCGAAAGAACGTTTTCAGTTTATAATTTCCTTTATAATTCGTGCTGCGTGGTCTCGACCTAAACTGGAATAAGGGTACGGTTAAAATAGAAAAATAGTTTTGTTCCTTTTGTTCAATCCACTTTCATTTTTTTTGTTTACATTTTCGCGCTACCTGGAATAAACATGGGAAAACAGATAAATCCACGTTTGTTTGCACCCTGAATGAACACGTGTTATACGGGAAAAGATCTAAGTTCGCTAAACGGAACCCACAATCCGAAACCGGATTCACTAAATATTAATCTTCGCACATGGATAGTTCACATTGTAATTTCAGTAGAGTGGAAAATCGAAGTTTCAATCGCCAAATTGGGATTTGGATAGGCTAAGAAAGGCGACCAAAGTATAACTTAATGGCCCATTGCAAAACAGTGAGAGGGCATGGGATGACCATCGTTATTTTTTGTTTTCCTGAAAAACTAAGATACTGAAATGAACGATAATTTTAAACATAAGAAACCTTGCCGAGTCTGAAAGCTTTTAAAAGAAATGTAACTAAAAGCCACGTTAAGAAAAATCGGTCTGGATACATGCGGACATGACATGAGCGTAATCTTGGGTGGCTTTAAAAAAGGTCTGATAATATTCTGAATACAAGTAATAGTCTGGTTGTTTAAAAACAAGTCACGTCTTGTGTACTTTTAAATTTCAAATCTAATTACCTGATCGAGGAAAATAACACCAAACTTAAAGGTTCTTGTGTAAAGTGTACATTTCTTCGCGTTTTATGACCGGTTAGGTCATGCGTGATAAGTGTGGCATGCCCGTAGACAGAAAAATAAAGTGACAACGAAGGGTATGACAAAGAACTGAGCATGCTCATCCCAAAAACGCAAAATAAGTGTGTGTGGATTGCGTAGTCTAGCATTAAATTATAAGTGTCTTCGTCAACTTTTGCAATTTTTACAAGTGTGCCATTTCGCCTGTTTTCAGCTGAAAATCCTCTAAGTTTGGTTGCCGGTTGCTTGTCGTTAAGCAGCATTTCATCCAAGTCGTTTACCTTTTTAATCTAATCGATAAAACGTACTCTTCCCAGTCCTCTTAAGGTTTTTCGATGAGCTATGTTGAATATTTATATCCAGGAGATGACATTTAAAACTTGCAAAGCGCTTTATGGCACAGACCCTTAAGTGTTTTTGAGCTACATTTCTTCTTTATTTGACAGTGCCCAAGATATTGAAATTCTACTTCAAATAAAGGAAATAAACATTCCTTGTTCGTTCACTTTCCTAGTAGAGAAAATAAACATTTACAAGTATGGGTTGTTTGTAAACAATCCCTAGAGATTCCCCCCAAGACAAATGACGTGGCAGGCGTGTTGGATAACACAAACAAAAGGAGGCAACGAGCAAACCTTTTGTTTATGTCATCCAACATGGTGAGGGTGTTGTAACGTAGAATATAGCAAACTTTAATATTAAAGCTTTGCGGTGCTTTCTATCAACAAAGTGGTGCTCACTTTCCTTGCCAACAAAGTAGTGCGTGGATTTCCTTGCCAAGTGAGATAAATGTGTTGAACATTTCAGAGGGTAAATCAAACGAACTTTACCTTCAGAGTGTCAAAATGTTCTAACAAATTGTTTGGCAGCTAATTTGTGCCGCCTAACCAAATAAAGGAGACGAAATGTTGCCTTAGGTATGAAAATATATGGATAGCAAGCCTGGCCATTTATGGGTACGACAACACGTTCTTGAACAGTAACAGAAAAACATTAACTTGTGTAACAGTATCTACCTGGGTTTTGAGACAAAAGAACGGAAGCGAAAGCCACAGCGGAAATAAAAACAGCACAAAGAACATCGTATCTCACTCCAGGCCACCAATTGCTCGCCAATACCATGGAAAACGCTCGATTGTTTAGGTCTTGATGCCTAAGGATGAAGAAATGGTATGCTTGTTAAGAAAAAAAATGTCATGTAATTTGTTTCAAACGAAAGAACGAACCAGTGCTTTAAAAGATTAACACATGAATGAGTGAACGGACGGACGGATCCATCTATTCGTCCGTCCATCCATCCATCCATTAAAAACAAGCTTAAAAACCATCCTTTAAAAACAAGCTTAAATCTCTCAACCTCTGTATCGATTTTTAAATACATATATATTTCCTATTTTTTAAAAAATTGTAATACATGATACTTAAGGTTAGTTAGTTTAGCATTTTAAAACACTATTTGTAAATTTTGCACGGCTTTTGTGTAAACCAAAGATACTATTGTAATTTTGACAAAACCACCGTGGATAAATAAAGTTTTCTGTCTATCTATCTTCTATCCATCCATCCATCCATCCATCCATCCATCCATCCATCCATCCATCCATCCATCCATCCTGTCTGCATATCTTGCAGACAGACAGCAAGTGTGTTGTGTTAACGGCGTCGTCTCTTCTACTAAGACAATCTCCTGTGGGGTACCTCAAGGGTCCATTTTAGGACCTTTGTTGTTTTTGATTTACGTTAATGATATGCCAAAATGCTTAGGGTACGGAACAGCGAGATTGTTCGCCGACGACACAAACTTAACTTTCGCAAGTTGCAGTCTGCCTGTTTTGCAAAATAAAATGAGTAATGATTTAAATGAAATTGCCGCCTGGCTTAATGTCAACAAACTTACTCTTAATTTGTTAAAGACAGATTTTATGTTAATAGGGTCTAGACAAAGAATTGCCGCTCTTGACGGTAACATAGAACTTTCCTTGTCTAATACGGATGTTAGGCAAGTAGAGTCCACTAAATGCCTAGGTGTCAATATTGATAAGAACCTGACATGGGAAGGTCACTTGCAAAGTGTAAAGCAAAAAGTGTCCTCCAACTTACGAATACTGAAAAAGGTTAAACCTTTTCTAAATAGTGAGAATATCGATACTTTATATAGGTCAATTATTGAGCCTTATTTCAGTTATTGTTGTCTTGTCTGGGACTCAATAGGTGACACATTAAGTAATAGTCTTCAAAGGCTTCAAAATAGGGCGGCTCGTATTGTTACTGGTGCTGCTTATAGTAAGCCTTCTGGAGAAGTTTTTGAGGAATTAGGCTGGACTCAGTTAAATTCCATGAGACAATTTCACAAGGCCATTATGATGTTTAAAATTGTTAACGGCCTGGCACCTCCATACCTTACCGAAATGTTCACTTCTAATAACGCCTTAAACAATTACGGTCTGAGATCTTCTAGTTACGACCTAGAACTGCCCAAATGCAGAACAAATTACTATAAGAATAGTTTTGCTTTCAGTGGCGTCAAGGTCTGGAATGCTCTCCCTCGCTACCTCAAAGAAGAAAGGTCTTTGGAAAAGTTTAAAAGAGGCTTACTACCGGCACTTGTAAAGTAATTAGTTAAAGATCGCCTTGTAAATTGTTAAGTTTAAGTACATATTTTAAGTATTGTATTAATTAGTTAATTCACGGATTTTATGGAAACCAAATTTAAACCTGTATGTTTAAATTTGATAAGATTTCGTGTATAAATAAAAGATTCCATCCATCCATCCATCCAT
The DNA here is from genome assembly GCA_964017195.1 of Siderastrea radians. Taxonomy (NCBI): domain Eukaryota; kingdom Metazoa; phylum Cnidaria; class Anthozoa; order Scleractinia; family Rhizangiidae; genus Siderastrea; species Siderastrea radians. The sequence goes on along the minus strand of OZ024897.1, from coordinate 6,383,257 downwards.
CCATCCATCCATCCATCCATCCATCCATCCATCCATCCATCCATCCATCCATCCAAGGTGCCTATGTACCGAAGCGGTCCGCCAACCAACTAGTACTAGTTTTCCCCACCCTTAAGAGGACACCGGTCTATCTCGGAATGACTGGCGACGGGACATGAATGATTATTCACTTTGAGTGGGCTCTTTAAGTAAGCGGCTGTCGCCATGGCGACCACAGGTTTATAAATTGGGCCGGGTTTTTTTTTTTGGTCACTTGCCTTAGTCTTATCCGGTTTTGTTTCGGCCAACACAGTCTTCCAGTTTTCTCATGATGATTATCTCAAACTTCCGGTTCCGGTTATGGCGTTATGCAGGCGTTACGTCCTGATTTCGTCACGCACGGGTAAACAAAACTGGAGTGTGTCACATCGCACCAACAACGTTACTTCTACAATGTTAACGTTCCATACTTATTACACACAGACAAACCGCTGTTAGCCTAGTGGCAGCGGTTTAAGTAGCGGTTCGTGTTTTACATACAACGCATGCGCAACAAAGGTATTGCTACTGGTATCTCTCCGCTCGTTACTTATATGACACAGATAAATTGCTGTTAACAATGTGGCAGCAGTTTAGGTAGCGTATCTCACATACAACACATGCGCTACTAAGTTCGACTCAATTCTTGCTAATACATTCAACTTTGCCTAAAGCAAATAAATATTTCACCGCGTGATAAAGACGAACTCTTCACATCGTGACCCTCGCACGTTGTTCCCGGGTTGGCAATCCGGATTTAAACATCACATCATGAGATATGCCTGAACGCGTTTGACCGTGAAGTGGCGATTTCGTTTTCCCCAGACTCTGATGATCTGCTCGTGTTTATCAACCATAATATTTTGATTTCACTGCTATCATCACTATTTGTATTCAAGGTCTAGGCACAACAGTAAATATTTTCTCGTCTCTGTGTAAGAATTTTCAGTTGTGGGCGAATTTATACCGACGTTCAACGTTAAATTTGCTTTTTACAGCAGAACAAATAAAAAGCGATAACAAAGATAAGCTGAGCCATCAGAGTTAAAACATTACGTCATCCAGTAACGCTATAGTCAAAATATTGTGTCACGCAGTCACACTTTTCGTCACGATAGTTCCTATGAATACGGGATCGCGCTAACATTTGTAAAGCTGGGGGTGGGGTGGGTCAGAACAGCCGGTTAAAATGCTTGTTGGGCTTTCTTGTTTCTTAGTGATCTACGGTTGACTTCATCCCGGCCAAGTACTTTTTTAAAATTTAATGATGACCAGTATTTCTTGTGAGTTTTATCTCTTGGATTTTTCCATTCATAATCCCCTTGCTTTAAAAAGCCTTCACCCAAACCCGTTTTTTGTCAAGGCGAACAAAAGATTACTTTCAAAAAAACATGCTTTTTCTTTTTCGACTCAAATTCCTGTAACCTTAAAGGCTGGTTTTTACTAGCGACGGAGTCGGAGTCGGAGTCGTAATCAGAAGCGCAGAGCGTTTTGATCTAGTGAAAACAACGTTCCGATTCCGCTTACGAATCCGTCGCTTACGATCTAGTGAAAACTAGGTTGTCGGAGTCGGAAGAAGAAGCGGAAGAACTAAACCAGTCACAAAGCGTGGGAACGAGCACTGTGATTGGTTTATTCTTCCGCTTCTGCTTCCGACTCCGACAATCTGGTTTTCACTAGATCGTAAGCAAAGGAATCGTAAGCGGAGTCGGAAGAAAATGGAAACGTTCTGATTCTTCCAACTCCGATTCCGTCGAGCTTATGACTCCGCTTACGACTCTGATTTTTGATTTTCACTAGCAAGCGCTCATACGACTCCGCTTACGACTCCGACTCTGACTCCGACTCTGTCGCTAGTAAGAAGCAGCATGAAAAGGATTCACCCAAGCCCTCACATTACACTTACCGATAGAATTCGTCAATGAAATCCCTTTCCCTTTTCCGTGTGCGAATAGTGTCCAACCCAGCTATGGTCTCTGAGAAGTGTGAGAAAACAGGACTGCGGTAGATGGATTCCATTCTCTTCAATTCCCGTGAAGATTTCAAGTAATACAATGCCAGGTACACGAACATGATGAAGATGGGCAGAGAAATGAGGGCGAGCCAGAAATTTGTAAACGAGGGCAATAAGGCTGCTGTGAACACAAACAGAAGCAGTTCGATGGCAAATAGAAATAGCTTGGGTAAAAGCTCGTCAATTACTCCAATGTCTTGAGAAAATCTGTTCAATATGCGCCCAGCGGGGTTTGTGTCGAAAAATAATACTGCAGCTTGAAGAACACAGGTGACCATTTTATCGTGGAGATTTTCTGCGGATCTGAGAGAAACGTGGAAGAATAAAAAGGCACGGATGACGGCCAAAACGAAGGCAGCGGAGACAAGGCTGGCATAAACACCCAAAGTTGACGCACCTTGTTGGTTTCTTGAGGTCATCTTGGACAAATAAGAAAGCCAGACGTTGGGAGACACCATGACAGCTTCACACGAAATTAAAAAAAAAGTGGTTACTTTGCTGATTTCGTTCAATCGTCTTGGTAAACGCCCCCAGGAAAATTTCCGTACCACAGTGACGTCCATATTGTTTTGCATTGAACTGACTGAACAATGACAAAAGGCAATCTACTATGTAAGACGGGTCTTCAATTGACTGTCAAAAACATCTTTGTGTGTGTGCTTTTCTTAGGTTTTGCCTTCACTAGGCCTTATTCTTCATTCCCGGCTCGGTGAAGGCAGCTACTGCTCTAGCCATAACCAATCAAAGAGAAATTGCTTTTAAGAAAATAGTCGGGATCAATAACCTTTTTTTGGCTTCTGGGTCTGATTGATTTATTGCGTTACTTGTCTTTCTTGTAACTGGCTCGAGATAATTGTGGCAGTAATAGGAAAACCATTCTTTTCAATTTGGTGACATGTGCAATAGAGGGGAATCTCAGTGGTTTTATTTCAGCCAAAAACACACACACGGTAAAGATATTTGAAAGATTTAACATGCCGGTAAGGGCCAATTTTCTGGCTTACACTTTTCTCATGTGGCAATATTAATAACCACTTAAATAATACGCCATAGCGTTCTTTTGGTCATACTTGGAGACAAACTATATTCTATAAGCCTTTGTGGTACTGTCTTCAGGTACCACCAGCGAGACAGAGAGGTCTGTCTGGTTCGGTGGAACGGAAGCACAGACGTTTGTGAGCCACGGACGGCAACCGAAAGTTGATGGTTTGCCCTTTGACACCCCTTGAGGCCGTCACGTTCATGATGGCAATCCATCAGACACCAAAATAAAAGTTTTCTAGTCTTTTGTGCGGAGAAACAACCAACCAACAAAGGGGGCATTCAAGTTCCCGTCGACGTCTGTGGCCCATGAGCGTCTGTTTTTAAATTCCCCTATGTCCGGGAAATTACTAACCTTGCGAAACCAGAAAGAGCACAGCAATGGCAACTATCACCACAGGGTGATTTCCAGCTCTGAAATAATCCCAGTACAATGCGTACGAAATATTCCCAGTGGCTTTATCTTCTTCTGAGACCTCCAAATGCTCAACAAAGCTGTCACTGACTGGACTGGAATCCACGTGCGCTGTTTCGTTTTCGTCTATTACTTTAGGTATTGTCGTCTCTTCGTGATTGGTTGCTGATGCACCTAGGATTGTATCGAGGACTTTCCTGCCAGTTTGTAATTCAAAAAAACTGCCTTTTCCGAGTACAGAGCCTTTATGAAGAACCACAACTTGGTGGGCTGCCTTCATGTTATTCTCCGCGTAAGTGGCCAAGATGGTGATCTTTTCTCTGAGCAGCTTGCAGATACACTTTTCAAATATGTGTTCACCTACTTTAGCATCCACAGCGCTCAGCGGATCATCCAGTAAATACACGTCTACGTCTGCGTACACTGCACGTGCCAGGTTGACGCGAGCACGCTGACCTCCACTTAATACCACTCCGTGTTCTCCAACAAATGTAAGGTCACCATTGGAAAATCTGTTGATGTCTTCTTTGAGAGCACACGCCTCGATGACTTCAGTGTATTTCTTTTCGTCATACGGCTCACCAAATAACACGTTTTCCCTAAGAGTTCCTGGGAAAACCCAAGCCGTCTGAGGGACATAAGCTATAGTTCCGGAACAGAAAACGTTGCCACTTGACTTGACAACTTCGCCTGCTATTGCGGCAAGGAGGGTTGACTTTCCACTGCCAACCTGACCAGTGATGGCAGTGAGAGATCTCTCAGATGCTTCAAAAGTGACATCTTGAAGAAGATATTTTTCTCCATTCTTATGTTCTTTCAATTTGTATGTGAGACCTGAAACTGACAAGTGCATATTGGCTTTTTCCGGAAGCATAACCCTCTTGCCATGTTCATATTCGTGGTCAGCTCCATCTTGACTTCTAGGGATGCGTTTCTGAGCAGTCGGTTTCGTTTTCAACAATGGCTTTCTGACCAACAGTTGTGCATAACTTTTTTTGTTTTCAACAATATTTTCATGACCACAAGAAGTTTGGTCGTATTCCAGAGGATCTAGTGGCATGTTACTCAAAAGAAGAAATCTCTCGATCCTTTTGAAAGACACAAACAGCTCAAATACTAAAGGCATAGCGTTACTTATCCTGATAGATAGGGTCACTCGGAGCAGATTCATGAAAGAGAGTACCACAAAAGCTGTTGAAGGCGAAAGTGCTTGGCCAGTGACCAGGAGAATCACAACTGCTATGTAAGTTGCTATTATGCTTGAAGTAAATAGCAAACTCTCTACGATCGACAACAGGGAGCTCTTTTTAAGTAGAATCCAGATTTCACTCCTAAAATGAACCAAAGAAAAGTAAACCTTGATATATCTGAAGCTAACTAATATAATAAAATGCACTGTCTTGAGCTGCATATATTGAAGCATTGTTTAGTGGCGACCCATAGCCATGAGAATGTTTACATTTACATAATAAGTATGTCGTCTAATACAGGTACGGTAGGGCAGGTAGGGACAAGTTCAGAGTAATCGCTTCTCGATTAAGCAACACCGTTACAGCTTTTTTATACCCCCCCCAACCCCCCCCCCCCCAAAAAAAAAACGAACCTTCACGAAAGAAGATATGAGCGTTCGAAGACCTAGACGTTTGCGAACTTACTGTCTACAATATATCGACAGTTGCTTGGGGATGAATGTGGCCTTCTGCCGCCAACTTAGATTGCTTGTGAGTGCAGAAAGGGGATAGTAGAGCTTCGCAGGCGCCTTTTCGGTAGAGAAATAGTGATGGTGAATTCCTCAGTACCATTGCAACAGGAATTCAATTTCACCTGCACTGGCGCTTAAACAGCGAAGAGCATAGCGTCTAACAATTTTGCTAACCAGCCAGTTCATTGTATCTAGTATGTAATAGTGATTGTAAATAGTCTACCAAATTCACCCCCACTCACCTTCGCACTTCTTGAACTTTTTCTCGGTAGTTTTCTTCCCACGCATGCGTTTTCAGTGCACGGATCCCTGTCACCAGCTCGTTCATTAATGAAATTCGCCGGTCCGTCACTTCAGCGGTCTTCTCACGCAGACGCGCACAAGCAGATGATATTTTTGTGACGCAAGGGATTAACGCCATTAGAAACAGTATTCCGATTAATGCCTGCCAACCGACGAGGTACAGCAGCAAGCAAACTGTAGCTAAGAGCTCGAAAACAGCCAGAAAAGAAGTAAATATCCATTTGGGGGCACGTTCAAGTCTCTGGACATCATTTGATATTAGGTCAATTATGTTGCCTTCTGTCGTTTCCCGAAGGTTTTGCTGACTGACGAGGGGAATCTGCAGTCAATTGTAAACAATTAAAACTCGTTAACGTGTCAGGGATACCAAGTGTGGAGAAAAGCAGCACAAAACCTTAGTAGAAGACTATACTTAGCGTAAAACCGATCTAATATGTTGGTTTATTATCCAACTGTGTTAGTTATTGTACAGAAAGCGCACGAAACGAGTACAAATATCCCACGATATTGTACAGTTGGTTATTGTACAGTACCGTGCGGGCGCTCGTCCTGTTACACTTGTAGTTTTCTTTCAAGTTACTGAAAAAGGTTGAAAAAGGTCAAGTTGGATAATAAATCTCTTAGTAGATGTTTCGGTGTGAAGTATCGCCGTTTATTATATAGACAAGAGTGTTTTAGTGGAAAATAGACCACTCGTAAAGTTCATACGAAACTACATCCGGGACTCCAGTGGCGTATTTTCCATGTCCTCACTAGTGAGGATATCGATGACGTCATTTCCCGCTTTTACACTGTTTTTTGTGCAAAAACACTCTTGTCTATATAATAAAAAGAAAATTACACGGTGGCTTGAAGATGTGAATTTTATTTTCTCGTGGTAAAAAACAATATTTTACTCACTCGCTGCTCTCGTTCGTAAAATATTGTTTTACCACTCGAAAACAAAATTCATATCTTCGCGTCGCCGTGTAATATCCTCTATGTATTTTTGCTCGTCGTTTGTATTTTGAGTCGTCCTGCGGGCTCGTCAAAATACAGCACAAATCTTAAAAATATCACGGCGAAACATCTAATAAGATATATATACATTCTAATGTTGTACTGCGGGTCAAATGATTGCACACGGGAAGACGATGTGGCCAACATCTAACCTGCGATAAACTGGGATTATAAGGGGATAGGTCAGGTATTTTCAGTAATATTATTTAAAAAGTAAAACATATTGCAGTCAAGGAAACCCAGAATTAATGGCTCGTTTTGTTTAAGATTACTCTATTAGTTTTCTGAAACTACATTTTCATTTTCATTTTTCACGTTCTTAACGCGTTGACAACGCGTTTGATGGTTCGCCTATTTCTACGGATTACCCGGCGGAAATGAATTGGATTGCAAGTTGAAGATTGTGCCAGTTCTTTTCAAATTCTTGCCTTGGGTCCTGGAAAAATAAATAGAGGATATTACACGGCGGCGCGAAGATATGAATTTTATTTTCGAGTGGTAAAAACAACATTTTACGAAAGAGCACAGCAAGTGAGTAAAATATTGTTTATTACCACGAGAAAATAAAATTCATATCTTCAAGCCACCGTGTAATTTTCTTTTTATTATATAGACGAGTATTTTTGCACAAACAACAGTGTAAGAGTGGGAAATGACGTCATCGATATTCTCACTAGTGAGGATATGGAAAATACGCCACTCGAGTCCCGGATGTAGTTTCGTATGAACTTTACGTGTGGTCTATTTCCCACTAAACACTCTTGTCTTTATAATTAATATGTTTATCTTGGTGTTCTACGAGAATTTTTGTGCGTGAGCAAAGGTACTTAGTTTTGATTTCAACATAGTTTTGCCCAAAAATTGTAGAAATCCCCACTAGTAGCCCTTTTTAGAACGAGGATTAGATAGAGATATAAGTTTAAAACATATGTAGCCTTATGATTGTGCTCTAGTAGCAGATGTTATTTAAGTCTGAACCAAAAACTGAAGATCCAAACAAAGACAGGCCTCTACACATTTAATAGGATAGTTAGGTCAGAAGATTTTGTGGAAAAGCGGAAACGAGGCCAGCTGGGCAGTCAGTTTTTCGGTCGGTCAGTTAATAAGACATTCAGTCGGTCAGTCAGTTAGTCAGTCAGTCAGTCATGCTTTCACTCAGTCCGCTATTCAGTCCATCAATCAGTCAATCAATCAATCAGTCAGTCAGTCAGTCAGTCGTGGAGTCAGCTGGTCAGTCAGTCAGTCAGTCAGTCAGTCAGTCAGTCGATGAATCAGAAAATCAATTCAACGATCTGTCAAATAATCAACGAATCGTTCACGTATTTCTTCATTCACTCAATCTTTCCAGTTCTCTATATTTCTTAAACATTGTTTCTAGCCGCTAATTAATATGTCAGTCATTTGATGCTTGACCAGAAGTTATCTTAAGGTTGAAGTTTACGCTTATCATTCACATATTCTACACAGATCAGGGGCATCCAACGAGAAAATTTTAGCAAAATACTTGAAACGTCATTTTCTGTTTCAGAGCTTTTTAGGGATATTTGTGTAACTTAACACAGGTTGATCTGTTCGGAGTTTTAAGCTGACAATTTAGGCTGTAGAAACTTTTAGGAAACGAAATCCTATCCGCCGAATTTCCGAGCTGCTAATGACTATCCGAAAATGCCAGTTGACCTTATTTTACACTCTAAACGACTTATTTGTCCCTCCGAAAACAATAGGAATTAATCAGTCCCCAAAGAAATCTTTAAATTTCATTGCAATTAAATCCGAATATCTCAGGCGATTTAGGCCTGCCGAACAGATATTGCACCGAAACGAACCGTTAGGTACCCCGGGGGGGGGGGTACTCTACAATGTTTAATACGGGGAGGCTCCGCCCCGAGGTCCAACCCCTTACCCTTTTAATGTATATACCATTTTTGACGGAAAAGGTACCCCTTTTGTATACCTTCCATTGAAAAATGGTACCCCTTTCACATACCTACTTGGGAAAACTGCATCCCCTTTCTAAACCCTTGGTATGCAGTTAATGGCAGAACGATGTTAGGGGTGAACAGTATTGCCGGAGGAGATGTTAACCAAAAATAAATTTTATTATCTACTCGAAATAGTTTAATTAGAGGCCCTTTTAAATACTTAAATGACAGATTTCCCTACCCTTTCATATACTTCAGCTCGTGAAATCCCTACCCTTTTATATACCTGAAGCCTGAAAAAGGTACCCCTTTTGGGGGGAGCCCCCCTGTATAGGCCATTATCGGGAGTGCCGCCCCCCCCGGGTAGGTACCCTTGACAGATTAGAAAGGAAACAGGAGTTCTCACCTTGAGATAAACAATTCCCTTGATGGCACTACTCAGCCTCATCCCAAGCAGTTCAAGTCTGAAAGCGGAGTAATGTCTACTGGCGGTAGATAATCCACCCAATAAAAGGAGCGAACAACACGCATATATTAGGGAGCGGTCCATCTCGGTGGAACTGAACAAACGAAGGAGTAAACCAAGCACAAGTGGCTGCATAACACGGCAGACGGATTCTATGAAGTAAAAGCTCAAAAGGTACAAAATCTCCTTACAAGAGATCGTCCTGAAAACAGACTTCCAAAATTTGGGTTGCTTTCCGTCGGTGCTGTTACACTCCCGTACGTGGTTGTTCCATTCTTTCTGAAGCCGTTCTGTTAGGTCACGTGTTCTGTCTTTCTCGTGAAGAGGTAGTAAATCTGATTGATTCAATGGCCGCTTACTTCCGATTTTCAAGGTACTGTTCATCCACCATAAAGTTAAATTGGACAGGAAATTGGCAGACTGCATAGGATGAGAACGCTGATTCGTGCCGTCATCTTCATCGGTTGCTATGGTCTCGTAACCCTTTTTTGACATCGTGCTGTTAAAAAAAAAGTGTTAGCAGCATTATGCATTCATTACTGTTCAGTTACTTCAATAATAGATAAATAATGCCCCTTTGAATCTCCTGGTAGGGAGGAAGAACCAGTTCTTGCTGCCTGAAAGATAAGACTTTAAGATAAGACTATTTGCTTGATCTTTGGGCAGACAATGTTGCCGCACCGATATACCGAAAAAGTGCGTGTTTGCTTGCAGCAAAAATTCTCACCAAGACCAAAGGTCAAGAACAACAGAGTGTCAAAACTGCTTAAAGAACCGACCTTCTTATATCATAGGCTTGAATAAAAATTACGTAACTTTAAGCCAGTCTCATAGGGAACAAAATGAGTTTTTGTTCAAACATCCCATGAGAATGTCTGAGAATGTCTGATCTGCTCCACGTGGAAAAGGGACGAAAGAAAAAACACAACCACGAGAGGTCGTCTTTGTGACGGTTATTAAGACACAGTCCCTAGTATAAGCCAAATGCCCGGCACCCTGGTTTGAATGAATGAATGTTTATTTCCCATGAAGTGATTTAAGTACATTACAATGAATACTAATTTAATAACTTGGGAGGAAGACTATAGAAACCCTCACGGGCTTTTACAAAGTAGTCCCCCTTTTGTAACAATTATCAAAAAAAAGTACATTCAATTTGTATCAGTCAGGTAGTAAGATTACAATAGTAAGATTTTATACATGTACAATATTAACATCACTCTAATTAAGTAATTTCTTATTTTTTATTTTTACTGAGCTATCGCTGCTAAGGATAAAATATACTGTTTCAGTTTCTTTTTAAATATTTTTAAAGACACTGAGTGCTTGATGAACAAAGGTATTCTATTCCAAAAGTCAATTATTTTGTTTCTTGTCGAATATTTTCCGTAATTTGTTCTGTTATAAGTTTTATGAAGTTGCTTTGAGTTTCTAGTATTATATTCATGAACTTGCGCATTTTTCTAAACAGAAGTCACTAAAATAGAATGGAAGTACTTTATTGCTAAGACTGAAACTGAAGGAGCCGATTAAGAAATCATTAATTTGGTATATATTAAAGAGATTCAGCTGCGTAAAGAGCGGAAGTGATGGTGCTGTGTATGATGAAAAAGTTATAATTCTCAATACTTTCTTTTGTAATTTAAACAACTTGTCAAGCCTTGTGGGGTAGTTATTGGCCCAGACAATATTTCCATAATGAAGATATGGGTAAATCAAACTATTGTATAACATTTTCAAATGGGTTTGGTTTACGTAAAAACGAATTCTACAAAGCAAACCTGTAGTTCTTATAATCTTTTTGGTGATATAATCAATGTGGTCCTTCCACGTTAGGTGTTGATCAATTATAATTCCTAGAAATTTGCTTTCTTCAACTTTCTGCAATTCATTTCCGCTTAATCTAAGATTCATTTGTCTAATCAACTGTTTTTTGTGTGATTTGAAAATAATAAAATTTGATTTCCTAATATTCAGAGTCAGCTGATTCAGTGTTAACCATTCCTGGACCCAAGCTAGCTCCACATTTACTGTAAATTCAAGTTCTTGTATATTTTTTCCTGAGCAAAAGAGATTAGTGTCATCTGCAAACAAAATAGTAGACAAATTATCTGTTGAGTTGTTTAGGTCATTTATAAAGATTAAAAATAGTAACGGACCAAGAATAGATCCCTGTGGAACTCCACAAGTAACTGCTTGTTCAGATGATCTTGTCTGATTATATTTGACAATTTGTTTCCTGTTAGAAAGGTAATCCTTTATCCATGCATGACAATTGCCACGTATACCATAAAAATAGAGTTTCTTTAGAAGAATATCGTGATTTACAGTGTCAAATGCCTTTGATAAGTCAAGAAATATCCCGACTGTGAATTCGTTGTCTTCAATGGCTTTTGTTATTTTATCAACAAGTTCTATTACGGCATATGTAGTTGAGCTGTTATCTCGAAATCCATATTGGCAATCAGTTAATATTTTATTTTTACGAATATAACCAATTAATCTTTTATACATTAGCTTTTCAAGGATTTTAGAAAAACACGGAAGGACAGAAATTGGTCTATAATTTGAATAAACATCTTTTTCAGATGATTTGTATACAGGTATTACTAATGCTACTTTCAAATCATCTGGGATTTTGCCAGTATCCAATGTTAAATTAAAAATATGCGACAATGGCATTGATATACATTGGGCCACATATTTAACAACTTTGCTATTAATTTCGTCAACGCCGCAACTAGACTTGCATACCATTTTGCCTATTACTTTATTTACCTCATCGCTGGTCGTATTATATAAAAACATAGAGTCATTATAACTTCCATTTAGAAATTTATAGAATTCATCATTATTGCAATTAAATTTCTTAGCAAGATTTGGTCCAACATTGACAAAAAAAATCATTGAAATCATTTGCAATTAATTTTGGATCACTGACTTCTTCATTGTCATCATTTAAAAAAGATCTCGGTAGATCTGTATTAGATTTCTTTTTACCAAGTAATTCATTGATAGTATTCCATGTTGATTTTATGTCGTTTTTACTTTGATCTAGTTTTTTACTGTAATAGCTCTTTTTAGCTATTCTTATCAGATGATTTAATTTATTGCGGTAAACTTTGTACTTTCGTTCATTTTTTCACTTGGATTTTTTATTAAGTTTTTGTAAAGAATTTCTTTCGTTTCAGATGATTTCTTTAATCCTCTAGAGTAGAATTAACCGATTTGAGATAGAAGGAAACCCTATAAAGTCTCCTATCTTTGAATGGAGGTTGCAAGTGATTGGAAACTATCGGGGTAATCGACAGGAAACCTTCAAACACGTCCATTTACTGTATTGACGAATGAGGTTTGACTGGAGGGCCATGAAGTAACAATATTTTAGTGTTAAATAACTATACAAATATTAGAATAAAATCTCACAAAATTACACAATAACCCACAAAACTACCGAAGAACGACAAACTTACAGAAATTTATGCCGAGTAAAGCAGAAATCGCGTTTGAAGCACTGAGAACTACTGTAGCTCTGTTTGATTTCGTTTTCTCTCACTTCGCATCTCTAAATTAACAAATTTAAAATTATTCACGCGCCAAAAAATTCTGTCCGTCACGGGCCGCCGAAGCTGGCGGATAGAAACTAATTTGAATAATTTGTGCGTACAAGAATATTAGGCCTCCTTGAACACTGTTGAATTCACTGCAACTCTCTTGTATGAATGTTCGATGGCAATCACGCTTTGTTTAACATCCATCTCACAACAGATTAACATCAAACATCATTTAACATCAAAAGTGTTCAAAATTGGTGAAACTAAAAAGTGGGCACGTGGCATGTCTACAATCTACCTATTTGTCGTTCTCCTTTGTCCCAAAAATAGTAAAGAAAACCTCATAGAACTTTCGGCTTTCATTTGTGAACAATTTACAGTTAAGGCAGTCACTGAACCACGATGACCTACGGTGTTCTCAGCCTCACGCTATGAGTTAACTTGTTTCCTTTGTTATGTATATATGGGTTGTCTTCATTAACCGTCATATTGTAAAATATCTTTTTACACGATTTACATTTGAAAGGGATCGCTAAATCGTCTAGACTATCATATTAACATCTAACAAGTATATTAACAACATAGTGAACCCATCCACCCAACTTTGCGAATCTATCCCTTCACTATGCCGTTCGATAGGTGCATTTACATTAATTTTTAAGTTGTCGCTGAAAGTAGCAAATTTTTAAGGTATTAATTCTCTTGATTTGTTCAGAAATAAAAAACAACGGATGAGTTATCAAGAATTCAATCCAATCTGACTTGTAAAACAAAGGAGCTGTCTTACTTAATGAAGAGTGCCGGAGTAAAAGAACTAAGAAGCGAATCACGGAGACGTTCAAGGGATACTATCCTTTGAACATCTCAGAAATCTCCAAACCTATTCAAGCTCAGATTCTTTGAACACTTCACCGTAAGTTTATTTTCGTGTTGAATTGCCTCGTTAGATTATTCATAAAAAACTTTTGTTTTCTTGAAACGGAGTGTGATTTAAAATTTTAAGAATTAAAATCAATGTGACTTAAAACCAAAGAAGGCGCTTGATAACGCATCCTGTTTGCAGGAGTACCCAACGAAATTCTCCCCAAAATTGATTGTTTGTTGCTCTGAAATGTTATTTTTGTTCACAGTTAACTTTGTAGGCAAAAACGTATCCGCTCTTCAGAGCCAGCAAGTTTAATGTACCAGCAAGGATGGCTCGAAGGATTCCGCTTTCCCAGCCAGCGGCACTTTTGATAGCAATGCTACCCAGGAAATTATTGCGTTCAAAATTTGCCAGCCAGGACTGTCATTTCAAAACCTTATGATCTCCCAGCAAATAACCTTCTGGCAGAAAGCCTTTAGATCTTCGTTTGTTCTTTTTTTCAAGTTGCGTGATAAATATAGTCCTTTTACCTCTATTATATACAACGTCACTGTCTTCAATTGCATGTTCACTTACCTTATCGAGGCGCCGTCGTTGTCGATAAAGTAGAGCACGTTATCTGCGACACTTCGCTTTCAAAAGTGTTGAGGCAACTTCTATTGGCCTAGTTGAACAGTCTTCTCCGGCTGAAGTACGGTTTTGTTTAGTAGTAATCAGATCGTTACAAAATACCCATGCTCATTCCTGCTTCCCGAATCGCAACCGAGATGAATTTAAGTAGATATTATTCCCAATTACTCCATTGAAGCAGCAAGAGAAACAGCGTGAGTGAAAATTTTAAAAATAAAAACAATGTGACTTGAAACAAAAGAAACCGCTGTCCTTTTCAATAAAGAATAACAGAGTTAAATAAGTGAATCACGCAAGATAATTTAGTTTGGTGTTGAGCTTGTAGAGCGAACATCTCCAAACTGAATTGCGAAATCTCCAACGGTGAGTCAACAAAATTAACATCGCTTGTGAGATAACCTCAAGAATACCGAGTCAACGAAAGGAATTGAATTAAATAAGTGAATCACACGACACGCTTGATAACGCATCCTGTTTATGTTTGTCATTGGTTGTGTTGTGACCCAGTTATTGTCGGTAAAGTCAAGCACAACTATCTGCGACACGTCGATCTCAAAAGTATTGAGGCAGCTTCTATTAGCCTAGTTAAGATGTCTTTTTCTGGCTGAAAAAGGTTTCTCTTCAGTAGCAATCACATCGTTCAAAAGTACCCCTTGCCAATAGTAGCAATTGATGTTGTGATGAGGTTCACTAAAAGAACCGAAACTCGATTCTTGCTCGAGAAAGAACACGACGCATTTGCATTTTTTTAAAGTGAACATCAGCGACCTTTTTACTGCTTGCAAAACGAGGGGAGAGCGCGCCCGGGGGGGGGGGGTACTCCCTTATATACAGTATATGGGTATGTGCCGCCCGATAGGGTAGGGTTTTTGAGATGCTCAGTCCTTAAGTAGAGTCTCCTTTTTGGTATTGTTTGGTATTGTGATCCTTAGATGTTCCTTAGATAGGGTCACTAAATTGCAGAATCTACCTCAAACGCGTAAAACGAAAAAGATGTGGTCTGTTAAAACTGTACTACACGCCCGAATACACGTTATAAAGTTTAACAAAGCGATTTTAAAAGGACGTTTATAGCTTGTGTTGCTGTACGTAGGCCTTTAAAAGGGTATCAATTCTTGATTTTCTACCCTTAAATAGGGTCAGGGTTTAAGAACCTTGGCGGCACACTCGTATCCTAAATTGACGGGAGTACCCACCCCGGGAGAGCGCGGAAACGCGTTTAAAGTTCACTGAGAGGGATCGGTAGCAGCTCGGCCACCTTCAATCCGAGCTAAGCGCAATAAACTGCTGGAGACCTATCCGTTCGATCCAGTATTAACGGCATAAGATAATGGGGGTACAATGTTTTAACTCCAATAATTCTATTTCAGCCACAACCACGAAAGTGGAATTAAAACGACAGCCGAGTGCAGGAAGCCGACGTAGCTTCTTTATGATCAAAGGAGACTGCAACGGTCTCAGAATCGGGGGGGTTGAAAGGGAATAATGAATAACGAGTTAAAACAGTAAAGGAATAAGGAATATTTTGAGCTTGAACATTCGGAATAATGAATAATTCAGTCCCTTTAAAGCAATAATGAATATCGCAAATGTTGTATGCACTCGACTTTGTAGAATCTTTAATCACTGGAAATATTCCAATTAACAGTTTAAAACTTTTTATTGCGCTCTGAGTCAGGAAAATATTTTATTATTATTATTTTTTTAATCCCGATACCGTACTAGTTTGACCTAGTTTCGAATCAGCTGCGCCTCCATACCAAGAAAGGATGCTCGTATTAAATCTGATATCAAACCAGAATTATTCTTCGAGAGCTACTCAATCCACGTCTTTTTATACCTTTCATTATGGCGTTTAGTTCGGGAAGAATGAAAAGAAAAACTCGTAGCCTGTACTTTTCGCCTTCACCGATCGTTCAACGCTAAAGGATAAAGTTAAGACTAACTGCCTGCTTTCCTGAGTTCCCGAAGTGGATTCACGCTATCAGAGGATACTTAAAACTTTTTTCAAATCACGAAGTGGACCAAGGTGTTTTTGTTTATTTTGGGCCGTACGATCTACAGTTGGATGCTGTGCACTCGCTGTTTTAGCCTATGGTATAATATAAAATTCCATTGCTTCGGAGAAACTAGCCAAAATCTTTTCGGAGAATTCGTAAACGAAGGAAATGATAATTTGCATTCCGTTTACGAAAAAGCACGCAACTCAGCAACTCACGAAAATCGGCTGTTTTTGCAAATTGGCGCGAAAAAAGAGCGCGCTTTTCAGTTAAATTTATTTTTGAGAAGTTCCACATTCATTACATTTCGCAAAATTATGCCATTGTGCAACTCATGCTGCCTTTTACCCTGACCGTCCAGCATCGTGTTTGACTGTGAAAATAATATCGTGCATACAGTGCGCCAAATTTTCTCACAGCCGGCAATCCTTTCTTAATTCAAGTTTGGTGTTTGCAGTTCACCTCGAATCGCCAATCAAATGTTATCCGGTGTTAGCTTGAGCCAATGCTAACCTCAGACCTACTATCGAGTTTTGTTGTTGTCTCTTATTTGAGGGTTTCTCAGCTTTTAAGGATGAAATCAGCTTTGAAAAGTAGAAGATGGCCCAATTAAATGCTCTCATGCAATTCGATGGTTTGTGCGTTACACGATTCCAGACGTTCAGTAACATGGATGTTGACTTACTATCAAAAACCGAAGAAAAAAATTTTCGTGTCATATACACCCTTTTAATAAGTCGCGGCGCCATTTTGAATTTTTAATCAATGACGTCATTCGCGGATAGATTTCAGCCACCATCTTTGCATGACCTGTTTGCTCGCGGCCAACATGGCGTGCTCGAGCTCAGAGGAAAGCTCTGTCGAACGGCCAGTTCGTTCTTGTGCAGAGGTATGTTTTGACAATCTATCTAGAGGACTTGTTTGTTTTATTATTCCTATTTGTAATCGTAATATAACCTGTCTTGTACGTAATTTATTTCCGCAGCTTTCCTGCGACGATATCCCTGGCTCTATAATATCGAAAGCAGATTTACACAAATGCAAGAAGAACGAGTTAAAGCTGTGGTTGAGCTGTCGAGGACTACGTTTCAGGTCTGCAGACACAAGCGCTGAACTTGTTTCCCGGTAAACTTTCTTTTTAAAAACGAAAATGTGGTTGATGTGTGCCATTTCGTGCCACTGCGAATTTATCTTTGTTTACTCTTTTTTGCCATATCTATATTTATTGTGGATTTTAGGGTAAGGCAGAACTTGGATAAAAATCTTACTCTGGTTGATCCTGATCCTGGGAAAGCATACACACGTGCAAAGAAAGCAAAATGCAATTTCTGCACTGTGGATACACAGCTGACTAATCCAGATAACCAGCAACCCGAGGACCCAGTTACAGACATGGAGGAGGACTGTAGCAGTGATACATCAGTTCGTCCAAAACAGTTTTCTTACCTGAACATGGTTGAACATGCTAAAAAAACTGGAAGAGATGCAGAAAGCTATGTTGAAAAACCCCTTGAAAAGGGATACAAGTTTTTCTATGAAAATTACTGTCATGATGTCTGTTGTCGGTTTAACGACAATGAAATACATGTAAAAGGGAAGTGTTTCAGATCCCAGAGAAAAAATGATAGACCCCACAATGTTACAGTTACACTGTCAGTAACTGGAAATGTAAACAATGCTAAATGTTCTTGTGCAGCAGGAGCAAATGGCTACTGCAACCATACCTTGGGCTTATTATATCTAATTGACCATGTCATCAAGTTAAAGGCCCCTGAATTCCCCAAATTTGGGACATGCACAGATAATCCACAACAGTAGCACAAACCTAGAACCCAGGGCATAAACCCAGAACCTATCATGGGATATAAGGTTATCAACCCTAAATACAGAGAGAAATGTTCAGAGGGTTTAAGATGTACCTTGTATGAAGCCAGACAACCCACTGTTCAAAATAATGATGGGGCAAATAATCTGTTCGAGTCACTTAAGCAAATTAATCCTTCTTTAGGATTCTACACAGTGTATAAGCAGGAACCACCAACAATTCCCACTAAATTAAATGGACACAAGTTTCCACGTGGGAGTGTGCTGAGCTATGAGCTTGCTCTGACAGAGGGGAATTTTAATGTAATTACCAATTGTCCTGCTCTACAAAGACCCAGAGCTGTTGATGACTCCTTCCCTGGCCTCCCCCTTGTTAGAGAAACACCAGTTGTGGGATTGCAAGGGCCTCTTACTAATCAGGAGGACCAGTTTATCAGTCAATTAAAAGTCCCTGATCCATCTTTAACTGAACAAGAAACCAGAGGGCAAAGCAACAACCCATTATGGTTCCAAATCAGAAGATTCAGGTTAACTAGCAGCAATTTTGGACTAGTGTGCAAACGGAAACTCAATCTCTCTCAAACGAAATTTGTCCAGAATAATCTTTTGCCTGAGAAGGATCTTTCCAATGTAGCTGCTATCAGATGTGGTGTGTCAAATGAATCAAAAGCAGCAAACAGATATGCTGAATACATGAAAGATATTGGTAATAATATTCAGGTATTAGAGTGTGGCGTTATTATTTCAAACGCAATGCCATGGCTAGCTGCTTCACCAGACAGAAGGGTGATAGATAAGGAATATGGTTACGGCTTAGTGGAGATCAAATGTCCTTTTACCCTAAGAAATTTGACACCAGAGGAGGCATGCTCTGACCCAAGTTTTTACTGTCACCTTATTGATGGGAAGCCTGAACTTAAAAAAGACCACCATTATTACTATCAAGTACAAGGTCAATTGGGTCTCTCAGGATTGAAATGGTGTGACTTTGTGGTGTATTTCCAGAAAGGCCTTATTGTACAGCGAATAAAGTTTGATGAGTTATTTTGGAAGTCGATGATTGTCAAACTGACAAATTTTTTCCAACTACATGTAATGCGAGAGGCCATGAAGCTTTAACTTGATAATCCAAGAAGTTGAAATTGAGATTGCACTTGCCAATCCAAGAGGTTTATTTCTAAGTATGTTAAATCTCCATTCATGTGTTTACTTAACATAAAGATGTTAAAACTACAAGCTTAAATGTTGTAATTCATAGATTTTGCGATAGAAACGTATGTTTGATATTACTTTGTGTTATGATATTAAAATAAAGAATGTTATTGTTGTCAGCTTTCATGCAACAACACAGTGCACACTTGCATTTTCTAGACTGCCTTCTCTCGGTCACTTTTAGCCCGGCTGTGAACAAGCCTCCCATTCAAGAGACAGAGAAAAGAAAATTATCTGACATAACAATAGCAATCTTAGGCATTATTTATCCATATTAATACAAGCAAACAAGCAATATTGATGCATTATGAAATGATAGGGTTTTGAAACAGAGTCAGTAATCCACAAACTGTCTATATCTGGTTGATAGAACCAGCCAGAGATAAGGGAATAATCTGATCAAATATATGAAAGTTTTTTATTTTATTGATGGCCCTCTCAACATGTATTCTTTCAGCAGCTATTTGCTGTGTCTCCACAACATCTTGAGCGGGCATTTGGTCTTGCATGTGCAGAAGTGGTGGCATGTTTAACTTGACACTAATTGGATCCAGCAGATCTTGAATGTCAAACCCTTTGTCTGCCATCACAGTGTCACCAGCTTGAAATGGCATTTTGAGAATACCACAGCGTTCAGTGATTTCCCTGTCTGAGACTGAACCCGTGTATAATTGGCTGATAAACGTTAGGCTACCACTTGGGGAGATTCCCACAAGCCCCTTCAATGTTTTAGCACTCTTGTAGTTTGAGTAAGTCTGGGACTTCAAAACTAGCGAAGAAGGCATTTCAACCTTGATCTCGGTACAATCAATAATCACCCTGGTTTCTTTGTATTTAGATTTAAATGAGTCAGGCATTGTCTCTACTATTTTCTCTTTACTGGGCCAAATGCTTAATGATCCAAGTCTAAGACATAGGAAATTTACCCACGAGACAATAGTGTTACTTACAGTTCCAACAAAAATGTTAAATCTGTAAGCGAGATCACGTTCAAAAAGCCCAACCCTCACCCTGCAGAGGAATAGAAAGAATTGATTTGTAGGAGTCAGTTTTCTGGGTCGTCCAATTTTTCGCAACGGGGTAGACTCTATGTCAGGCCTTGAATCATTTCGGGTGTACACCAAGTTTTCACCATTGGGACCTGCGTTAAGATAAGTTAACACTGCTTTGTAGACTTCACGATTCGGGAATCCAGTGTAAAAACATATATCTTTGTCTTCAATATTTTCAATGCAGAACTCCATTTCTTGCACAGTTTGCTCGAGCTGCTGGATTTTTGTGCTGGCAATTTTTATCTGCTCCCTTAGTTATAAAATTTCAGCTTTTAGCCTTTCAAATTTTTCAGCCTCTGTCTCATCCAAGTCCTCTCCCGCAGCCTCATCACAGTAAGACTCAACGCAAACTTCGGCTGTTTCAGGTGTGCATTCAGTGTAATTTTGATCACTTTGTTGCCTTTTACAACTTGTTTCGCTCGATTGAAGCTGAATCTTATTCAACTTCCTCTTCTTCTGGGACTTAGGAATGAGATATGGCTTGTGCTCCCAACATTTAAACACTGAGGGAAGACAACCAGTCTTGACAAACCATCGACCACTAAAGTTCGAATATTCTAAGTCCTCATCCCTGAAATGAAGCGAGCAGACAACTGTGTGCTTCTGGACCTAGAAAGAGCACCGAAAAGACGATCAGCTGCGAAACAGGAAAGATTTGCACTTTCATAGAAATCACTTACATACTTTAAACGCTGAGTTTTCCTCTCTTCTAATTCTTTGCACCCAAGCCTGCTTCACTTCTTGATTGCTTGGTATTTTGTGGTAAGTCACGTATCTGTTGCGATTGTTATCGAACACATCCCCGTACGATTTGCACAGAGGAACAGCACAGTTGCGATTATTAGAGCCTGTCAAAAGGATATAATCCTATTAGCGAATTAAAACAATAGGAACGGGATACAGCAATTGAGACTGACCTTTCTTTGTCTCTTCTGTTGACATGGTGCGATGAGGCGTGATGAGATCATTCAAGATGGCGGCTGAAAGCTTTCCGCGAATGACGTCATTAATTAAACATTCAAAATGGCGCCGCGACTTATTAAAAGGGTGTATACACTTTAATATTAAATAGAGTTGAATAAGGGAAGGTACGTTTTTTCTTGGGGGGGGGGGGGGAGGGCTGGGGCCTCAGAGGGGAGGGTCATCAGTGAAAGTGAGCACCAAAAGGGGAGGGTCACATCTTTTCCAGAATTTTTTAATGAGAATTTTTGTAATGTTGCTTTCCATTTTTCTTACAGATTAAGTTTTTCTTTTCACCTACTTTGATTTATTTTGGTGTTTTATTATAGGTACTAGGTTACATTTCTACATGTATATTATGCCATGGCACAGTTTTTCTCGGAGGACTCGTGTCCTTTTCCGTCCGTATCGAGAAGGACTTGACTCAGGTATCGTTTCTTCAGCTTCTTGCTGTTGGCTATCCGCTGCCTGATCTCCTGAGTCGTTTAGTTCTGAAGAGTTACTAGTAGATCCAACAATGCGCTCTACCCTGTCGGAAATGTAGGAAATATTTGTTTTTGAGAGGCAGATTTCCCATGCTAAACAAATAAACCTTTCTGTTACTGAATAACCAACAGCAATGCCGGCTAGTCGGAGAAAGAAGCGCGTGTATTTTCCCTTAGATATTTTATGTTCAAAACTTTTATATTACTCAAATACTTCCATGTTCAAACTTCAGCTATAAAACGTAAATATCCTACACTGATTGTTCGCATTCTCCTTGTTTCAGCGCGCACACACTCAATATCGAGATATATTTATGTTCAAACACTTTGCGTTCACAAGCGAAACGTTCTGAGGTTTCTACAGCATGGAACATACCATGTAGTAGTGAGGGGAAGGTCGCACTTTTGTCAGTCACCTAAAGGTGGGGGTCAGGAATTTTTTTTATTAAAACGCAAGGGAGGGCCAACACTTTTTTGGGAAAAAAAAATACCAAATTCCCCAGCCCTCCTCCCTCAAGAAAAACATACCTTCCCTAAGTGAATTGCACGACACGCTTGACAACGCATCCTGTTTGCAGGAGTACCCAACGAAATTCTCTCCAAAATTGATTGTTTTTTGCTCTAAAAGCAGGCAAAAAAGTATCCGCTCTTCAGAGCCAGCAAGCTAAAGAGTGAAAGTTTGATGTACCAGCAAGGATGGCTCGAAGGATTCCGCTTTCCCAGCCAGCGGCACTTTTGATAGCAATGCTACTCAGGAAATTATTGCGTTCAAAATTTGTCAGCCAGGACTGTCATTTCAAAACCTTAAGATCTCCCAGCAAATAACAGAAGGCCTTTAGATCTTCATTTTTCAAGTTGCGTGTTTAATATAGTCTTTTTTACCTCTATTATATACCACATCACTTGCATGTTGACTTACCTTATCGAGGCGCCGTCATTGTCGGTGAAGTCGAGCACGTTCTTGGGCGGATCCAGGTTTTACATAAGGGGGTTCGGTAAACGACCGCGGAAGGCGAGAGTTTCTAGAGTGGTCCGGGGGCATGCACCCCGGGAAATTTGAAATTTATCTCCTCGGAAATACGATTTCCAGCGTTCTGAGAGCTAATTTAAGTTATTTTTAAACTTTACTTTGAAATCATCTTAGTTTTGTGCTAACTAGTTAAAAAAAACATAAAGAACAAAACTTATATCCAAATCAGAACTATGAATGGATTCTGTTGTAAAATGAGCAGAAAGTCAAATAGACAATTCAAAGTCGACTACTAGAAATAAAGCAGACTAGCTCTTTCAAACAGCTGAGCGGTTGCTTCTATGCATGTTGGGCCTGCTGATCGTACAAAGAAACGGTCAATTTGTTGCTGCTTTCCCCTTCTGCCTCTTGGACATACCTCTCAGACTGGCAGACTTCAAAATAAGTTCCAGAGAATGATCCAAAACTGATTGGGAAAGAACGGCGTGACCTTACCCAAACTTTAACCGAGGAAGTTGATTGGCATCGGTAGACAAACTATCACTTTGGCGTGACGTAGAACAGGAGCGTGAATAGGTGGTCATTTTACCAAATAGACAGATAGAAATGGAAGCGCTATTCGACTGCTAACTGCTTCTTAAATTTAATGTCATTTTTGTTTTTTTCTTGTTCAAAAGACAACTCAACTGCTTATTTTTAAAAAGATTTTACATTTATTAGTGAATTTTTTCCACAAACCGCACGGTTTTAGACGTTTGTGATTTCACACCGAACCACCCGAACCACCCCTAGATCCGCCCCAGACGTTATCTGTGACACTTCGCTTTCAAAAGTGTTGAGGCAGCCTCTATTGGCCTAGTTGAGGAGTCTTCTCCGGCTGAAGTAGGGTTTTGTTCAGTAGTAATCCGATCGTTACAAAATACCCATGCTCATTCCTGCTTCCCGAATTGCAACCGAGATGAATTTAAAGATATTATTTCCAATTTAACTCCATTGAAGCAGCAAGAGAAACAGAGCGTGAGTGAAAATTTAAAAAATAAAAACAACGTGACTTGAAACAAAAGAAGGCGCTGTCCTTTTCAATGAAGAATAACAGAGTTAAATAAGTGAATCACGCAAGATAATTTAGTTTGGTGTTGAGCTTGGAGAGTGAACATCTCCAAACTGAATTGCGGAATCTCCAACGATGAGTCAATTAACATCGCTTTAATTTTAAGAGCGGTTTGCTGTAAGAACCGACTAAGGGTATGCAAGATAGAAAAATCCGATTTTCTCAAAATCGGCCAGAATAAAGGCTTTGGTGAAGTAGTTCTAAAAATATAAGTTTCGGGTCGTTTAGATTTTTATTTATTTTTTAGTGAATATTTTCGTATTTTGCCCTTCGCGGCAGTCAAAATCAACGCCAAAATCGGGACTTTTCCGGAAACTCCTGTTCAAATATTCAAAGCGTCCTAAATAAGATTAACCCGGGGAGTTAAAAGATCTTATTTCCTCTGTTTATTAGCAGTGTCAAAGTTTCATGAAAAACGAACGTGAATTTTTGACGGAATTTTAAAATTTATACCCAACAACGGTCGTTAGCGACAACCCAATTTAGGCTAAATTCAAGGCTCAAAAGAGCACTCTGGTACATGGCTTTACACAACAAGACTATACTCCGGGAAAGAACAATCACTTCAACTAAACATCGGCCTAAAAACATTTTGGGACAAATGAAACGGGGAATTTTGAGAGCGCTTTGAAAACAGGCTACTTGAGTGATATGAGCGACCCTTTGACCTTTCATGTCAACGGAAATCAACACACAGCAGCTCTTAAAATGTGACTTTCCTTCGCCAGAATACGAGTTTGCTTGTTTTTCTAGAATGTTTTCAAATAGAGAAAACTAGGATTTTGAATTTGGAGGCCTTTGTTCCCAATAATGAGCGATGTTGGGCAATTTAGAGAAGTATGTTATGAAATTGACCTACTCTGTTTATCACCGAATTATACATTCAAAGTCTGTTTACAGCGTGAATGCGGAATCAATAACGAAGTAAAAAACCGATTCTTGAAATGTTTAGGAAATAACTCTTACCTAAGTGAGCTTTTCCTGGCTGGAAACTGCAACTTTCATTGCAAAACACATAGCGAGATCGCCGAGCCGTGTTGCACGTGAGTTGTCTATGGTGGCCTAGGTGTGCCATAGAAGAATTGTACACTATTTCAAGACTTATTTAATGATTTTATAGTTTGATTTAATGTGTTGTATATTTTATTGTCGATTTTTTATTATTTTTCTTTCACGTTTTTTGCTTCTTAGTTTTTGATATAGTATTTTTTATAGTTATTGTTATTCAATTTCAGTTTCAATTCAATTTCAGTGTTAAAACGAGTTTTATTTTGTTTTATTTCGTCTCAGTTTTGTTTTTCAAAAGAAAACTAAACTGCACCATGGCCTATGAGGGCCATAGACCACAATGCCATGCACGCATGTAAAGGCGCTTTCCCAAAAGGCATCGCGCGTAATTCAAAATGGCAGAGTCGCGAATAAGAAATGCCGAATGGCAGCATGACGATGCGCTAAAACAAGATCTTGAACAGTATGTTCGCAGAAATCTGCGAAGACAGGAAATTTTAGATTTTGTGAGCTTAGATTATCCAATGTACGCATGGAGTTTAAGAAGCCTTGGTAGAAGGCTCCAGTTTTTCGACCTCAAGTACACAGACTATGGAGTAGAAGTTAGTGATGTGCAAGAAGCTGTTAAAAAGGAGTTGCAAGGTCCTGGTAGGCTTTTGGGTTACCGAGCAATGCAACAGAAGGTGCGTGAGGTTCATGGCCTAAATGTTCCTCGCGATTTGGTGTACGCGGCGATGGCAGAAGCTGACCCGGATGGACTCGAATCAAGAGGAGGAGTGGGGCAATCGAATAGACCACAACGATTGAATACATTTGTCACTGGTGTAAGTTTAAGTTAATTTAACTTAAACATCGTGCAACCTATTATTATAAAGAAACCCCCAAAAAATAAAGCAGCAAATTTTCAAAACAGCTGCATTGCATTTCGTCTCCTTCCGTGTATACATCTCTAACAGGACCAGAATTGCTCACTGTTTCTGTTTACTTTACCTTCTTGCATGTGCTTTTTTTATAATAGGGACCTGACTGTACTATGTCATGCGATGGACATGATAAACTTTGTGGGTACCAAAAGGCAATGTTTCCCTTGTGTATTTACGGAGGATTAGATACCTACAGCGGGAGAGTAAATTTCCTGCGAGTGTGGACCTCAAACAACAACCCCAAGGTTATAGGAAGGTTCTATTTTGAATATCTGTTTGAATCTAGAGGCAAGGGGCAAAATATAGAAGGCAAATCATATCTCAGTTTAGCTTGTCAGCCCTATTGCTTCTAAAGATATACATGTAATTTGGTGTAATGATGTTTGTCAGAAACCTGGAATATTAGTATCAAATTATAACAGTGAACTAAATCAAAACACCCAAAATAGTATTCTATATATATTAATCCTTTATCCACTTGAAAGTTGAATGACATTTAAACCAGTTATAAGAATGTGTTTTTAGAAGATATGTTATTTACTGCCCAAGGGTTCCATATAGTGAAAACTGTGAACAAGTTCTTGAAAGTGCTGTCCCCCAAGTACACAAACAAATCTTTACCAATGTTTGTGGGGGGGTGGGGGGTGGTGACAGGGTGTAAGAGAGGTTTCGCCCAGATTGCAGGATAAAATTGAGGTTAGAGTAATACTACATTGTACATGTTGCGATGTTGTAGGCCTTTGGCCACAGTTACAGTTTTTCACTATTCAGACCACCGCTAAGCTGGTAAATAACTTACTTATTCCCACCTCCGAGGTTATTTTTTGTGTGGTTAACTTTTTCAAAAATAAACACACAAAACCTTTATCATGATCGTGGAAAGAAAATCTGGACTGCTCTTATAAGAACCAATCAGAATACAGAATTCATTACAGTGTTGGCTAGGAAAAAATGAAATGAATTACTGTTGATGTACATTTTTCTGCAGTTCTGCCCGAGACATTGCGGATAGACAGAGGTACCGAAACTGATGTTATGGCAACAATCCATTGCTTTCTTAGAGAGAAACAAGGAGATTTAGAGAAATGTACAGATGCAGTACTCTATGGACCCTCAACCCAAAATAAAATAGAAAGGTGGTGGCGGGAGCTATTAGAAAGAATGGAGAGATATTTTAAAGATCAGCTCAAATCATTAGTTGAATGTGGTGAATATGACGCTAGTGATCAAACAGACAGGTACATGTATTTCATGGTGAATTTACTTACAAATCTAACATGGTAGTAGAGTGAATTTCATAAAAGTGTGAAAACCTAGTAACCAATTAGTACCAGAGCATCCATAGTGGATGTGTTAGCAAGTGTACATTTTATTTTAGTGTAGTTTGCCTTAATTTGTTGTATTTTTAAAATACAAAACAAAATTACTCAAGAGATAATAGTAATGTATGATAGGATTCCAGAGGTTCCATTAGCCTTTGAAACAAGCTCAGCTCTTGAAACTGGGGTTCTTTATTAATTTTTAGGAGTATTGGAGGCCAAACTTGTATTTTTTGTAACTGTTTGTATACTTTACATCTACCCTTAGGGACCTGCTAGCATATGTCTACATCCCTGTCATTCAAAAGGAGCTCGATGTTTTCAGAACGTGTGTGTGGAATAACCACAGGAGCCGGAAGCAGAGGGGAAAAGAACTTCCAGCAGGAGTGCCTGAACATATTTACCACTTTCTGGAACAATATGGTGGAGAAAAATGTGGCATCAAGGTTACAGAAGAACAGTTACTTGAAGTTGCTGAGTTTTCTGAAGTTCTTGAGGAAAATGATGATTATCTAAAGCCATCTGTGCGACAAGAGTGTCAGCGACATGTACCAGATGCCAATGACATAGATCCAGAAGATGCAAAGGTTGCTTACCTCTTTCTGCGATCTCATGTCAATAAAAATGCATTTTGAAACTGCTATATGGTTGGACAAAATATCAGTAATTTTAATTTAGCTTGATAATATGCTGTAACCCCACATCAGTTGGAGAGTTCAAAGAAACTCTGTACTAAATTACCCTGCATAGCTGGCCTAGAGGGGAGGAGGAAAGGGGTATTTTCTTCCCTTGCCCTCCCCTTTGGGCTTGCTATGCAGGCTAGTGCTAAATATACAGTTGGTGTTTTGTGGTACAAAAGTGAAAAAATCAGTATACCTCAAAAAAGTGACAAAGAATTATAACTATTGCAGTCTGACACTGGAAACATTTATATTTCAATTTTAACTTCCCAAAAGTTAATAAAACTGTCCTAATTATCTTGTTTGCGAAATGTAAACACAATATATCATAGCATACTCTGACCAACTTTTTCATAAATGTATACATAGTTGATGTATAGTTATGTTATATAATATAGAACACAACACCTGGCAATAATATTAAACCAAACCACCTGAGACCACATTTTCAATTGCAGCTGTTAAGTCATATCGTTTTATCAACCAAAACTTGAACATTCAAAATTCTGGATATGGAATGAGTCAGAAAGACTAACTGACAGTTGAAATTTAGTCACTGGCCTACAAGCAGGTATAATAACCTTGGAACTGAACTGTAACATATAAAGAAACTGCAACACATAATGCATTATACACAGTAGTTTGTGTTTTTTTTTTTGTCCATTAACAACAAAACGTGTTCAAATCCAAACACCATACAAGAACAGTACAGGATATTTCACAGTATGGAACACCTGGATGATTAAAAGTCCCTTGACATTAATGTTGCTGGTTGACCATCACATTTTTTTAAGTTCAAGCATGTTACAAAATTTGTTGCATACATGCACAGCCTTAAACTTTGTGATTGCCTGTGTGGAAAGATTTCCACAGCAGAAAAATATAGACATGTCATCATCCATTAAGGTGGAGGTTGCAATTTCTGGATCAAAAAGTTGATGGCCTACCCCTTGAATGTCCACAACCATGAGCTGCTGCCCTGACTTTTGGTAAGTAAAATGTGAGAATGCTTCTGCCTTCATGGTTAACTCACTGTCACCAAAGACATCTCCTGTGTTATTGATATATTTCTGGAATTCTCCCTCCAGATAGTTCTCAACAGTTATGCACTCGCCATACAACTTACCAAAGTAAACCTTTGTGTAGCAAAGGGGGGGCCCATATTCAACAGGTGCTTCATTGGCCTGCATAATAGCAAAGTTCCCAGAGAGAGCATTCATTTGGACCACTTTCCTCGTGTGTTCCTCGATTGACTTGAACAACTTCTTGATTTCTTCCAGTTGATCCGCTTTAAACCTTTTAAGTACATATTTTCCAGAACTGATACCCGACAGTGGTTCTGTAAGGTATGCATCACGAAAAGAACCACTTGCAAATTTTTCTTTAGACAGGGAAAGTGTTACTTCAAAGGGCTGACCCCATGACTTTTCAGAAAGTTTGAATTCTTCCAGTTTTACAGTAACTATTTCCACAGTTGGCTGAATAAGTTTGCCAATTTGGAGCATGGCACTGAGTGGTACCGAGGCTACCACTTTAGTTGACATTGAAGTGGGTGGGGGTGCCTTCGTTGGAGTTAATTGGGATTTCCACTGTTTCTTGGTGTTGAACTCGGACTTTTCACAGAATTGGCTCTCATCACTACGCTCGATAAAGCGAACATGTATAACCTTCCAATTGGATATCTGACTCGTTTCAGACCAAGATGGCCCCCTCTCACCTGCCAGGACATCGCAGTAAATACCATCTGCTACATCGAAGTGGCGCTTGCAAGCCTCATTGATGTTCTGAATAGTGGGTTCACAGCCTAAAGGCACGCTTGTCAAGGCCCCAATTCTGGCATATTTCTGGTATCTTCCTTCCACACTAGATGATAGCCGCTAAACGGTGATGTAGTCCATGTCCGTGTTTGTTGTGGCTTCTTCCTTTCCCCTTCTCTTTTTCGCCACCTTTTCTTTAAATTTTGCGAAATCATCCTTCCGATTACTTCTCTTTGACATTTTAGAACGTGCCTCGTCCTTCGATAAACGGCTAAGAAAACTACAAGCTCTACGTACAATGAACTAGAAACCCGTACTCGACTCCATGTGCAAGACTGCTGCCAGCGAAGGGAATTCTGGGTGTTTTTCAAAATGGCGCCTTTACATGCGTGCATGGCATTGTGGTCTATGGCCCTCATAGGCCATGGTGCAGTTTAGTTTTCTTTTGAAAAACAAAACTGAGACGAAATAAAACAAAATAAAACTCGTTTTAACACTGAAATTGAATTGAAACTGAAATTGAATAACAATAACTATAAAAAATACTATATCAAAAACTAAGAAGCAAAAAACGTGAAAGAAAAATAATAAAAAATCGACAATAAAATATACAACACATTAAATCAAACTATAAAATCATTAAATAAGTCTTGAAATAGTGTACAATTCTTCTATGGCACACCTAGGCCACCATAGTTGTCAAATCTTTCTACCGTGCGGCCGAGGTTCCCTATGTTAACGATTAACCAGATTTTAGGCCCGCATAGCGTGCAGTCGCAAAACAACACTATGGTGACGAACGCTTGAGCTTGATAGGAAAAAAAAGTAGGGGAAAAAGGAAAAAGAGAGCTTTTATTACATATATACTTATTATTATATACTTTTTTTTTACGTTCAAACCGGTGACACGTACTACTAAGTAAGTTCTCTCAATGTCGGTGGCCTTTAGGGTTTAATAGAGCCTTATAGTGCTAGCCCGCTTGCTGACGTCTCCTATTTCCTTTGCTTCACAAATGTCTTTCTCACTGCTCGTGTTCGATGATACAGCAGCCACACCCGTAGACAAGCCTTTTCATGCTGTCTTTCCTGTGGATGTCGCACAGGTTCGAGTCAGTCATTTGCGATGAGGTTGTGAAAAATTTAATTTTATACTTAAAAAAGTACTTCATCCAGTACAATCTGGCAAGTATCACAGAGATTTTTCTCACTTAATATCTCCCGTTTGGGCAGCGGTACCTCTGCCTGTCCCTGGAAAAATGCTGAATATTCCGCAAATCATCAGGACAATGATTCTCAACAAGCTAGCATGCTTTACCGGTAGGAAACAGATTTTACTGCATTCAGCACAGTAACCATATGTTAAGACCCTTGCCCACCTGCATTGCCAGAGCGAAAAATAAAAACAAAAACAGAAGCAACAACTGCCCTTGTCGCCGACATCACAAGAGAACTCTGCTGTATAACTCAAGGGATCAAGAATCCCACGATCGACACCGCTATCCTACGACGTGAGTACGCTGGGTGCTATCAATTGCTGTGTAGCATCATGTACTCTAAAGAAGGCCAATACCTGGACGGGTGTCTGCAGAGTGGATTTCGGTTACCCAGAAAGAGAAAAAGGGGCTTGTGACATAGAGGTAGACACTATCTAAACCCTAGCCTGTGTAGCAAGCGTTTCTGTGGGCCTAGGGTTTTTCGTACGTTCGAAGCATTTTTCGCTTTTTGGCCGCGCAAAAATTGGGCCGAACGCAAAAGAAATGGGAGAAGGAGCCGGGAAAAGGGAGGAAAAAAACGCTTGTCCGCAAACCCCACGATTTTGAAAAACCCGTACGCCAAAGAACGTCAATCAAATCAGTTAAGTTAATTTGAGCGTGACCGCATCAACACAACTAACTGCTTCTCTCCAGCTGGAAAATTTCCATGGCCAGGTTTAACTCTAGAAGGCGGCTGTTCGGTGGCTTAAATCTCAGGGACTTTCGGGAAGCTTTCTCTTTCTACAAAGACTGTTGCCTGATGGAGGTTTGAGCAGCCGCTTAGACAAGTTGATACGCTGATTTGGCGGAGCTTGGGAAACAGGAGACTCGATATACTTATTGCATTCCGAATAACTTGGAATAATGCCCTTAAGTTCCTAATTTTTTGAGCACAAAGATTGCAGACACGTTCCGAAAATAGCTATACAAGTTTTCAACAACTTCCACTGTAACCACTCTGAAGATATCAGCAAGAATTGCTCCTTAAGAATCCTTTCTTTCCGACGCTTTGAAAAGGTTCCCGAAGAAATAAAACCGATTTTCCTAGCAGAGATAAATTTCCAAATTTATTAACTTTGAAATTACAACGACAAATCCTGAAGCGCTCCCCTTTGAGTTTCCAGTTTTCGAGGTTTCGACATCACATCTCCGAGTGCTTCGTCTCTGCAGTTCGTGGGTTTGACTTACGTGGAGCATGTTTTGATTTTGACCAAAGTAAATTTGTAACATCCGGAGATCTGTTATTTGTTGCTTTATTGTCAAGCTGTCACGCTATGAATTCACCAAACCTTGAGTGCTAAAGGGTCGTTTTTCAAACTTGTGGCGTTTGCGGGCAAGCGTTTCCTTTTTTTGCCTCTCCTCCCTCCCCCCCCCCCCCCTTTCCCGCTCCTTCCTTTTTTGCGCACGCCTTAATTTGGAGCGGCCAAAACGCAAAATGCCTCAAAAAGGCGGAAAAGTCTTCGGAAGTGCTTGCTACGCAGGCTATCGGAACTCACGAACTTAGACACATGAATGATTGTCACGATTTACGAATAGCTTGCGACTGTCACTTGCAACTTCCTCAAGTAAATTCGACGGTGTAAACATGTTAATCAATCTTGAGTTTTCTTGTGACACGGCAACAGTTTGGAGAGTGAGCTTAGCAAAGGAAAATTGACATTGGCAAAGGAAAATACTGGCCTAATTTTTTTACTGAAACATTTGCCATGAAAAAGAGTCTACTAATCAAAGTTGCGCAACAAACTGGGTACAGGCAAGAGCTTGACATATATTCGAGTTGCTAAGAAAGCAGATAGGTCGAGGTTGTTCTCCAGGTACTAGTTCCTCACTGCACGATGGATGAGTTGTTCTCTTCGAGAATAATTTATAAGCTGCGTCACTCTGATAGGCGAATTGGCTTTTTACTTCGTGGAAAGCGTTTAAGTCATAGTGCTGCGCTAGAGAAGCAAAAGTTCTATACCCGATAGATTGTATTAGATCGGGCTTGTACAGTTATAGCACGCCATCGCTTATAACACTGACCTGAACTTGTGCGACTTGCATAAGAAAGGCAGCGTGAAAACGCTAAGCACACCCATGCTTAGGAGTGTTTTTTTTTTTAGTATTTTGGCTTGGGCAGATGTATTTCTCGCTTGGCGCAGGGTGCAATATCTTTCTTCCCTAGCGGACATTAGACCTTCTAATTAAAGACTCTTAGCAAAGAAATAAAATGCGGCCAAGTCCGTGGCTGAGTTATGTAACCAAGGGTAGGGGGAAGGGGGTAAGAACAGTTGAACAGTAGTATAAAATTATTATTATTATTATTATTATTATTATTATTATTATTATTATTATTATTATTATTATTTTTACAATCTTATCGCTTATGACAAGTTGAACCTGTGCGACATGCATAGGAAAGGCAGCAAGAAAAGGCTGAGAACAGCCGTGCTAAAGGCTGTTTGTGAGTATTATGGCGTGCGCACATATGTATCCCATGCAAGGCACAAATCACAGCACCTTCTGCCGTAGCGGAACCAGTCGAGGGAAGTGGCTGCTGTTTTATCGAAAACTGGAGAAAGACATTCAGTCTGATTTGTGGGTTTTATGTGTTTTATTTACCAAAAGGTAAAATGTTTCACTAAGAATGGGAGTTTGAAGAGCCTTCTGGGGTGAATAATTGAACGAATTTTGTGTGTTTACTACGCTTCAGTCGCTTGTTCAACAAGACGCTAACCTTTTCTACTACAACGCTAAATTTTAGCGTGCTCCATTTGGTCGAAATCGATCACGTGACGCGATACTGTCTCTCCTCAGTGGCACCTATCAACGCATATTGGCAATTTTCGCTCAAAAATTAGCGTTGGACGATAAAAACAATAGAGGGATTCTGTCTCAGGCCCTATGTGTGATAAGTTCCCTGGGAAATTTGATGTGCAAACTTCATATAAGCCCTCAAACTACGTTCTTGGACTAATATTTGTTGTGAACATCAAATTTCCTCGGGCAACCAATCAGCAACAGAAGAACTCTATTGTACGTGTCACCGGTTTGGATGTAAAAATATATATATAATAATAAGTATATATGTAATAAAAGCTCTCTTTTTCCTTTTTCCCCTTCTTTTTTCCTATGAAGCACAAGCGTTCCTCACCATAGTGTTGTTTCCGACTGCACGCTATGCGGGCCTAAATCTGGTTAATCGTTAACATAGGAACCTCGACCGCACTATAGAAACATTTGACAACCCACGTGCAACACGGCTCGGCGATCTCGCTATGTGTTTTGCAATGAAAGTTGCAGTTTCCAGCCAGGAAAAGCTCACTTAGGTAAGAGTTATTTCCTAAACATTTCAAGAATCGGTTTTTTACTTCGTTATTGATTCCGCATTCACGCTGTTAACAGACTTTGAATGTATAATTCGGTGATAAACAGAGTACTGAGTAGGTCAATTTCATAACATACTTCTCTAAATTGCCCAACATCGCTCATTATTGGGAACAAAGGCCTCCAAATTCAAAATCCTAGTTTTCTCTATTTGAAAACATTCTAGAAAAACAAGCAAACTCGTATTCTGGCGAAGGAAAGTCACATTTTAAGAGCTGCTGTGTGTTGATTTCCGTTGACATGAAAGGTCAAAGGGTCGCTCATATCACTCAAGTAGCCTGTTTTCAAAGCGCTCTCAAAATTTCCCGTTTCATTTGTCCCAAAATGTCTTTCGGCCGATGTTTAGTTGAAGTGATTGTTCTTTCCCGGAGTATAGTCTTGTTGTGTAAAGCCATGTACCAGAGTGCTTTTTTGAGCCTTGAATTTAGCCTAAATTGGGTTGTCGCTAACGACCGTTGTTGGGTATAAATTTTAAAATTCCGTTAAAAATTCACGTTCGTTTTTCATGAAACTTTGACACTGCTAATAAACAGAGGAAATAAGATCTTTTAACTCCCCGGGTTAATCTTATTTAGGACGCTTTGAATATTTGAACAGGAGTTTCCGGAAAAGTCCCGATTTTGGCGTTGATTTTGACTGCCGCGAAGGGCAAAATACGAAAATATTCACTAAAAAATAAATAAAAATCTAAACGACCCGAAACTTATATTTTTAGAACTACTTCACCAAAGCCTTTATTCTGGCCGATTTTGAAAAAATCGGATTTTTCTATCTTGCATACCCTTAGTCGGTTCTTACAGCAAACCGCTCTTAAGTTTTGTAGATAACCTCAAAAAACCGAGCCAACGAAAGGAATTGAATTAAATAAGTGAATCACACGACACGCTTGATAACGCATCCTGTTTATGTTTGTCATTGATTGTGTTGTGACCCAGTTATTGTCGGTAAAGTCAAGCACAACTATCTGCGACACCAGGCGGTGTGCGTCACGAGATTTGACCAATCAGAACGCGTCATTTGTGTAGGCATTTTTGCGCTCGGAAAGAGCCGCTTCGAGAAGTGTATGAGGTGAAATTTTCGTTATTTTCGACGCTTGCGATTTTGTTCTCGGAATTATACCTCATCCTAAAGTTTTTGGAATACCATATCTTAGTTCTGGTCAGGTTATCGTTGAAGGTAAATGTTTTAGTCGCGTTAATGAGAAGTTCAAAGTGGGCAGCTAGTTGAAAGCCGCCATGTTGATTTCACTGTTAATGTCACAGTTCTTCTTGGACTCGAAGCTGCTTACTGTTAACGGTATTTGCCCATTATCTTGGCCAGTTAGGTAGTATAACTTTTCTTCTTTTGAAATTTCGGGGTCTACCCGGGTCTACCCCTTATAGTTTCTCCGTTACAAGCCGTTGAAAGTATCACAGAATGAAGAGATCATGTAAACCAAGTAGCAGATCTCCCGGGAGACCGGCTGAGAAAGTAGACCGAGATGAAAGCCGACACGAAGGGAATAACATCAAACTTCGAAAGGTTCTGCTCAAATTTGAACCAGAAAAGGGGAAAAAGGTCAATTTCTATAATGCCTCGGGCATTTCAGCATTTTATCTCCCTTGTTTGTATAATTTTTGAGGTCCAAGCAGGTTACACGGGTGCTGTACAAAGTGAGCTTATTTTATAATACGAGTTTTTTTTTTTAAGTCGTCAGTGAAGCTGTTTCTTTTTTTTTGTTTTGTCACAAGACATAAACAGTGATTTTATTTGTATATTCTGATAATAAAATGGTGAGCAAAACAACTTGTACAAGCAAAAGTTGGTACTGTTTTGTGTGTAATCTTATTATTTTCTGACAGTCAGCTCTTCAACAACTGTACACGTCTCTGCCACTAGTGGAATAGATTATGTATGAACTTTATTTCAGTGCTTAAGAATTTCGAGGCTAATTTTGATTTCCAATTGCTTATGGATATGTTCACACTTGGTATCTGTGCACCGGCACAGACTGGTGCTGTGTTACTGGGTATCCAAAAATTTGTAATATTGTGTACACATTTTGAAAACGGAGCTCTCTTTTGCTCCATCAGAGGCAATTTAAAAATGTGAGCATAGGCAAGAGTTATTGGTATACAAGCAGACTTGCAGAAGGTGTTTGCTAAGTTGTAACCTTGGAATTAAAGAAAGACATAAACACATGGAATTGGTGATCACTTTAGAGCCCAAGCACAGATCTTCATCTCACAGTGTAGTAAGGCACCCAAATTCATGCATGAGTACTTGAAAAAAAGGTGTGTTCACATATAAAAGTGCCCAGTGAAAATAGTAAACAGTGCAAAAAGCAATAGGTATCCTGTGCGCATGTCTCGTTTGGTTATCTTCTACTACTCTGGTCTTTGATTTAGGAGTTTGAAGGTTTTCTTCTTCTTTTTTTGCCATAGTGCTGCTACTGGGATACACTGTGTGCACCAGTCTTTTCTCACAGAGAAGATGAAATAAATATTTACTTAATATTCTTGGAAGCCTTGTAACCCAAACTACAAAGTGAAACATTTGGAATAAAGTTGTTTGTATTGCAAGTAAATTTTAGCACTGTGCTTTAGCACAGTAAATGAACTACACCCTCTAACTGACAAACAAGACAAAGTAACTTACTGACTCCTGTTGGCAATATAACAAACACCAAAGTTTAGAAGAACAGCTGCATTCAGGGGCCAATTCAATAAAACTCTTACAACTACGTAACAACTATGTAAAAGTGTATTGTTTTTCAAACTAAAACAATACACTTGTAAAAGTTTCATTGAATTTACCCCTGGTCATTATCAGGTTCTCGTTGGAGCTTTGGCCATACTGCTTTATCTTTAAAATGTTCATATACAGGTCTGGGGTGGCTATCTACCTTTCAGATATGTCCAGAAACACAGGCCAGTGAGATATTTTAGAAGCAATTATCATGATAGCCATCACAAAGTGTCCTCAGGGATTAAAAGGAAATTTGAACTGATCTGAAAGTGAAGTAACAATTGAAGCTGTCACATATGAAGGGCTTTCTCAACAATCCTTGCCTGTATTTCTGGAACTGTCAGCATTCCCTAGCTTGTGGGTGTCTTTTGTGGTATTACTGGAGTGTGGTAAAAAAAAAATTCATGGCAAAGCTGTAAGCTCCTGGCTTTGCTATAAATTTCTTCTCATCAAACTTCAGCAAGGGCACTGGCTTTGCAGGCAAGGTATTCCTAGAGGGAAAAATTATCCCTGAGCTCTCATATCCAGAAATCGCAGACATTTGAGCCCACGGTCAACAAATCCTGCGGTAAATTGACCATCGAAGGGAACGCAACAACAACAAAGAAATGTATGGAGATTGAAAAATTTCGAGAGATATCTCTTGATCAATTTGTTAAAGTATAAATGTGCAACCGGTTCATGGTAAACTGGTCTATCAAGAAAGATACAGTACAAAAAATAAGGTGGATACTTCGAATTTTATGTTTACTTTTTACGGTTTTCTGTGAGCAGTTTAGCGGCCAAAAAATATAAGGCGTGGAGGGGGATTTCATCGAAAAACCGAAAACTCATAGTTTATAAACAGCGATTACGGGTAAACATAATGGGATCGAAAAAATGTGCAAGTGGATTCACTAAAACTATACATGGAACAAACTAACCTTACGATTTTCAGCTCCATCCGATTGATTTTGATGTTTACTTTTTGCACTTGAAAACCACGAAAAAATAGCATTCGGCCATACATTTGAAAGTCCACGCTAAAGTCCAAAAATCCGCTTTCTTGGAACTGCGATATTTCGGCCGAACCGGCTTCAAATACGCTACAAAAGCCATCCTTCGAAAGCTAAATTTCAGTACATTCGAATGTTAAGTGACTTAGTTTGGTCAGTGGTTTTTATATGGGCCAAAACATCGTTTTGTAAGGCGACTTATTGCATCGTGCACCGACAGAGCTGAATAACGTCTGCGCATGTCATCGGTTCGCGCGGGGAAACTGGGGATGACAACTTGAAACCATAGCATCATTTACGTAAAATGGCGGAATTTTTGAAAATATGAAAAGTGCCGAGGTTTTTTGCTTCAGTTAAGACTTTGGTAGACCAGCTAAGCCTAGAACTTTCGACAAAGACCAAACGATAGTATAGCTTAAACATATCTCCTGAACACAACATTTTCATCCCTGAACACAAACCGAAATTTTACTGCGAAGTCAAGGGCCCGTGCCGCGAAAATGCGGCTCGTGCAGCTGGCTGTGTTACATATTATCTTAGTGAGTGCGTTGTTCACGGAAACTTCCGGTAAGCGTCCTGTTTTGGGTGTATTAGGCCCCCAGCCGCACTGTGCCTCCGGAGACTTAGCTTGTCTAAAACATCGCCGATCGATCGAGCGTCAGGACAGTCGCTGGTTGAGTCCTTTACTAAAAGACAATCAAGACAATTTCAGACATTGCTGTAATTTCCAGTCCGCCTTTTTAAGATTTTGAACAGCCACGGAAAAGGAAAAGAGAATCATCATTTCACTGGAGTTGACACCATTTTAAAAAGCCCTGTACAGACACCAAACAACCGCTCCAGAAAAGAATATTATGTCGAAAAGCGATGAAGCAGTTTACTGATAAAACAGCCCTGGACTCTTGAAGGACCTCCTTGCTTGTATTACGGGCAGTCAAAACTTTTCCAGCAAAAGAAAAGAGCTACCAGGACAGTCATTTACCTCTGTTTCACATAATTGAGGACTATTTTAGGTAACATATTTTGATTTAATTTAACTGGAAGATGGGTATTTAATTCAGTTAAAGTTCATGGGTGATGTAACACTGGAAACAAATTTTCTAAACTTCTTGATAGACTACATTACAAGGACTGCATTACAAAAGGAAAGTGGACTCTATGCAGCCAGTTGTGCCATATCCTTGAGGGGGTTGTCCATAGGTCAGATTTTTAGGATACAGCACCACACTCAGGACAATAGTTCACCCTTTGGTGACTTCATTCAAAATAGTTGTTTTTGGGATGTTTTCATTACTTGACGACTGGTCCTTTGCTTTTCATGCAATTGATTTTGCCATCCAATGAGTCACTTTACAGCTAAATAAATGAACATCAAGAATATGTTGGTTCATTTTCAATTGCTTTTACTAACTAATTTTAAATGGTAATTAAAGTGCCACGCAACACACACTCTTATCACATAAATTACCAGCATATGCCTTTCTTTACAGGAAACT
Organism: Siderastrea radians; assembly: GCA_964017195.1. Lineage (NCBI taxonomy): Eukaryota > Metazoa > Cnidaria > Anthozoa > Scleractinia > Rhizangiidae > Siderastrea > Siderastrea radians. Next base: position 6,344,190 of record OZ024897.1, on the reverse strand, counting down.
GAAAACTGTTAAAAGAAAAGTTGCAGTTTATAATGTATTGCAGATCATCTCTAAGAAAAATTAATGAAATATTCTGAAAACTGACATAATTATGGCAATAAAGTCCCGGACGTGACCCTTCAAGTGCACAATATTTGTTTGAAAAAAAAAAACTGGATTATTGCAAAGCTGATCTCAGGATGTATGGGCCTGTCAAACCCTGGATACAAATAAAAACTATTCACAAGTGGGAAATGTACAGATTTTTATTCAAAAGAAGCTCTGCATACACCACCAGTCATGTGATCCCCTAAATTGAGCGCATGGAAAAAACAGGGTGATGTACTCAGAACCAGTGGTATAACACTACATGTACCTCTGGGATTTCAAGGAAGCCCTACCCTTACATTTAATACCTATACAACATGGAAATGTCCAGAAATCAGTCACAGTGAGGAAAATGTTTGCTGTGTATGGATCATCTTGAGTTTTAGCTTTAGGTGTGGTGGGCAGTACAGCTGGTGGGGCTGTGGGAGAATCACTGCGACGACACCTTCCACTGTCCCCATTTCACTCTTGATGGCCTCTGTTGACTTAGTTCTAAGTTCTTCTTATACTTCCTCTTCTACAGGGCCTGCTGGTTATTTCTCACAAATAAAAAAAAAACCAAGTTCCTGTATCATATCATGATCTGCATGTTTACCAGAACCACTCCCCAACACTAAAGCATTTTCCTTGGAATCTGAGTCACTGAAAAATAAACATTTACCATATTAAGCTTTCACGAGTTTGTAAAACTATAGGGCAATGTAGTAGCAGAAAAAACTACACAGTCAAGATAAACATTTTTGTGCACAAGCCCAATCATGATCAGAAATAAAATAATGAGGTAAAGGAATTACCAACAATTATGTTCCAATTTATATGATCAAAGGTCATAATCAAGACATCGTAAAATTACTGATTCTGTTACAGTTGATATAAATAATCTTATTTCCACATATAAGTGTTATGGGTATGTGACACTACGTGTTTGACTACAGTTTTAGAAGAGAAAACGACAATCTCAGCTCATCTGGCCAACAATCAGCTGCAAGAATTTGTAACTGAATACTGTCGCTACCCCGTACACACTATCCGAGTCTATTGTCTCACACGAGAGGCAAGCACTTTGTAGACAAGAAAGACAAGTAATTCGCTTTAATAACCTAGGAAATGATTCTGTTGAGAGAAACGCTTACGAACGCTCCGACAGAACACGCACTTGTGGGTTTCATTTCTTGTTTGGGAGCCAAATATCTGTTTCGCAAGTATGATCGCAAAGTTTTGTTTTTGGAAATAGATTGTTTACTTAATCTTATTCGAAAATATGAATGTTGAATTATGAATGTTGCACAAGAGTTTGGTAAGGTATAGCTATATAAAGTGCAATGCTAAATTTAATCTGAGGACTCACTCACCGTAGTGCTGCACTAGCAGCCGATGATCTCAAGAATTCGCTGGGTTTCCACGACTTATAAAACAGCCAAACAGTAGATAGACAAATTCCCAGTTTGTCTGAAAAATCTCCACCACAGAAAATACCTTTAAATCGCGTCCCAAGTTCTATTTTCACGAGTGACACGACGCCAAACTCAAGCTCGCATGGCGCCAAACAAACGGCCGATCGAACGATTTTGAAATGCTGATCTCGAGCATGCGCAGTCGTTTTTCAGCCCTGTCTCGTGCACCATCATGAAATATGAGCCCAAACTATACTGCTTCGATCAGCGGTATGCATCATTTAAAAGAGCTGTCTATGTAGGACGCCCGAAAAGGCGCGGGCTCTAATGTCCGCGATTTCTGGATATGGATAGTACGCACTGTCAAATATGTGAGGTTTCAATTACCAGATCAGATAACATTGTTAAAATTATTTACTATCCAGCCTACACATGTCCACGTGAAGGAGCAATCCACTCAAATGTTCCATACTTTTCAACTGACTTGGTACAGACAAGACAGAGAAATACATTTTATTTTTTAAAATAACTAAGATACAACGTGCACTCTGAGTGGCTGAGATGTGTGTTTGCATGCGAGTGTGTGAACACAGTTGAATAAAGCAAGGAAAAACTTTTCCTGTGTTTGGATGGCCTGATATACAGCAAACACTCAAGTGGGGGGGGGGGGGGAGGGGGGATTCTCAAAAGTCTATACGCAACCCAGGCGGGGCACTCCCTGCAAACCCTCAAGGGTTTGCATAACTCTTGAATTCTCCCAACCATTCTCGTGTTTATATCAGGCTATGCAAACACAGAAAAAGTTTTTCTATTATTTGCTTGAATACAATCTTTTACAGTGAAACCTTTGGACCAAATTATTTTCACATATTTTCGGTAAAAGGAAACACCTCTCTTAAGCAGACAAGAAGGTCAATGAACAACATCGGTATCAAATTTTTTCTATAATCAGTGACTGTAGGAATGTAGGTTAGTGACTTGTTAAAATAGGAAGCAGAGGAGTATATATATATGGAAGTATGGCTCTGCCTTGGGATCAGCATCACTAGTCTTATAGCAAGATTGAGAAAACTAATGTGCAGTGTTTGATATAAGAGAAAATAAAACATCCTTGATGAAGTACAAACCTTTTGTAAAACCAAGGACAAGAGCGTAAATGATGTTATTAAGACAACAAAGTTTTTATTTTTGTGTGGCCGTGAGCTCACATCAGCAAACTTGGGGAATCCCTTTGAATGGCTGTTATCAGGAAAGACTTGAATTTCCAGGACGACTACCACAAGTAATGTTTTGTCAAATACATTTTCAGTAAGTTGTTAGGCTATTTCCTTGTGTTGCTTTCTTTGCCTGAAGGAAGATCTGATTTCAAGTCCATGTTTGTGAAAAATCGTAATCACACGCGTACGTCAGCCGGCTTTCTCACCTTGCTCGTTGTCCGCGCTCTCTAATCTTTCCCAGTAGCGTAAGTCCGTGAACGATACCAGCAAACTAAGTGTTGTGGATCTCTTTTACCGCTGATCTAGTCAAAGTGCCAAACAAATACGAAAACCTTTCCGAGAAACGAACTGGTTTCAGCTCTTATTTACATTATTAGTAGTCTGCACGTTTGCACATTTGATCGACTCCGAATCGTGAAAAAACGTAAAAAACGTATTCACCTGGTCCATGTAACCAAAAAATTAACCAGTCAAAACAATCCACATTCGTGTCCTCAGTTATTCTTTTCAAAACGGGAAACAGAGGCTTAATTCTCATTTTTACCGCCATTGTAAGGTCTCTCGTGAGATGTTTACTCCATCGTGTCTAGAGTGAAATGGACATCAGTTATATTTTTACCCATGACCCTTTGTGGGCCGTGACGCACACCGCCTGCTGCGACACGTCGATCTCAAAAGTGTTGAGGCAGCTTCTATTAGCCTAGTTAAGATGTCTTTTTCTGGCTGAAGTAGGTTTCTCTTCGGTAGCAATCACATCGTTTCAAAAGAACCCCATGCCAATATGTGATGAGGTTCACTAAAAGAACCGAAACTCGATTCTTGCTTTAGAAATAACACGATGCGTTTGCATTTCTCAAGTGAACATTGGCGACCATTTGACTGCTTGCAATCGCGGAAACGCGTTTAAAGCTCAGAGCGATCGGTAGCAGCTCGATCACCTTCAATCCGAGCTAAGCACAATTAAACTGCTGGAGGTCTGTCCGTTCGATCCAGTATTAACGCCATAAGATAATGGGGGTACAATGTATTAACTCCAATAATTCTATTTCAACCCCGGGGGGGGGGGGTACTCCCCTATATGGCCTTAACGGGGACGTGCGGCCCGACAGGGTATGGTTTTCAGAGGATTTTGTCTTGAACGGGGTATTGATTTCATCAATTTTTGTCTTAAACAGGGTATCGTTACAAGACCTTATGTATTCATTAACTACAGAACCCTCACAAAAAGCCAAATTTTTACCAGTTTGCCAATGTTCAGCATATTGAAATGAGAAACAGTCTCTGACTAGTCCATTCTAGCCGTAAGGAGGGTATGATGTTGAGTTAAATGTCTTAGACAGGGTACAAAAAATCTGAAATCTGTCTTAAACAGGGTAGCAAAATCAGAGATTTTTGTCTTAAACAGGGTCAGGGTTTAAACACCCGGGCCGCACCTCCCTACCCGAGAATCTGCTGAGTGCCCCCCCCCCGGGATTTCAACAAGAACAAAAAAAAACAACAACAGCCGAGTGCAGGAAGCCGTAGCTTCTTTATGATCAAAGGAGACTGCAACAGTCTCAGAGTAACTTGGATCCTTTAGACATATATGACATCCATGATAAAGAAGTTATATGCTGTGTCGCAAGGCAATAAACATCAAATCACGTACTTAGAAACTTGCTGATCCTTTCAGCGAACATACTGATATAAACCAAAGGAATATTCAGCGCTTGTTCGCCCAAAATAGAACTGCAGGCTAGCTGTAGAACTGAACACTTTTTCTGCTAGCGTTTCCACAGCATTCTCTTTCTCCCAAACTTCCTCTTGTGTCAGCAACCTAAACCCTATAAAAATAAGAAAAAAGGTTTGCTTTATTGAACGCAGCCAAGTAATTTTGGTACCCAATTGTCTCGCAATATTAAGAAAACGGTGTTTTTCTAAGCCCGAGGCCGGATCAGCTCGCACCGGCCGAAGAAGGCAGAATATGATTAACAGGCCAATGGCACTGCTGTAGCTTTTCAGTAATTTCTTGATGTTTGCGCTCGAACTGTCCTCGGTAGCACAAAAATCTGTTTAACAGCCCAGGGTTATTGACAAAGCGTTTCAGTGATTTTCCCTTCCGTCTTCCCATTCATCTTTAGCATTTTAATGTTTTTCCTGCGTTGTCCCCTTGTTCGCCGTCTGGCTGTCTCAGGTAGCTCAGAAATCTTTTTAACAGCCCAGGAGTACCGGTATTGACAACTTAAGCTCTTTAGTGACTTTCCTCTCCATCTTCCCATTCATCTTCAGCATTTTAATTTTTCCCGCGTCATCCCCTTGTTCGTCGTCCGGCTGTCCCAGGTAGCTCAGAAAGCTGATTGAAAGGCCAGGAATATTGACAAGGCTTTTCAATGATTTTCCCCTTCATCTTCCCATTTATCTTCAGCATTTTAATTTTTACCCCGTGTCACCCCCTTGCTCGCCGTCTGGCTTTCCCCGGTAGCTCAGAAAGCTCATTGAAAGGCCAGGGATATAGACAAAGCTTTTCGGCCATCTTCTCCATCTTCCCATTCATGTTCAGTATCAGTTTCATTTTCTTCCGCGTCATCTCCTTGTTCGCCGTCCGCTCTCCCCGGTTGCTCAAAGTATATAGCAGTTCTCTCATTGCCACTATTAGATTTTCCAAAATGTGACCTAATTTTCGTATCGGACTTGAAGAGGGCACGACTGCCTTGTTGTCAGTTGTTGTAAGCAGCGGCGAAGAAGTTCTGACACTCCTTTGACATAACGCAAATGCTTACCACTTCGAACACGCGTTAGTCAAAATTTGACTCTGATTTGTCGACGAACTCGCGATGTTATTGGTTGTCTGTCAAATTACGTGTGATGTTACTCTTGGCTGTGAAGACTGTAAAACGTTATTGGTGCTTTTTGATCCGTCTCTTATTAGTCAAATGTCCGTTGGACTATTGTTAGTAAAATCAGTCGGTTTGCCTATTGTTTGTCTGTCTTCGGTTGACGTCGTCAATACGTTGTTTGTAAGGTGCAGATAGTTGTCGGTTCAGTGGTGTGTTCTAAGCTAGTAAACCAGCTTTCCAGAGTGATTCGTTGATAGTACTTCGTACAGAAGGTAACGCATTTAGCAGAGTCCCAGTCGATACTGAAGTTTATTTGTAAATGGTGCTCAGCAATGTGATTATTGATATCGCCATTTCTAGTTGCTCGTTTGTGTTCATTCAGCCGTATGTTCAAATTTCTGCCAGTCTCACCAATATAAGTGGCCTGGCGATCGCAGCATCAGTTGAGCTTTGTAAACTGCTCCCTGTCTGTCGCTTGGTTCGTCTCTGTCCTTAACGTTTGTCGACAGTTGTCGCAGTGTAGGGATTGGTTGGTAGGATCCGTGCGAAAGCTAGCTAGAGTGGTAGCTTTCACTTGTAAGTTACAAGGGCTCGTTCCTTGAGGCAAGCATAAGCTTAAACAAACTAAGGCAAGAACAAGGACTAAAATGTCTTAATTGATTGCGACGTAATCGTGAGCGAAAGCGAAGATAACTGAGTCGAAGCAATTTTTCTTGCTTGTGCTTGCGCTTATGTTAAGATTGTCCTTCGTCTGTAATCAAAACAAACACCCTTCGGAATCTGCTTACGGTACATAAGTGTAGTGTCGTGTAAGTTGACTCTCTCTGATTAATAGCGCATTTATGTGTTGTAAATCTCGAATTTTCATACCTCTTTAAAATGTTCGTAAAGAGGTGACAAAGTTCGATGAAATTCACAGCACACAGATCGTCTATCGATCGTTCAAGTGACGGCCTTGAGTGTTTCACCTTTCGCTTCGTGTAATACAAGTAGGAGCAGTTCTGAAGGGCATGTCACTGTTTCGAGAAGGGTTGTCATTACCCCTTTAATCCCCAATATCAACATACATATTCTCCTCACTGTTCTCCATATATTTCTTATGTTACTAGTTGGGAGAATTTGATTAAACATCAACACATTTCATGTCTGGTTATCATTTCCTTTATTCTCATGACCTGTATATTTGATTAACTAGTGATATTGCAAGGAGAAATTAGATGCTTATCAATATGGGGCTTAAAGGGTTAATTAAGCAGCGGTATAGCTTACTCGACAAAAAATACCGAAAAGTAGAGTGGGTTGGAGTAAAGAAGTGATCCGCGCACTGAACACTAACGACATACAAAACAGGGAAAACTTATTCTCGTTTCTTTGTTGTTTAGAAATTAGTGAAAACAAGCTTAAGAAAATTGCCCTTATCAGCAGAATCTTTTCGAAAATTCTATGCCAATAGTGACTAAACCACAGAAGGTATAATTAGCAACCTTTCTCGAAACAGTCATATAATAATTCTTGCTGGCACAGCAGTGTAAGATGATAACGCAACAAGAATCACTTAAGATAAATTTTATTGATTTTCCTTTACTCCCAAAGCTCTGGCTATCTGTGGTTTAACTGGCAGGAAAGTTAGACTCACCCGTGAAATTTTGTTCTTGTATAACTACCTATGTTGTAAAAGTTGGTGGCGTGGGTCTCTCTCTCATGATTCAGCGTCCCTGGCATTTTGTGCGGGCGCCCCTAAACTATTATTCCAGTGATAGACCGATCTAACAATCAATCAATCAATCAATCAATCAATCAATCAATCAATCAATCAATCAATCAATCAATCAATCAGTAATCCAGTGATAGACCGATCTAACAATCCGCTTATTAATCAATCAATACATTCTAAATATAATCCAGGTGTGCAATATCCTTTTTGTATAACCAACAAGTATACTGAAAATACTGAAGGAGCTTTCTTAATTTTTAATATATTTGCTTTCGTCTAAGGACTAACTGCCTGGTATTCCTATTAAGTTTCATCCTCCAACATTTAACAGTTGAACTGTCAAGTTTTAAGAAGCAACATTCCGCTTAATAATAAGATGAACGCAAGTTTATCTAAATGAATAAATTCTGAGAAGCAACCGTGTTGTAAAAAATTCCTCCCTCCCGACCCAGGAGTGCATCAAGGGTGTCCAGCTCAGCCACCTGGCCTTCTCTTAAAACTAAGATGACATCACAGTCTTTGACAGTATTCAATCTGTGAGCTATAATGATGACAGTGGAATTCTTCAGTTTCTCGTGCACGGTTGTCCAAATGGTTTTTTCTGTATTGGGATCTACATTTGCTGTTGGCTCATCCAAGATAACGATCTTACTTTGACGAAGTAACGTGCGAGCCAAGCAGATCAACTGCCGTTCACCGACACTCAGGTTCTCGCCTCTCTCTAACAGTTCGTAGTCAAGTTGTCCTTCAAAGCATTCAACTAAGCTTTTAAGATTCACTTCTTCAAGAACATTCCAAAGTTCGTCATCCCTGTGCTTGTCCAGAGGGTCAAGGTTCTTTCTGATCGATCCGCTAAACAGGACAGGTGATATTGGCTGAGAACAGAAATACACTTTCGAGATTCCTGCAGATGAATGCTGCTTGTGGGTATATTGTCAATGCATGTCTGCCCTTCAGCTTCAGGCATGCGTAAAAGAGCTGCCACAATGGAGGACTTTCCATCTCCCGTTCGGCCGACGATACCTAGCTTCGTTTTACCTTGAATTTCAAAGCTTAAATTTTTCAGCACTTGTGGCCCACCTGGGAAATACCTCAAGGCGACATCTTTCAAGCTCACATGACCATCTTGAGGCCAGTTTATTGGTGGAAGTGTTTTATTATTGTATCCTGGCTCTGAGGCAAGACTGGTGTAGGCCATGACTCTCTCGACTGACGTCATTAGGGTTTCAACTTCCGAAAACTGTCGCACAGCATACTGGGACATGTTGGATGTTTCAATGCCGTAAGCAAGAGCAAGTCCAATTAATGCTGTAAAAAAGTTAATTAAGTTGTGGTAGTGAATATTATGTAAAGGGATTTTGCTACTTCAATACAAAAAGGCTATCTAACAAGGTGTCCGAGAAGAGTCCTTTCAGTTAGCTTTCCATACGGTAGATGTATAGTCTGTACCCGGGGGGGGGGGGGCACTCAACAAAGTTTTATACGGGGAGGCTCCGCTCCGAGGTCCAACCCCTTATCCTTTTATATACCATTTTTGACAGACAAGGTACCCCTTTCGTATACCTTCCATTAAAAAAATGGTATCCCTTTCACATAACTATTTAAGAACACTGCATCCCTTTTCTAAACCCTTGGAAGGAAGTCTCCTTGTCGTTTTCATGTAGCGTTTAATAAATTAAAATGATACAGTCATAAGGTGCGTCTACTCGAAATATTTAATTAAAGGCCCTTTTAAATACCTAAATGACAGATTTCCCTACCCTTTCATATACTTCAGCTCGTGAAATCCCTACCCTTTCATATACCTGAAGCCTGAAAAAAAGTACCCCTTCGGGGGGAGCCTCCCCGTATAGGCCATTATAGGGGGTACCCCCCTCCCCGGGAGTATGTACACTGCTCAGCCTTTCTACTACAATTATAAGGTTCACAGAAGAAATTAACATAATGACAAAAAGAGAAGGGGGTGCAGCTTCCGTTTCCTCAAGCGTCGTTTTCTTTCCTTTATTAACTCGAACCATGCTCAGTTAACGACTAATTCACTTGAATTCACCAGGAATATTCGGTGATGACGAGATCCAATGACCATTCGATTGTCAAATTTCTTGATACTTGGGCAAAGAAAATATTTCTTCCACCATGTCATTTATATCCAGTGAAAAAAGGTAAAGCTGACTGTGTATAAAGTGACGTGTACAATTATCCTGTGAAATCGAGCAGATATCACCTTTTACATTTTTAGAATACGAAGTTTACTTGCCATTTCTTTAAGTGGACTTCTAAAAAGAACGGCAGCTCGAAATGCATTTTCATCAATTACAAAAAAATATTCTCATTTTGTCAAATCTTTAATAATTTGAAGAGTAGTCTTTCAAACCTTAAAACATTTGGCGAGAAACTCGGTTTAGTTTATCTCTGTGTGGAGAACAAGACATGACATCATCTCGATTAAGTTCGTAATCATAACATTCGTTATCCACCTCTGAATATCCTCATCAACTGAAGCAAATACGTTGCGAGTTTTAAGATCGCAATTCTATCGAAAATATTCACTAGAAGGTTAAAATTACCTAAAAAGGTGTTTAGCTCTCGCGCATTCCAAAATGTTCAAAAAACATACTGAACCTCTACATCACACGTCGGATATATGCCGCGTAACGAATACAGATGTTGAGGTGTTCCCGACCATAAATAGGCAAGCGCCATTTTTTTAATGACAAAACAAACGAACTAGCGTCTCTCTTTGAAATCATTGGCTGAAAACTCTAAAACTCTGTAGAGGGCTTACCTGGATTTTGTAAGAGAAGAACGGAAACCAAGGCAACTACAGTGGTAAACACAGAACATAGGACATCAGCTCTTACTCCAAGCCACCGACCGCTCGCTAATACCATGGAAAATGCACGATTGTGTAGATTTTGGTGCCTAAGGATAAAACAATATCAGATATGAGGCTTGGGCAATGTCGGTATTAATGACGATTTTGTTCTGTCTCCGTCAAATACGTAAACGCATGGATGGATGGACCGATGGACGGATGGATAGAATAGTTCGAATAGAAACTCTATTTATCAAAAGGGCTAAATGGGTGGATGGATGTGCGTTATTTAGGGGGGCTTTAATGTATAAAAAATAGTTGGGATCTTTGAATGTATAAAAAAAGTACGGTATAATTAACAATTATTCTACAAGGGCGCGCTGGATATCGAATGTTATTATTCAACAAATTGTCACAATGCCCATATATGGCAAGGAAGCCCTCAATATCTGTCATCCTACATGACAGATATCCTGCGATATACGTAAATGACCATATTTGGAAGTGCACTGCAGATTTTCTTTCATTGCTTGTTTGGCGGCCATTTTGAAAAGCGAAGCAGTTTTAGCAGTGTTCTCCGTAAATTTTAACTCTCTGGAAGAAACTTTCCACGATTAAATGCTCTCAAAATGTCAACAAGTATGTGCTTCAGCTCACAAAGATATCCAGCGGTTGACTTGGAATTTTCATAGTGAGAACTCAACCAAGAAAATGCTATTGCGAAAGAAGCAGCACACTTGCTCACGGAAAGTTGTAAAGACTAAAGTTGAAAAGATTTTAATTCACAGGAAGAGGACTTATTCTCGGTAAGGTAGCAATATTTTTTCCTTTGTCTTGTCATTTCCAAACATGAGTTTGTAAATAAGTCTTTTTAAGTGAACGGTAGTAAACTTCGATTTCTTGAAGTTCTGTTTTGATTTTGATTAAGCTTTATGTGTTGCTAGCTTTTAGCGTTTTTATCATAGAGCCGTAGTTTTTCTCGTTCTGAAAATGGTAGTCGATGGGAATTTGTTGAATAATAAAACAATTATCCTGCTCAATCTTGCGGAATATCCCCTGATTTAGCCAACTCGGCCTACGGCCTCGTCGGCTAAGTATCAGGTGATATTCCGCGCGATTTCGCAGGATAATTGTTAATTATTATTCAACAAATTGTCACTATGCCCATATATGGTAAGGAAGCCCTCAATATCTGTCATCCTAAATGACAGATATCCTGCGATATACGTAAATGACCATATTTGGAAGTGCACTGCAGATTTTCTTTCATTGCTTGTTTGGCGGCCATTTTGAAAAGCGAGGCAGTTTTAGCAGTGTTCTCCGTAAATTTTAACTCTCTGGAAGAAACTTTCCACGATTAAATACTCTCAAAATGTCAACAAGTATGTGCTTCAGCTCACAAAGAAAATGCTATTGCGAAAGAAGCAGCAGTTGAAAGGATTTTAATTATTCACAGGAAGAGGACTTATTCTCGGTAAGGTAGCAATATTTTTTCCTTTGAAATTATGAATATATGAAATTCATATATTTGAACTGCGGAATGAAGAATTAAATGTAAAGAAGATCCTCGCAGTTATTAACGCAACTTATGCAGTTGCGAAAAGAAAACCTGAAAAAATCAGGCTTGCCAAACATGAGTTTGTAAACAAACATGAGTTTGTAAATAAGTCTTTTTAAGTGAACGGGTAGTAAACTTCGATTTCTTGAAGTTCTGTTTTGATTTTTATTAAGCTTTATGTGTTACTAGCTTTTAGCGTTTTTATCATAGAGCCGTAGTTTTTCTCGTTCTGAAAATGGTAGTCGATGGGAATTTGTTGAATAATAAAACAATTATCCTGCTCAATCTTGCGGAATATCCCCTGATTTAGCCAACTCGGCCTACGGCCTCGTCGGCTAAGTATCAGGTGATATTCCGCGCGATTTCGCAGGATAATTGTTAAATAGATAACCAACGAGGCGCGTAGCGCCGAGTTGGTTATAATCATTTGATATCCAGCAAGCCCGAGTAGAATAATTGTTTTATTAAGCCACTATTAAAAAAAATCAAGAAAGAACGGGAAAAATGAGAAAAGAAATAAAAAGGGAACAAGAATCGATCACATGACTGAACGAAAAAGGCGCCAAAACCTTGCGAAGTGTTGTAGCGTTTCATTGCAAAGCTGAATGAACCAATGAAAACTGCTCGAAAGTGAACAGTGGCACAAGTTTTGGGAAAAAATCTTCTAATTTTTGGCTCTGAAATATGGTACATGTTTGATTTTTCCTGAAACATTGTTGTGATCATCGTTCAAAGCGGATTGAAGTTGTACAATTCCACCATATTAGCTGCTGGAGTTGAAACTGAACAAGTTTGTAATCTGTTCGCACAACGAAGCCATCATGTGCGTGTTTGATCGAACTGAAGACAGAACAAATTTGAACTTGGAGATGTAATTTCCATGCATCTCAGAAGCAAGATTACTGTAGCAGGGAACATTAGAATTCACCATCATAGTTTGTTAAACGCAAAGCGCAACATGCAGTTGCTCTCGGTTTAGAGGTTGCGGACGGAATGGTAAAAACAACATTCAAACAACTGCAAAAGCGATTCAACTCCATTTACATGGCATTGCATCCGATCTCTATCTGAGCATTTGGACCTGTTGGAACACAGAGCTACAACGAGTGCAGGTAAACCAGTGTCAATTTTGCGTGTTAAAGCCGAAAAAAATCTCGCCCTTCCTTCCTTCTTGGTAGTTTGCAGCTGTATTTTGTTAGTACTTGTTTAGACTGCTTCATGATCTTCGCATCGACTCGCCGTGAATGTGTGATAGTTTTTATTAAATGCTCCTGCCCCATTTCACTGTGTTTTATTTTATGTCTTGTCTTGATATTTTGAAGTGGAAAGCCTTCCTGATAAAACCTACCGTTTGTTCAATTTCCGAATGATCGACGTGACGATCGATGAAAGAAATTAATTGTAATTCTGCACAGTTTCTTCAAACAATTTTGACTGTGGTTAGACGACGCTGTTGGTGATGCTTGTTGGTGACGCTGCTGGAATTTCTGCTTAAATTTAAATTCGCTGCCAAGTGTTTTTTCTCGTCCATTTTTCTCGCCCGGTTGCTCGCGAGGAAAAAACTTTCAGCTCACTTTGTTGTTGAGTGTTCATTGACCATATTTGGTTGTAGCAGGTTTATCAGCTGATAGCCTAGCTCCGTTTAGCCAATCAAAATGCTAGAAATCCAATATACCTAGTCCAGTTTTTAATAAATAGTGTTATCATTATTGTTGGGCCACGCCCTTTTTGATGTTAAGAGATCCAAACTGAATTTGGCTGTTCCTGCTTCTTTTTCTTGCCCTACAGAATCCCCTATAAATCGCCAACCATCCCCTTTTCCTCTACTTACTGGTAAAATTTGTCAATGAAATCTCTTTCCCTTTTCCGTGTGCGAATGGTGTCCAGTCCAGCCATGGTCTCTGAGAAGTGTGAGAAAACAGGGCTTCGGCAGATTGACTCCAATCTCTTCAAATCCCGTGAAGTCTTCAGGTAATACAGCACCAGATGCGCGAATGTGATGAAGATGGGCAGAGAAACGAGCACAAGCCAGAAATTTGTAAACGAGGGCAACAACGCTGCTGTGAACACAAACAGAAGCAATTGGCTGGCTAGTAGAAACTTCTTGGGTAAAAGCTCGTCAATCGCTCCAATGTCCTTGGAAAATCTGTTCAATATCCGTCCTGTGGGGTTCGTGTCGAAAAATAATACTGGAGCTTGAAGAACACATCTGACCATTTTATCGTGAAGATTTTCTGCGGATCTGAGAGAAACATGGAAGAACACAAAGGCACGGATGATGGCCAAAACGATGGCAGCGAAAACAAGACTGGCATAAACACCTAAGGCTGTCACACCTTGTTGGTTTTGTGAGGTCATCTTGGTAAAATAAGAAAGCCAGACGTTGGGAGACTCTATGACAACTACAAAGGATAGAAAGAGTACTTTTAAAATAACATTGATGGCTTGATTTATGTCATATTTGTGAATATCTGAGGTAACATGTTGGTATTAAATCTTGCACTCATATGACTGCAAGATGGCCTCAGAAGAGAACTGGCTACCAAATCTGACAGATTTGGAAAGTTTAACCGAGTGCAAAAAACAAATCAGGCCAGATAACAAAATTCTCCGTCACGGAGATAAAGGTGTGATGAATTCGGCACGTATATTTTCGATACAATTATCTTTTTTCTTCACCTAAATACGTTTTCGTAATCTTCAATAATTAAGCTTTCAGGAAATGTAGTTTGTCAGGATTTTTGTAAAACGCCTAGCGCTCAAACGGTGATAACGCAATGTTGTTATTTGGGGTACCCTGATACCGTAAACAACTAATAAGGATCGAAAGCAAAAACAAAGCAATTCATACTGTCTTACATGAGGTGTCACTCGCTTAACACGTATTGTTTTTTTTTTTGTCTTTTCGGGTCGTAGATGTGTAGAGAAAAATGCCGAAAACGCAAACACACAAACATTAATGCTTTATAACAAAATGCAAATGTTCTGGCCTAGACTTCTCTGTCGCGGCAGATTACTAACTATGGTAGGAATAATATTCCACAACATTCTCTCTAGACAAATGTAATATTTAAACGTTGGTGGGGATGTTTTCAGGTACTTCCAAGAAAACGAAGAGGACCCCTCAAAGAGGTCTGTCTTGTTCGGTAACTTAAAATTCTGGGGTAAGATTCACGAAGCCGGCTTCTAAGTTAAGATGCATCCTGAGTGTTGTTTTTTTGATAATAGCCTATTGTTATTCCAGCAAAAGGCTACTGTTAAGAAACAATACTTAGGATACGTCTTAATTTGGAGAGCTTCGTGAATCCAGCCCCTGAGGATGTAAGGAACACAACAACTTGCAGATTTTACCAACCTTGAGTAGCCAGAAAGAGAACAACAAAAGCAGTTATCACAACGGGATGCATCCCTGCTCTGAAATAGTCCCATTACAATGCTGATGAAATTTTCCCAGTAGCCTTTTCTTCTTCTGAGATGTCCAAATGATCATCAGAACTCTCACTGACTGGACTGGAATCCAAGTGCACTGTTTCATTTTCTTCTTTCACTTTAGAGGTACTCTTCTCTTCGTTAGTAGCGTCGAATGCTCCCACGATAGTGTCGAGAACTTTCCCGCCAGTTTGTAATTCATAAAAGCTGCCTCTTCCGAGTACAGAACCTTTACGAAGAACCACAACTTGGTCGGCAGCCTTCATGTTATTCTCCGCGTAAGTCCCTAAGATGATGATCTTCTCTTTAAGCAGCTTGCAGATGCATTCTTCAAATATATGTGCACCGACTTTGGCATCCACTGCACTTAGGGGATCATCCAGTAAATACACGTCTGCATCTGCGTACACTGCACGTGCCAGGTTGACACGAGCTCGCTGACCTCCACTCAACGCTACTCCGTGTTCTCCAACAAATGTAAGGTCACCATTGGAAAATCGTTTGATATCTTCTTTCAGAGCACACGCCTCGATCACTTTAGTGTATTTCTTTTCGTCATACGGCTCTCCAAATAACACGTTTTCTCTTAGAGTTCCAGGAAAAACCCAAGCCGTCTGAGGGACATAAGCTATAGTTCCAGAACAGAGAACGTTGCCACTTGACTTCACAACCTCGCCTGCTATTGCGGCTAGGAGTGTTGACTTTCCACTGCCAATCTGACCAGTGATGGTGGTGAGAGATTTCTCAGATGCTTCAAGGCTAACATCTTGAAGAAGATATTTTTCTCCGTTCCCATTTTCTTTCAATTTGTACGTGAGGTGTGAAACTAGCAAGTGCATTCCAGCCTTTCCCGGTAGCTTGAATTGCTGGACATCCTCATCAACGTAAAAGCAATGGACTGTCTCGTCATTTCCAATGATTTCATTTTGAACAGTCTGATCGGCTGTCGACAACGGCTTTCTGACCAACACTTGTGCGTAAGTACTTCCATTATTTATCACAATTTGTTCCTGACCATGGGAAGTTTGCTCGTATTCCAAAGGATCTAGAGGTATATTACCCAACAGGAGAAATCTCTCGATCCTATTGAAAGACACAAACAGCTCATATACTAAAGGCAAAGTGTTGCCCAGCCTGATAGATAAGGTCACTCGAAGCACATTCATAAACGAGACTACCATAAAGGCTGTTGACGGCGAAAGTACTTGACCAGTGACCGTGAGCGTCAAAATTGCCAGAAAAGTTGCCATGGTGCCTGAGGTAAATTGTAAACTCTCCACGATCGACAACAAGGTGCTCTTTTTAAGAAGAATCCAAATTTCACTCCTAAAATGCAACAAAGAAAGGTATTCGTAATATATCGTAAACTACATGTAACTGAATCAAAAGACCCTTTGTGCCATGCGCGTGTTCACAGTAATTCGCAGAGGGTGGTAAAAGTGATGGAAGCGAATGTAAGAGGATATCATTATTCTGTTGGTGGTGTTTTGTTGGAGTAGGGGCGTAGCGTGGATTATTTCTGTTGTGCGTACGAGAGAAAATATGAGCTCCTGATGTATTCGTCGAGTGCACCAGTTGTACTGCTGACATTTTGTCACGTTCTACGGGTAATTTGATTACATATTCCAGGTAATAAACAATAAAGGTGTGCCCTAGTGGGATCCTTTAATTCGCTGATAGACATCCGATACATAGAAGGTGTGGTTGGCCATGGGTCAAGGAAGGTTCAGAGTCCTCGTCTTTATATTAAGAAACCCATTCATACAACCAATAACGAAGAATCCAAGCAAGGGATTTTTGTCCGTGAAAGGCAGGACTGGACTTGTAAAACTTCCCCTGTACAGCCGTTCGTTTGTGTTCCGCTGCTTTGGGCTTCTTAGGTTCCAAGTTGGATGATGTTGGTGATGATTGTTATGATGATGATGATGATAATGGTGGTGGTTTTGGTACTGATGTTGGTAATAGTGACGGTTATAGGTATTAATTTCACCTCCACTTGCCTTCTCACTTTTTTGACTTTATCTCGATAGTTTTCTTCCCACGCGTGAGTCTTCAGTGCACGGATCCCTGTCACCAGCTCGTTCATAAGTGACATACGTTGGTCCGCAACTTTCGCGGTCTCATTACGCAGTCGAGAACAAGCAGAAGATATTTTCATGACGCATGGGATTAAGGCTATCAGAAACAGAACTCCCATTAGTGCTTGCCAACCGATGAGGTACAGCAGTAAGCAAACTGCAGCCAACGGTTCCATTACAACACAGAAAGACGAAAATATCCATCTGGGGGCCATTTCAATTCTTTGCACGTCATTTGATATCAGAGAAATAATGTTGCCTTCTGTCGTTTCCCGAAGATTCTGCTGGCTAATAAGGGGAATCTTTAGACAAAAAAATAATAAATATTTTAATTAAAACTCGTAAACCTCTCTAGTCAGTGGTACTAATGAAGACCAGCTTCCGACAGCACGAAACGTAAGTAGGAAATCTGCTCAGAGTAGAACTGGTCTAAGCCCAAGTTTTTTACGAGGAGACCATTGAACCGGTATCTCAAACCTAATTGGAGCAAAATGTCAACCTTGTTTCTCAACGCGTTTTAAGAACCCGACGAATATCATCTTATGAGCTCAGAAAATACACTGTTAACTTACGAATGCTCCAATAGAAGGATTTACTTGTGCGCAAAGTCTTGAAGACCCAAACGCGAGGCCTCAGCGCATTTAGAAAGTTCCAGTGAATTTGATGTGACATTGGCAATTTTGAATGTCACTCTGTCAGTCTGTGATTCATTCATTCATTCATTCATTCATTCCGATTCATTCATTCATTCATTCATTCATTCATTCATTCATTCATTCATTCATTCATTCATTCATTCGTTCGTTCATTCATTCATTCATTTATTCATTCATTCTTTCATTCATTCATTCATTCATTCATTCATTCATTCCATTCGTTTGTTGGTTCGTTCGTTCGTTCGTTCATTCAGTCATTGATTTATTCATTGATTTATTTATTTATTCATTCATTCATTTATTCATTCATTGATTTATTCATTCATTGATTCATTGATTCATTCATTGATTCATTCGTTCGTTCGTTCGTTCGTTCATTCATTCATTCATGTAGCCAGTCAGTCAGCCAGCCAGCCAGCCAGTCAGTCAGTTAGTCAGTCAATATGATTGGTTTGTTCGATGAATCAGTCTTTCTCGCTCTTTCTCGCTTTTTTCAAGGCACTAAGGTGGCCTTGATTGTGACTGTTTTCGGTTATCTGAAAAGGTGGAGTCTGCGCTCGTGTATGTTGTATGTTGAAAGAAATACGTCCTGAACTCTTACCTTAAGATAAACAATTCCCTTGAGGGCACTACTTAGTCTCATGCCAATCAGCTCAAATCTGTAAGCGGGGTAATGTCTACAGGCAGAAGACAGTCCACCCAACGAAAGAAGCAAGCAACACGCGTATGTTAAGGAGCGGTCCACCTCTGTTGAACTTAGCAAGTGAAGGAGCCAACCAAGAACAAGAGGCTGTAAAACACGGCAGACGGATTCTATGAAATAAAAGCTCATAAGGTATAAAATCTCCTTCCAAGAGATCATCCTCAACACAGACTTCCAAAGTTTGGGTTCTCTTCCCTCGGTGCTGTTACATTCTCGTACATGGTGATTCCATTCTATTTGAAGTCGCTCAGTTAGGTCACGGGTTCTGTCTTTCTCGTGAAGCGGTAGAAAATCTGATTGACTCAGTGGTCGCTTGCTTCCTATTTTAAAGATGCCGTTCATCCACCAGAAAGTTAAAAAGGACAGGAAATTGGCAGACTGCATAGGATGAGAAGAATGATTCGTGTCGTTATCTTCATCAGTTGCTATGGTCCCATAGCCCTTCTTTGACATCGTGCTGTTAAAAAAAGAGTTAGCAGCATTATGCATTACTGTTCAGTTACTTCAACAACAGATAAACAAGACCGGATGTCAGTCCTGTTCTGAGGGGTCATCTCCATCAGGAGGTATTGTCTGGTTTCTTTTCTTTGACATTTTACTGTTAAAAATGCAGAAAACAGTCCATACAGGGGTGTACAGAATATACAGTGTTGGGTATACGTGGGAGACCATAGGGCTTTACAGGTGTTAATGTGGTATATAGCCCATTTCTCTTACAGGACATCAATATCTATTTCGCATACGGGTAACTTGAAAGAATAACCCTGACTAGGCTTGGATAAATTATAATAATGATAATAAAAAATATTTGTTTATTAACCAGAGTGGCAGTCAAAGGACTGAACTACACTTGAAGTCAGCTAAATCAGTGTTACAATATTGCATAAGAACGCAGTTCGCACGTTTAAGCGTCGCAACATGTGATTGACATAATTACTCATGGCATTTGTGGTGACACTTAATTCTCAGTGACTGAATTACAGGCTGCGTGCATTGAGAATCAGGAACAAACCACCAAACGAGAATTTTTCAGAGCTGGCGATACAGTTTTCGCCGGGGTTCAGATTAGTTCTACCGCTTACACTTTTCTTTTGCTCGAGCAATACCTTCCCCATCAAAGACTAATGTCAAATGAACCACACGCAACTGGGTCAATTGAATGTCATAACAGAACAACTTTGATTTTTTCGGGAGGACGGTCTCAAAATGTATGTTGTTAAATGCGGTTCGTATTTTTACAAATGGCATTTCGGGCCCAACACAGGTTTCTGGGCTCTTGAGAAACGTGCACCAGATCACGAAGAATTGATCCGCTTCACGTCGGACAGTTCAGAGCACTTCAAAATTATTCAAATTTCGAACATGATTTTGGTTTCCTTTATCAAAACAACGCGAAAAGTTGAAAATCCCCTACGGAAAGGGAATTTTTTAAACATATTAACGTCTGCTAAAGTTCTCTCTAAGATTCATACATAACGCACGTGCGGGTTTATAAAAATTCGAGAGCGATTTTCCAACTAGGTGGAAGACCATAAGCTCCTTTTCGTCATTCAAGGACGTTATGCAAAACTCCCCACTGTTTTCGAAATCTTCGTTAAATTTGGCGCAGTTTGATAACAATTTTATTGGAATTTGCAAGAACTTGCTGACAACCTCACTAACGGGAATTTGCATTGCTCCTTTAAAATGTCTTGAAATGAGCATAGACCTACAAATTGAAGGCATTCACAGTCGAAAATCAGTTCGTAATGGGGATGCTCACAATTATTCGGCAATGAGTCAGCCCAGGAGCCATAATCGATTACTCTACTCTACTCTACTCTGCCCTGCTCTGCTCTGCTCTACTCTACTCTACTCTACTCTACTCTACTCTACTCTACTCTGCTCTGCTCTGCTCTGCTCTGCTCTGCTCTGCTCTGCTCTGCTCTGCTCTGCTCTGCTCTGCTCTGCTCTGTTCTGCTCTGCTCTGCTTCGCTCCGCTCCGCTCCGCGCTGCTCTTCTCTTCTCTTCTCTTCTCTTCTCTTCTCTACTCTACTCTACTCTACTCTACTCTACTCTACTCTACTCTTCGCTCTGACGAAGGGCTAACCGGCTCACAACGTCAGTTTTCAATTTTATAGGGTGGCCAATTTACCTTATCAACTCAGTTGATAAATCCAAAGTCTTGTGTTTCACCTACCCACCGACGCAGCACCGTTTCTTTAGAAACTAATCCCAAAATAATAATATGCCTAAATAACACTACGCAATAAGAAAATGCCTAAATAACAATAAGCGCAAATAAGGATAGGCCTAACCAACGATAAGCGCAAATAAGAATATGCCTCAAAATCTTATTGACACTCATCAACACTCGCTATATGTCCAAACCCCTTGAGAGTTCAAGAGAGGGGGATGTACTCTAGCTATAAAAAAAATTGGAAAGTGCCTAGACAGTCTTATCACATATAATTTACAAAAGGCAGAAACTCTTATTAAGCCATTGCTTCTTCAAGAAAATTTGTCATTCAAAGGAATTCTTTTGCGTGGTCCATTTTCAATTACAAACTCCAAAAACCATTGCTTTAAGCAACTGAAAACATTTAGCAAAGGAAACTCTCTCTAGTGCTTCATTTTCCCTTACAAATAACGGTTGCTTTGAGAATCAAGAGCTTTCATTAAATGGTTAAAGTAATTGAAATGGTTCATGTCATTTGTTAAAGACGATAAACAAAAAATCAGTAAGAAACAATGCAATTTTAAAATTACCTCATTTGAAAGAGTCAGCCCTATCCATAGCACAAACCGACAGATATTGCTGATAAGATGACATTTTTGAAAATTAAATAAACTTGATTAAAATCCTTACCAAAACAATAATATTAAAAGTAACTGTAAACTGAGAGAAAGCACATTTTCCACAATTTGCAGCAGTAAATGGAGTTACAGTAGATTCCCGCTATCTCAAACACGCAAGGAAAACCAAAAGTTGTTCAAGATGACGTACAGGAGTTCGAGATAGCAAATAGTAGATAAGTGAGCAACATCAAACAAAGGAAACGAGTTTCATTCCTAGATAATGGGGATTCGAGGTAACGAAAGCTCAACAAACTTCCTAGGTTAACTATTATAAATCGCGCTTACATCTGCGTGTCAGAGTGTACAGATGGTGTGAGAAAACGAAAAAGTTTTAACCAACCGGAAACAGAAGTGACCAGGAAGCTGCTCGCATCTGTGAGTTGAGAAACAGTGTGTGTAACACGAAGTGCGAAACAAAGTTGTATGTATTTGTTTAAAGTCAGTGAGTGGTTGTTTGATAGACAGAGGAGGGATGGATGGATGTCGTTCGACTGGCTTATCAATAGATGTCTCCATTTTCAGACAGTGGCCACGCGGCCACAGTCCGTGAATCCTGCTTGAATCTCTTTCCCCTCCGAAACTATCGACAGCCACACCGTGGTCACCCTTAAAACGTCGCTTTGGTGTAAGAATCATGTGTCCTCTTAAGTGACCGATGTCAAAAAGTTTGCTTTGCTTTCATACAGATGCCACTTACCAAGTCACGTTTTGCCGGGCTTTGGAGAGAGCATCGAGGACCATAATCGAAAAACGAGTTTTTACAATCTCACTTGATGTAACTCTTTGCAATTGCGAAATTCTCTTGCGTGGTCCATTTTTAATTAGAAACTCCAAAAAGAACCTCATTAAGCCGTTGCGTTAGGCAACCGAAAAGATTTCTCAAATGAAACTCTCTCAGGTGCTCCACTTTCCCTCACAAACTCCTGCCAAGTAACCGTTGGTTTGAGAATCGAAAATACAATGATGAAGCGACAAAACTGCAAACCAATAGATGCCTATGGACCACTACACTTTAAAAAGTCAGTAATTAATTTATTAATCAGGTAAAATTTAAAAGAAGAGATCGATTTTAAGGTCTTAAGAGTATTGTCGAGGTTGTTCCATATGTTTACTATGCGAGACATTGTAAGAGATAATGCAATTTTAAAATACCTCATTTGAAAAAGCCAGCCGTTTCCATAGCACAAATCAACAGATATTGCTAAGATGACAATTAATTAAACTTGATTAAAATCCTTACCGCAAAAGTAATATTAAAAGTAACTGACGAAACAGAAACTTATTAAGCCAATGCTTCAGGCAAGAAAAAAAGTTTTAAAGAAATTATCTCGCGTGGTCCAGTTAATTAGAAACTCCAAAAAGAAACTCGTTAAACCGTTGCTTTAGGCAACTGAAAATATTTCGCAAATGAAACTCCCTCGAGTGCTCCATTTTCCCTTACAAACTCCTGCCAAATAACTGTTGGTTTGAGAATCGAAAACTTTTATTAAATGGTTTGGTTAAAGTAATTTAAATGGTTCACGTCGTTTGTTGAAAACGATCACGGAAAATCAGTAAGAGACAATGCAATTTTAAAATTGCCACATTTGAAGAAACTAGCCCTTTCCACAGGACAAATCAACAGATATTGGTGATATTGGTTTTCCGCGCGCCTATTTAATACGTCATTGGAGGTTGATCACGTGGGTGTCTGGAGGTTGATCACGTGGGTGTCCAATTACAGCTGTCCAGTTTGAACTTTTTTAAGTGGATAGCTGGGTCCATCAGGTGCATTGAAATCAGTTCTTTTTATAGCTGTTTCTCCAGTGCTTGCAAAACTGATAATTAAAAATATATCCCCGAAGGGAACGTAGATTTTCAAATCTCGCATTTTGTTATAGAAATGATTAATTGGGAACTGGCCTTCGTGTCGTACAATTCAGGGGCAATCGTGTTCGTAATTTCAAATCGTACTCGCGCTACGCGCTCTGCCGACTAAAAATTACTCGCCCTATTACTCCCTGAATTGTACTCCACTCAGTTTAATTACCATTACTCATTAAACTTGATGAAAATCCTTACCAAAAAGTAATATTAAAAGTAACTACAGAAACAAAAACTTATTAAAGAAACAAGCAGAAACTTATTAAGCTATTGCTTCAGGCAAGAAAAGAAATGAAGAATTTCTCTCGCGTGGTCTATTTTTAATTTGAAACTCCAATTATGTTATATAAATGATGTTAATTAGCAAAATTATGTAAGAACGTTTATCATACGAAGTGCAAGGGTTCAACTCAGTAATGTCTTCTAAGGTGGTAGGGATCAAAATTGGGTGCCTATATATGTCAGAAGTGACTAAAGAAATACATTTTGAGCCATGTTGTGGGAAATTCCCCCTTCCCGACTCAGGAGTGCATCAACAGTATCCAGCTCAGCCACCTGGCCTTCTTTCAGAACTAAGACGACATCGCAGTCTTTGACAGTGTCCAGTCTATGAGCTATAGTGATGATGGTGGAATTCTTCAGTTTCTCGTGCACGGTGGTCCAGATGGTTTTTTCTGTATTGGGATCCACATTTGCTGTCGGCTCATCCAAGATAACGATCTTACTTTGTTCGAGTAACGTGCGAGCCAAGCAGATCAACTGCCGTTCACCAACACTCAGGTTTTCCCCTTTCTCCAAGAGCGCGTAGTCAAGTTGTCCCTCGAGGGTTTCAACCAAACTGTTAAGATTCACCTCTTCAAGGGCATTCCATAGTTCATCGTCCCTGTGTTTCTCCAGAGGATCGAGGTTTTTTCTGACCGATCCACTGAAGAGAACAGGTGATTGCCTGAGAACAGAAATACACTTTCGCAGTTCTTGCAACTGAATGCTGTTTATACCAACGTTATCAATGTATATCTCTCCTTCAGCTTCAGGCATGCGTAAAAGAGCTGCTACAAGTGAAGACTTTCCATCTCCCGTTCTGCCAACGATACCTAGCTTCGTTTTACCTTGAATTTCAAAGCTTAAATTTTTCAGCACTTGTGGCCCACCTGTATAATACCTCAAGGCAACATCTTTAAAGCTCACGTAACCATCTTTGGGCCAGTTGTTTGGTGGAAGTGTGTTGATTTTGTATCCTGGCTCTGAGTCGAGATTGGTGTAGGCCATGACTCTCTCGACTGACGTCATAAGGTTTTCGACTTCAGAGAAATGTCGCACAGCATACTGGGACATATTGGATGTTTCAATGACGTAAACGAGGGCGAGTCCAGCTAATGCTGTAAGCAAAATAAATTAAGTTGTTGTAGTTTAAACTATGTAAACGGATTTTTGCTACTTTCTCGGGTGAGAGCAATTCAACAGGGCTCATTAAGAACTCTTTCTCAGTAACGTCCTTTACAGTTGTTCTCCTGGTTCTTATTGTAATTTTTATAATGTTCGCAGAACAAATTAACACAGCGAACAAAGGAGAAAGAGGTAGAAGGTTCAGATTCAAGCTTCGTTTCTTTCCTTTTCTAAGTCCAAGCAATCTCAAGGCGATAACAAGAGACTACTTCGGTTCACTTCCATTTGCCAGGAACAATAAGCGCTTTTGCGACCCAATGATCACGCGATAGCCAAATTCCTTCAAATCACGCACAAGAAAAAATTTCTGCCAGTATGTCATTTCTGTTACTGGATGAAGGTTAAGCTGCGTTGTATCAGCTGATCTTCACAATTAGCATGAAAAATCTTGCTGAATTTCACCTAATACTAAGCTTTGAGTTCGAAGTTCACTTGGCATTTGTTGATGAGAAATAATGATGCAATTATGCCAAATCTTTAATAATACTTCGGCGGTGGGTTCCTTCAAACCATACAACATTCGACGAGAAACTCATTATCAGTTTAGTTTACCTGTGACATGCCAATTAAGTTTTCAATTATAAGATGCCTTATCGACCTCTGGACATCCTTGTTAACTGAAGCCCCAAACTGATACGTTTTGAGTTTGAAGATCGTTAATCTATCGAAATTTTCTCTAAAGGGTTCAATTAATGACTTCAAAACTTGTGGGTTTTTGAAGATGCTTCAAAAAGACAAACGAGAGATGAACAAAGCGCCAGATTGTTTAATAAAAAAGAAAAGAACTAACGTTCCTCTATGAAATTGATGGCTGACTTCGATTCGCTTAATAAGGTCCTACCTGGATTTTGAGAGAGAAGAACGGAAACCAAAGCAATTGCAGCGATAAACACCGAACAAAGGACATCAGCTCTTACTCCAAGCCACCGACTACTTGCTAGTACCATGGAAAATGCTTGATTGTGTAGATCTTGGTGCCTAAGGATAAAGCAATGTCAATGTAATATGGATGAAGCTCTTATTCTTAATGACGATTCTTGTCTGTCTTCTTCAAATACGTAAAAGGATAAACCATAACGAAAGAACAAATGGAAGATTGATGGATGGATGGACGGACGGACGGAAGGACGGACAGACGGACGGATGAAAAGAAAGAAGGAGGGATGGATGTGCGTTATTCAGTTTCATTTTTACCTTTTTGATTAATTGCACAATTACCTCTTTGTTTTATAGCAGGACTTTTGATTGTTTCAAATACATTTCCTAATTTTTGATTAGTAGGTCACCTTTGGAAATTATGTTATGAATTCCTCTTATGAATTTTCATTACCATTGCACGAGCGCCTTCGTTTGTATGCTTCTGAGATCGAAACTTTACTTCTGTCTGTTCCTACTCCTCAGTTTTGCGCACATTACAGAAACCCCTAGAAAGCACCAACCATCCCTTTTTGGTGTACTTACTGGTAAAATTTGTCGATGAAATCCCTTTCCCTTTTCCTTGTGCGAATAGTGTCCAATCCAGCCATGGTCTCTGAGAAGTGTGAGAAAACAGGGCTGCGGCAGACTAACTCCAGTCTCTTCAAATCCCGTGAAGTCTTTAAGTAATACAACGCCAGGTACGAAAATATCGTGAATATGGGCAGAATAACAAGACCAAGCCAGAAATTTGTAAACGAGGGCAACAAGGCCGCTGTGAAGACAAACAGAAGCGTTTGGGTGGCTAGTAGAAACATCTTGGGTAAAATCTCGTCTATTGCTCCAATGTCCTTGGAGAATCTGTTCAATATTCGTCCTGCCGGGTTTGTGTCGAAAAATAATACTGGAGCTTGAAGAACACATCTGACCATTTTATCGTGAAGATTTTCTGCGGATCTGAATGGCTAAGACGAAAGCAGCGGAGACAAGGCTGGCATAAACACCTAAGGCTGTCACACCTTGTTGGGTTTTTGAGGTCATCTTGGTCAAATAAGAAAGCCAGACGTTTGGAGACACCATGACAGCTACACAGGAGAAAAAAGGATGAGTTATTTTGTTGACTTGATTAATGTTACTCTCACAGCGATGTTTGCCCTCAAATGCAATTAGTATCACTTGCCTCTCCTTTGTGATAGGGTGTAGTTTTAATAATCTTTTCAGTTTTTGCACGTGTTTTCTTTTTTGTTGTTGCTGTTTTCCTATCGTTGTAAGGAGTACGGTTCTAAAATTGGCATTTTGTTTTCCTCTGCAGCTATTCGGCCATTCTTTTTTTATCTTTCAACTTAAGTATACTTGTTGTTTCAGTTTTCTTTTTCCTACGTGAACTATATTCCACAACATTTTCCGGGTCACATCAAGGACAAATTTAATCTTTAAACTTTGGTGGCAATATCCTCAAGCGCTACCGATAAAAATGCCCTCATCAGAAAGGTGTTCGTTGCTTGGTGGAACTCTCTCAAGACATATTGTGCAAAACGGTCCTCAGATATTACCATCAAAGAGGTCTCTCTTGTTTGGTGGTTATCTCTAAAGACGTATTGTGCACAACGTGAAGGTGTTACTTACCTTGTGTTGCCAGAAAGAGTACTACAATAGCAATCATCGCTACAGGGTGAATGCCCGCCCTGAAGTAATTCCAGTACAACGCAGATGAAATTGTCCCAGTAGCCTTTTCTTCTTCTGACATCGCCAAATGATCATCAAAACTCTCATTGACTGGACTGGAATCCAAGTGCACTGTTTCATTTCCTTCTTTTACTTTAGAGGTATTCTCCTCTTCATTAGTAGCGTCAGATGCTCCCATAATAGTGTCGAGAACTTTCCCGCCAGATTGTAATTCACAAAAGCTGCCTCTTCCTAGTACAGAACCTTTATGAAGAACCACAACTTGGTCGGCTGCCTTCATGTTATTCACCGCGTAAGTCGCTAAGATGGTGATCTTTTCTTTAAGTAGCTTGCAGATGCATTCTTCAAATATATGTGCACCGACTTTGGCATCCACATCGCTCAGAGGATCATCTAGTAAATACACGTCTGCATCTGCATACACTGCACGTGCCAGGTTGACACGAGCTCGCTGACCTCCACTCAACGCTACGCCGTGTTCTCCAACAAATGCAAGGTCACCATTTGAAAATCTGTTGATGTCTTCTTTGAGAGCACATGCCTCGATGACTTCAGCGTATTTGTTTTCATCGTACGGCTCTCCAAATAACACGTTTTCTCTTAGAGTTCCAGGGAAGACCCAAGCCGTCTGAGGGACGTAAGCTAAAGTTCCAGCATTGAAAACGTTGCCACTTGACTTGATAAACTCGCCTGCTATTGCGGCCAGGAGTGTTGACTTTCCACTGCCAATCTGACCAGTGATGGCAGTGAGAGATCTCTCAGATGCTTCAAAAGTGACATCTTGAAGAAGATATTTTTCATTATTCCCATTTTCTTTCAATTTGCATGTGAGGCGTGAAACTGACAAGTGCTTAACAGCTTTTCCACGTAGTTTGAGTTTCTCAACATCTTCATCGATGTGAACGGGATGAGATGTCTCTTGATTTCCAGAGATGGGTTTTTGAGCAATCCATTCAGTCGTCGATAATGGGTTTCTCACCAACACCTGTGCGTAGGTGCCTCTTTTATGTTTTTCCGTACGTTCGTGACAACAAGTTGTTTTGTCGTACTCCAAAGGATCTAGAGGCATGTTATCCAACAGGAGAAATCTCTCGATCCTTTTGAAAGACACCAACAGCTCAAATGCTAAAGGTATAGCGTTACCTAGCCTGAGAGATAAAGTTATTCGAAGAAGATTCATGAAAGAAAGTACCACAAAGGCTGTTGAAGGCAAAAGTACTTGGCCAGTAACCATGAGAGTCAAAATTGCTAAGAAAGTTGCTACGGTGCTTGACGTAAATAGCAAACTCTCCACGATCGACAACAAGGCGCTCTTTTGAAGAAGAATCCAAATTTCACTCCTAAAATACAACAAAAAAAGGTAATCGTAAGTTAACTAAAAAAAAATTACCTAACTTGAACTTACACCTATGAAATTGCTGCATGCATGCCAAGCATACTGCGGTGGTTGTAGGAACGGTTAACAGGCTTTATTGTAGTAATACACTGATAGACATCCGATACATTGAGGGTCTGGTTAGGGGTATGCAGAGTTCAGAGTCCTTCTAGTTTTAGATTAGGCGACCTTTAAAACGATTTTATAAACACTGGCGAAGCCCCACGCAAGAGGATTTTATTGTTTGGAATGGCAGATCTGGAATTTAAAAAAAGTTGCTATCTATAGCTCTTCCAACATATTCAGCGGCTCGGGGATGAGTTTGAGTTCCTTAGGTCACCCAATAGGGTGACGATAATGGTGGTGATAGTGATGAATATGGGTATAAAAATTCGTTTCCACTCACCGCCGTACTTCTTCAACTTTTTCTCGGTAATTTTCTTCCCACGCATGCGTCTTCAGTGCACGGATCCCTGTTACCAACTCGTTCATTAATGAAATTCGCCGGTCCGTCACTTCAGCGGTCTCCTCACGCAGTCGCACACAAACAGATGATATTTTTGTGACGCAAGGGATTAACGCCATTACGAACAGAACTCCTATTAATGTTTGCCACCCAATCAGGTACAGCAGTAAGCAAACTACAGCCAAAAGCTCGAACACTGCTAAGAACGAAGTAAATATCCATCTGGGGGCCAGCTCAATTCTTTGGACGTCATTTGATATCAGGGAAATAATATTGCCCTCTGTTGTTTCCCGAAGGGTTTGTTGACTGATAAGAAGAATCTGCAGGCCAAAACAAGGAAATAAAACTCGTTATCGTGTCAAGAGTACTAATTAAGAGCAATTTTCGACAGCACAAAACGTAAGTGGAAATGAAGCTTGGAGAAAAACTGGTCTTAGTCCAATTGGCGCTTGAGAAGACAATGGGGTCAAAATCGAAGCGTCGGTACTAGAGCCCAAGAATTCGAAGAAGTTCAGCTCATGAGCTCATTCATAACTTAAGAGGGCTCTTATAGACAAAGGTATTGAGCACCGAGTTCTCCTGATCCAAACGCAAGGCCCTGACCCATCTGGAAAGTTCTAATAGGTTTTTTGTGATAACGTGAACTTTAATTCTTTGTTCAATCATATTCAGTTAAATATTTGACTAGTCCTCCGTGTCTCTTCCTTGCTGTTTGTTGCTGTTTTGAGGTACAAGGTGCCGCTGTTTTAAAAATGACTCTGTGATCGGGGTTGGAACACTGTCCTCATGCATGATGCGATACAAATTTAAAAGGTCTTAAAAAATGCCTTAAACTCTCACCTTAAGATAAATAATTCCCTTCAGAGCACTACTTAGCCTTATCCCAAGCAGTTCAAATCGAAAACCAGAGTAATGCCTACAGTCGGTAGACAATCCACCCAATGAAAGGAGCAGACAACAGGCATAAGTTAGGGAGCGGTCCATCTGGGTGGAAGCTAACAAGCGCAGGAGTAAACCAAGCACAATTGGCTGCAAAACACGGCAGATGGATTCTATGAACCAAAAGCTCATAAGGTATAAAATTTCCTTGCAGGAGATCGTCCTCAAAACAGATTTCCAAAGCTTTGGTTGCTCTTCCTCAGTAGTGTTGCATTCTTGTAAATGGTCATTCCACTTTTTCTGAAGCCGTTCTGTTAGGTCACATGTTTTATCTTTCTCGTGAAGAGGTAGTAAATCTGAGTGATTCAATGGCCGCTTACTTCCGATTTTCCAGGTACTGTTCATCCACCATAACGTTAAAATGGACAGGAAATTGGCAGACTGCATCGGATGAGAAGGCTGATTCATGTCGTCATCTTCATCGGTTGCTATGGTCTCGTAACCTTTATTTGACATCGTGCTGTTAAAAAGTGTTTGCAGCATTATGCGTTAACGTTCAGTTACTTCAACAATTCATAAATAAGACCCTTTAGAACCTCCTAGTGGGCAGGAAGAACCAGTTCTTGCTGCCTAGTACTACTAAAGAACCTGACAGATAACACATTTTACTTGATCTTTGGCAGACAATGTTGGTGCACTTATGAAGCGTAAAAAGTGAGAGTTTGCTTGCAGCGAAAATTCTCACCAATACCAAAGGTCGAGATCAACTGAGTGTCAAAACTGGTTAAAGAACCGACTTTTTTAATATTCTTGACAGCAGTCGTTCTCAAGGCCGGCAAAGTACGGAATTAAAAAAAAAAAGGTTTCAATGCAGTTCTAATTATATCAAATGATTCAGTTAATTGTTTTTTTTCTTTTGGAAGATAAGCGGCACTATTCATATGCAAAAAGTAGGTGCTTTCCAGATGTCTGAAGATCCCAAATTAAAAGAAATTGAAATTAAGTATGGTTTCTATTTTCTATCACGTTCTATTGTTTTTATATATAAATATATAACTAATATCTATAAATTCATTTTACACTTTTTTTCCGTTTCTTGTATAGTCTGTATGTGTAAGGTCGAAGCCAGGTAATTGTACGTGGCAGTGACCAACCGACAGGTACTTTGGTCACTGCGCACATTTTACTTTCTCATCATTGTGTAAATTTTTTTGTTGCTTTTGTAATGTATTGTTATGTTTATAGTTAGGCTATTGGTAATATGTAAATAGTGCAAAATAATAAAAATCTAAAAATCTGAAATCTTGTGCAAATTTTGCAAAATTGAAAATATCTCAAAACCTAGATTCCGATAGAAAAATAGGATTTGCTAGATTGAAAGCTTTAGAGATAACCCAAGTTATAATGGGGAAAACGATTCCTGAGTTTTATATAAAGGAAGTTAGTGAAATCAAGGCAGAAATACTTGAACTGCAAACGAAGCGCTTTTGAGGTACTAAGACATGCAAAGACGGGCCCTGAAAAGCTGGAGTTAATTTGTGAGCCACTAGAATTAAACTGCTGAATTCTCCTACAACTCTCCTATTTTCAGTATTAAAAATGCCGTGTGTTTTATAAAATTGCGTTACCTGTTACACCTCCTCCAGTTTACGTGACTACTTGTCGAAAGGTGATCCCCAACTAAACGCCCACTTTCTTTACATTTGGCGGGAAGTCTTAGTTTCAGTTGTTTTCAGCGCTAAGTATTTTCATGCGACAAAATTAGGCCAGTGTCGATTCTACAGTTTTATATGAGCTAAATTTCAAATGCGTGGACTGAAATAAATTGTCCGAGTTAAAGACAGACTTGTCATAACAGACAGACTTTTCATAACCAAATAAATTTATTATCGTGCGTGTAATTTACTCCGGGAATTGTTTTATCCAGAAAAGGCTTCAAAAGCCTCAGGAAGTCCAAGGCCCGAAATGTATGCCTCGTGTCTCAGTTGCCGACATTCAGATAAGCCTTCTCTTTGAGGAAAATATTATATTCTGTCCTGGAACAACTAATTCGTTCCTTTGAACAGCTTTGAGCCCTTCAATGTCCAGTTCATTTGAAGCGATACTTCCAGAACTTTTCATACCCTACTTTGATCTGTATGATGTCTAAAACCTTCTTGAAAATTGCCATTGCCACCATTTTTCGAATTCCTTCAAATAAACGACACGTCAGGGGTATTGCATAGCCCTGTTTCCAAGAAAACCACGCTCAAAATATCATCCTCTACCGTCCCCACCCTTACCGTCATGTATCATTAACATGCCAATCAATCGTCCACTGAGTGACCTTGAAGAACCTACGACGACGAAATTCTTTTTCTGTTCGCTTCGCTAGAAGACGGTGGCTCTATAAGACCCGTCTTAATAACCTATTCTTCGATCTCACAGCTGAAAACACCTTCTAAGGTTGCAATAAGCATCTAAGTTAATGAGCATATGTTTACATCTCAAGATAAGCTTATAATTAAGACCTACTTTATCGTCGATGATAAAAGATCATTAGAAGCCATAGTTCGTTGGATCATTAGAAGCCATAATCATTGGGTTTCGAACAGCTAAAGATGTCACCTAAGCAAGTTCTGATGTGCTTACGTGACTACTTGTCGAAAGGTGATCCCCAATTAAGCACATCAGAAGTTCTGATGTGCTTAACCATCAGAAGCCATAATCCTTGGGTGTTTTTATGAATGACAAATTGACCTGGAAAAACCACGTGGATGAAATTTCGAAAAGGATATCCTCTGGCATTGGTTCCCTAAAAAGACTTAGGCCACTCGTTTCCTTGGACACAGCTCAAAAGATTTATGATTCCCTCATCCAGTCACATTTTGATCATTGCTGCACAGTCTGGGATGGCATAAGTTATCAGTTAACTGAAAAGCTTCAGAAATTCCAAAATCGTGCTGCCAGGGTCATAACAAAATCTAGGGTGAAGTTAATTCTTCTCCTCTTCTGGACGCACTTGGGTGGGAAAAGTTGATCTCCAACCGACAAAAGCACAAGGCCATCATGGTTTTCATTTCTTTACATAATCTCACTCCAGAGTGTAGCTTATATTAGGATGTTTTTATAATAGGTGTTTTTAGCATATTTGTAACGGATGATTTCCCCTGTATGAATAAATAATAAATAAATAAAATGTAAATAAAAATTTCTGCTTCTGAGCTGCGTTTTGCTAAGTAACACAAAAAAATCCAAAATAACGACCAAATAGCTAAAATAATCAAAATAACCCCAGATATATATTAACACCTTTACAAATCACATGCGGAGGGTGAGCGTTGTGATCTTGGAAGTTGAAAACAGATTTATTCTTACATGTTTGCCAAATAGGGAGAGACACACAATCGGGTGTGATTGTTCAATTTCCTCATGTATATCGTGCATTCAATTTCATTCCTGTTACAGAAAGGCAGACCGATTCCGACTTTAATCCGCCATCAAACCAGTGAACTGAGTTATTCGTTCTTTGTAAGCTTTTAGAAGCAGTTTTGATTCTCTGATGATGATCTTGTTGATCGAAAACGTTCAGTTAAGTTCTAAATTTAATAACATTTTACCATGATTTAAACTATCCAACCCAGATTCTCAAGTGCTTAATTCGAAAAAAATGTTACTGCCCGAAAAGTAGTAACACAGTAGTAGTTCTTGAAAAGTGGGAAACGTGTCCTTGAAAGTCCTTGAAAAGGACTACACTGCACAAAAAGTGAAATTTGAAATTATTAAACATACTTAATCCTTGATCCTTGTTCGTCTGTGAGAGTACCTTATCTTGACATCGCTCTTGCTGTACAGACAAATTGTTGAAAAGCTTGACTTTACAGTAACGTCTATATTCTGAAACTCTGTGTGTACAGAACAAGTCAAAATCCTAGTAAAACTTACAGACATTTCCTTCAAGTCATCTTATTGTGCATAAATCGTGTGAGCTCTCAATAGAGTGGTTTTGGATTTCTTTTACTTAAGCCTTGAAATAAATACTAAGCAATCAGACACCATCACACACTAATTCCATTGTTTTCTTTTGCTTACTTTTGACTATTAGACACTAATTGTTAGATATTGTTTCACGGGTTATTGTGAAACCACTCTACTTATCCCGTGAAACAATGTCTAACAATTAGTGTCTAATAGTCAACAATAAACGAAAGAAAACAATGGAATTAGTAGGTAATAGTGTTTAATTGATCTAATTTAATGATCTTTTAATGGGGCTTAATAAAGTTGTGAAGACTTTTTATTTGAATAGTGTTACAAGCACAAAAATAATATACTTAAAATGACAATTAGCGCAAATAAGAATAAGCCTAAATAACGATAAGCGCAAATAGGAATATGCCTCAAAATTTTGACACCCATCAACGCGCTATGTCGAAATCCCTTGAGAGTTCAAGACAGTGGGGATGTACTGTAGCCATAAAGAATTGGAAAACTTGTAGATAGTCTTGTCACAAACGATTTACAAAAAGCAGAAACTCTTATTACAGTGCGGCTACTCCAACCGGGCCAGTTGGAAGAAAACTGACCAATCGCGACGCTAATTGAAAACAATAGATAGCAAAGTTTTTTTGTAAACGACCAATAACGTTGAAGCAGGCAGACAATGCACGTTCGAAAAATTTGACACCGTGACCTCTGATCATGACCGCTCGGTAAACTGTCACGTCTACGATTGGTTGCTTTCGATCCTAAATGTGCTAAATTTTGAGCAGAACATTGAGATGTCAAAATTCGCAATTGATAATAAAATTTTTGCCCATAAACAAACCTTAAACAATACTTTCGCTTCAGCAGTACAACTAATACATGAGTTTGTGTGAAGAACAAACCTTTTCCGAAATGAAATTCAGTAACGCAACAAACTTGCTTGATTCTGATAAGCGTTCACTCAGCGCAGCGAGTATAAACAAGCACAGATCTAAAGATAAATATCGACATTTGCGCCCTTTGATCGTTCAATTATAAACCGAGATTCCCAAATCTCCTAATTCACTGGCTTCTGCAGCCCTTTCGCAGCCGCGGTCTCAATACTGCAATAAAATCCAAATCCTTTATGTGAGTGTGGTGCAAGTCGGAAAAGTAACCTCGTAATAGCTGGGAATGTCGGCGACTGTTGCCGTATACATGGCGCCCTATCGATTCAGTCTTACTTGTTTTTTTCTGGGCAAAAGCCATTTTGGAAACATTTACATTTACAATGAGCTTTTAGCTTAATTATGTGACGCGTAAAAACAATCCGCCAGATTTCAGTCACATCGAGTCAACACCGCACCATCATTGAAGCTAACCACTGAAAAAATTGGATTGTTTCCCGAGAGGTCCGCAGAATGAGACAGTTTCATATTTATTTGGAGATGTATTGTCGAGATCATTCAACGTTATTGGTCAGTTTATGAAAAAATGTTGCCTTGTTTTGTTCTCAATTAGCGTTGCGATTGGTCAATTTTCTTCCAAGTGGCGCGGTTCGAGTAGCTGCACTGTAAGCCATTGCTTCAGTTAAGAGAATATTTTAAAACAAATTTTTTTCGCGTGGTCCATTCTTAATTAGGGACTCCAAAACGAAGCTCATTAAACCGTTGTTTTAGGTAACTGAAAACATTTCGCACCAAAAAGGGGCGATTATTCGAGGAGAGGGGGGCGATTATTTCAAATACTGCTTGCGGGAAGTTGTGCCGCTAAATAATTTATTTTCTCATTAAAAATAATCACATCATGTAAATTGAACTGGGGCGTTCTAAGTGTTCTCAACTTTAGTTTTCAATGTCAATGTCTTCGGAATAAAGAAGAAAGTACAATACATGGACATTACAATCGAAAAAAAAAACTGTCACAATACGTGTGCTTTATGTAGTATCCGTTGTATATAATGATTAAATCAAAGCTTGTATCCTATCTAATTGGATATTCAAGGGGCAAATTTTAAACTTGACGGGGCAGTGTCACACAAAGGGGAGATGTAGGGAGAAGTGGTTCATAATTAAAAGACGATGGTGAGGGCTAGGAGGGACAGGGGAGCGATTATTCAAGGGGCCGGTGAGGGGGTGGGGGCGATTATTCAAAGGAGGAGATTATTTCGAATAATCCCACCAAAGGGGGCCGATTAATCGAGGGGCGGCTATTATTCGAGGAAATGCGGTAGTTGAAATGGTTTATATCATTTTGTTAAAGACGATCAATTAATCGACTTACCCATGTTTTGAATCAATCCTATAATTAACTGCATAATTATGACAAAACAAGAACAACAGCAAATATTTTAATTGGGTGAGTGGTTGTTTGATTGACGGGTGGGGGATGGATGGACGTTTTTCGGCTGGCTTATCGATCGATGTCCATTCTCTGAAGTGTCATTATCACTGTTGTTTGCATTCTCCGTAAGGTAAGTAAGTATAATTGCCTTAAAGTGGTGTTTCCTGTTGTTTGAACATTGCGAGGTCTTCCACCCGCAAGAATTTTGTTTTTATTGTGCACGAGGTCGCGCGTGATTGTTGCAGATTAACCAATCACATCCTTTTACGTGTCATGCGTGCAATTTGAACTTTGTTATGTGATTTTACGAATTTTGCTCTCGCGTTTCCAGTTTTTCGCTGTCGTGTAAAAACATTCCAGAAGGTTGTTTTGTTGGACGTTTGTTGCATTAAATTCTTATGCCCCTTGAAGTTCAACCAGATCAACTTCGCTGGGATTCCGCAAATATCGTGTTGCAAGAATTTGAAAAGGTACCCATACAGAAGGGAACTTGTTGCAAGGACATCTCGCAGCTTCATAGTATCTTAAATTATTAGCGAGTACACATGAGTTGCCAAACCTCGTATTTCTCACTAGCCTGCGTGCAGATATCTCCTACAGACTGTATTTCCTTTGCTTCACGTGTGAAACAAAGATAAGCGGTAAACTAGAGTAAACTAAACTAAGATAAGCCGGCGATTTATGATAATAATAAAAATGTAAATGATATAAATGAAGAAGAAGCGCTCTCAAGTCGAACTACTCAGTAAAAGAAATTCTGCGTCATCCCTGTGGGAGTCTAAGGCATCACCTTCCAGGTGCTGATATACACGAATCTGTGCTCTTACCACAAACGTATTTCTCACTGATGTTGACACTATTTAGCCTCAAGTCTAGCAGAACATGCCTCACATTTGAATCTAGAGGTTAGTGTATCCACTTGTGTTATATCCCGACGTTACCAATCGAACCGTTCAGTAATCGAATGTAATTGAACCCAATCATACTTAATCGAACGATTAGGCTCGATTGTCTAAGAGTTCAATTGTGTTCGATTCCGAACCCTATGGAAGCCAATCGAACTCAATCGAAATCCTTAGAAAACAATGGAAAAAATCTAAAATCACTTAAAATATAGAGAACAACTACGAGTTAAGTTCGGCGGACAATAGAAACCACTAATTCCATTTACGACTTATTTTTAATGGGCATATATAAATAAATCTTTAACAACCCCGAACAAGATGCAATGAACTGAAAGCCATAAAACAAAAGATTTTTAAGTTGTTTCTTATAAGATATTGCAAACATAAAACAATTTGAATAGTCTGTCCTCGTGATCAGCAAATTTGGTTGTTTAGTATGTTTTGGTGAAATGATTGCAATCCAATGTCGACCATTTTTTGCAATCGCCGTGCCATCTAGACTAATCGAACCAAATAAAACGTTCGATTGTGTTCGATTGCTCTAAATTACTAAATCGAACGTTCGATTAGGTTCGATTGGTAACGTTGGGGTTATTTTTGTGATGTTAATGAGCAAAATATCTGAGAAACTTTGTCATACAAAGTGCTGGTTTCAACTAAGTAATGTCTTTTTACTAAGGTAGTGAGGGATCAAAAATGTGTGCAGATATATGTCAGAAGTAACTAAAGAAATACACTTTGAGCCATGTGGTGGAAAATTCCTCCCTCCCGATTCAGGAGCGCATCAACGGTGTCTAGCTCAACCACCTGGCCTTCTCTCAGAACTAAGATGACATCACAGTCTTTGACAGTATTCAGTCTATGAGCTATAGTGATGATGGTGGAATTCTTCAGTTTCTCGTGCACGGTGGCCCAAATGGTTTTCTCTGTATTGGGATCAACATTTGCGGTCGGTTCATCCAGGATAATGATCTTGCTTTGTTGGAGTAAAGTGCGAGCCAAGCAGATCAATTGCCGTTCACCAACACTGAGGTTTCCCCCTTTCTCCAAAAGCTCGTAGTCAAGTTGTCCCTCGAGGGTTTCAACCAAACTGTTAAGATTGACCTCTTCAAGGGCATTCCATAGTTCATCGTCCCTGTGTTTCTCCAGAGGATCGAGGTTTTTTCTGACCGATCCACTGAAGAGGACAGGTGATTGCCTGAGAACAGAAATACACTTTCGCAATTCTTGCAACTGAATGCTGCTTATAGGAACGTTATCAATGTATATCTCTCCTTCAGCTTCAGGCATGCGTAAAAGAGCTGCTACAACTGACGACTTTCCATCTCCCGTTCGGCCAACGATACCTAGCTTCGTTTTACCTTGAATTTCAAAGCTTAAATTTTTCAGCACTTGTGGCCCACCTGTATAATACCTCAAGGCAATATCTTTAAAGCTCACGTGACCATCGTTGGGCCAGTTTTTTGGTGTAGGTGTTTTAATTTTATATCCTGGCTCTGAGTCGAGATTGGTGTAGGCCATGACTCTCTCGACTGACGTCATAAGGTTTTCAACTTCAGAGAACTGTCGCACAGCATACTGGGACATATTGGATGTTTCAATGACGTAAGCAAGGGCGAGTCCAGCTAATGCTGTAAGAAAAATAAAGTTGTTGCAGTTAAAACTATGTCAACGGATTTTCCTTACTTCCTCGGATGAGAGCGATTCAACAGGTTACATATAATCTCCTGGCTCTCGTCGCAGTGACTGTAAGGTTCGCGGAACAAATTAACATAGCGAACAAAAAGAGAAGGAGGTAGAGGGTTCCGATTCAAGCTTTGTTTCTTTCCTTTTCTAGCTTTAAGTATCCTCAAGGCGATAACTAACAACTAGTTTACTTCCATTCGCCAGGAATGTTCAGCGCTGAACATTGGGACCCAATGACTACTCGATTACCAAATTCCTTCAAATCACGCGCAAGAAAACAATTCTGCCGGCACGTCATTTATGTTTACTGGATGAAGGTTGAGCTGCGTTGTATCAACTGATCTTCACAATTAACATGGAAAATCTTGCGGAATTTCACCTAATACTAAGCTAAGAGTTCGAAGTTCACTTGCCATGTGTTGATGAGAAATAATGATACGATTATACCAAATCTTTAATAATACCTCGGCGGTGGGTTCCTTCAAACCTTACAACATTCGACGAGAAACTCATGATCAGTTTAGATTACCTGTGACATGCCGACTAAGTTCTTAATTATAAGATGCCTTATCGACCTCTGGATATCCTTGTCAACTGAAGCCCCAGTGCTTTTTGAGTATGAAGATTGTTAATCTATCGAACTTTTCTCTAAAGAGTTCAATTAAAGGAGAACCCA
This sequence comes from Siderastrea radians, assembly GCA_964017195.1. Lineage (NCBI taxonomy): Eukaryota > Metazoa > Cnidaria > Anthozoa > Scleractinia > Rhizangiidae > Siderastrea > Siderastrea radians. The sequence continues at coordinate 6,304,700 of OZ024897.1, read as the reverse complement.
AGGTCACTCAAGAAACGGTGTATTTTTTGAAATCGCCAATAAAAAGATAACACTAAGTTGAGTTACTGACCGTGGTTTTAGCTTGTAAAGTGCATCCGATCCCACTGAAATTCCTCTCCAAAGAGGGCCAAAATTGGGCTTTGAAATGGGCTTTGAAAACGAGCCCACGATCGGATGCACTTTAGAAGCTAAAACCACGGTCAGTAACTCAACTTAATGTTATCTTTTTATTGGCGATTTCGAAAAATACACCGTTTCTGGAGGGACCTTCTCCTTGAATGACTTCAAAACTTGTGGGTTTTTTAACATGCTCCAAAAAGACAAACTCCAGCACTTTTTTACATATGGGAAACATTACGTCGCCCACGAGTCCTCGAACGAAAGATGGGCAAAGCGCCAGTTTGTTCAATAAAAAGGAAAAGAACTAACGTTTCTCTTTGAAATCGATGGCTGACTTCAATTACCTTTATAAGGCCCTACCTGGATTCTGAGAGAGAAGAACAGAAACCAAAGCAATTGCAGCGATAAACACCGAACAAAGGACATCAGCTCTTACTCCAAGCCACCGACTACTCGCTAGTACCATGGAAAATGCTTGATTGTGTAGATCTTGGTGCCTAAGGATAAAACAATGTCACTGTAGTATGTACATTGAAACCTCGATTTAACGAATTACCTCTATATAACGAAGTCCTCGGTATAACGAACGATATTGTTCAGCCCAGTAATAGTGTAATATATGGAAAAGAACCTCGATATAACAAACCCTCGATATAATGAACCAATTTCCCCAGCCCCTTGGTAATTCGTTAAATCGAGGCTCCACTGTATGAAGCGTCTTCTCTTAGATCGGCAATGTCCCTTTTAATGACCATTCTTGTCTGTCTTATTCAAATATGTTAATGGGTGAACCATTTAATTAACAATTGGTTCATGCTTTAGCGTGCATACATCGAGTTATGGATGCACGCGGGAAGTTTGGAGAGCACAAGAGAAGCGTAAGAGTTGCTCGAGGCGCAGCCGAGAGCAACTCTCAGTAGCTTCTTGAGTGCTCTCCAAACTTCCCAAGTGCATCCATAACTCGATGTACACACAGCTAAAAGCATGAACCAATTGTTTTATAATATAGCCAGTGGAAATGCCGGCGAAAAGTGAACGATTATAAGCTTTAATACTAAAATAGCAGGCAGGATGCCTTAGTTCCATTTCGCTTCCGTTGAAATTTTAAATTAGAAGCAATACGAATCAGTGCGCTGTTGATTCAAAACTCAATCACTAGTTACCACAAAAATCAAGAAAGGACGAGAAAAAAAAACGGGAAAGAGTAAAACAAAAAGAACGATAATCGATCACATGACTGAACGAAAAAGGCGCCAAAACCTTGCGAAGTGTTGCACCGTTTAATCTTTGCAAAGCTGATTGGATCAATGAAACTGCTCCGAAGTGAACGTCCGAGAATAATTTTTTGAAAAAGTCTTCGAATTATTTGCTCTAAAATGTGGTATAGGTTTGATGTTTCCTGAAAAACTGTTGTATTCATCGTCCAAAGCGGATTGAAGCTGTACAATTTCAGCATTGTAGCTGCGAGAGTTGAAACGAGCACAAAACGCAGTGGCTCTCGGTTCAGAGACCGCGGACGGAATGTGGTAAAACAACAATGAATCAAACAACTGCGAAAGCGATCATTCAACTTATTTTGAATTACATTCTATTTTATTTGAACATTTGGAGCTGCTTGAATACAAGAGCTACATCGTCTGCAGGTAAAACGATGTTAGGATAATTATAGCCGAGAAAAATGACCTCCTTTCTGGTTGTCATGCAGTGCTTTTTTAATTCTGATTTTGGTAGTGAATCACCGAAAACGTGTGACATTTGTTATTAAACGGTTCTCATCGATTGTACTGTGTTTTATTTTGTGTCATGTCTTGATATTTTGGTGTCAAAAGATTTCCGAATAAAGCTTACCTTTAGTGAACATTTGTTCAGAGTGCGACGGTGAAAGAAATCGTATTAAAACACAACGCCAAAGACTGAATTAAGCTTAAATTTCTTTTTCAACGAAGTTCCTCGCTCGTCCTAAGAAACAAACACTCTGCAGCAATTTCGCTGTTGTAATTTATCCCTAGTTTAACTCTGCTGTGAAGTGATTTTTCTTGGTCATTTACTTGCCGAGTTGCTCGCGAAGAAGACACTTTAGGCTGCTACAGACAGAAAAGAAACAAAGTTAAGTTTGCTCACGCCACCAGCGTGCAGTCAACAGGATTATGGAGCACGCTTAAGCGGCCTTCACACGTGAAACTAATGTTGGCCAACTCGTGTTGGCAAACTCAAATTTGTGTGTGTGAACGACACAACAACATGTTTGCAAACTGTTGGCAAAAAGTTGGCGAGAATAGAGACAAGTTCTATTTGTCGCCAACAGTTTGCCAACGTGTTGTTGTGTCGTTCATACACACCAATTTGAGTTTGCCAACACGAGTTGGCCAACATTAGTTTCATGACGTGTGAAAGCCGCTTTACGTAAGATGAATTTGACTGCGCGGATTTTCTAGCTATGTTATAACGAAAGATGGATGTATGGATGGATGTGCGTTATTCAGTTTCATTTTTACCTTTTTCATTTTCTGTACAATTACCTCTTTGTTTATAACAGGACTTTTGATTGTAAACTATCTAATATACTTCATAATTTTTGATTAGCGGGCCACCATTGCAAATTACGTTTTAAATTCCTCCTATTATCATGGGGCGAGCGCGTTGGTTTGTCTAAATCTCTGTCTGTTCCTAGTCCTTTTGCGTGCATTACATCATCTTCTATTTAAAAAAAAACCGTTCCCTTTTGCTGTACTTACTGGTAAAATTTGTCAATGAAATCCCCTTCCCTTTTCCGTGTGCGAATGGTGTCCAGTCCAGCCATAGTCTCTGAGAAGTGTGAGAAAACAGGGCTGCGACAGACTGACTCCAGTCTCTTCAAATCCCGTGAGGTCTTTAAGTAATACACTGCCAGGTACGCAAATATCATGAAGATGGGCAAAGTAACAAGAACAAGCCAGAAATTTGTAAACGAGGGCAACAAGGCTGCTGTGAACACAAACAGAAGCGTCTGGGTGGCTAGGAGAAACATCTTGGGTAAAATCTCGTCAATTGCTCCAATGTCCTTGGAGAATCTGTTCAATATTCGTCCTGCCGGGTTTGTGTCGAAGAATAATACTGGAGCTTGAAGAACACATCTGACCATTTTATCGTGAAGATTTTCTGCGGATCTGAGAGAAACGTGGAAGAATACAAAGGCACGGATGATGGCTAAGACGAAAGCAGCGGAGACAAGGCTGGCATAAACACCTAAGGCTGTCACACCTTGTTGGGTTTTTGAGGTCATCTTGGTCAAATAAGAAAGCCAGACGTTGGGAGACACCATAATAGCTGCACAAGAGAAAAAAAAGGATTAATTGCTTTGTTGACTTGATTAATGTTAGTCTCACAGCGATGTCTGCACCCAAATGCATTCAAATACCCCTAGCCTTTCCTTTCGTAACAAGGTGTAATTTCTAAGAATCTTTTCAGTTTTTGCAGGTGGTGTGTTTTGTTTTCGTCTTGTTGTAAGGAGTGTGGTTCCAAAACTGGCAATATGTTTTCCTCTGCTGCTATTCGGGCATTCTTTTTTTATATTTCAACTTAAGTATACTTGTTGTTTCAGTTTTCTTTTTTCACGATATTCTCCGGGTCACAATCAAAAACAAATTTAATCATTAAACCTTGGTGGCAATGCCCTCAAGCACTACCAATAAAAAGGCCCTTCAAGTGCCACCATCACAAAGATGTTCCTTGCTTGGTGGAACTGTCTCAGGACATATTGTGCAAAACAGTCCTCAGATATTACCATCAAAGAGGTCTCTCTTGTTTGGTGGTAATGTCTAAAGGCATGTCGTACACAACGCGCAGATGTTACTCACCTTGTGTCACCAGAAAGAGTACTACAACAGCAATCATCGCTACAGGGTGAATGCCCGCCCTGAAGTAATTCCAGTACAACGTAGATGAAATTGTCCCAGTGGCCTTTTCTTCTTCTGACATCGCCAAATGATCATTAAAGCTCTCACTGACTGGACTGGAATCCAACTGCACTGTTTTATTTTCGTCTTCTGCCTTAGAGCCACTCTTCTCTTCGTAAGTAGCGTCATATGCTCCCATAATAGTGTCGAGAACTTTCCCGCCAGATTGTAATTCACAAAAGCTGCCTCTTCCTAGCACAGAACCTTTATGAAGAACCACAACTTGGTCGGCAGCCTTCATGTTATTCACCGCGTAAGTCGCTAAGATGATGATCTTTTCTTTAAGCAGCTTGCAGATGCATTCTTCAAATATATGTGCACCGACTTTGGCATCCACAGCGCTCAGAGGATCATCCAGTAAATACACGTCTGCATCTGCATACACTGCACGTGCCAGGTTGACACGAGCTCGCTGACCTCCACTCAACGCTACTCCGTGTTCTCCAACAAATGTAAGGTCACCATTGGAAAGTCTGTTGATGTCTTCTTTGAGAGCACATGCCTCGATGACTTCAGTATATTTGTTTTCATCGTACGGCTCTCCAAATAACACATTTTCTCTAAGTGTTCCAGGGAAAACCCAAGCCGTCTGAGAGACATAAGCTAAAGTTCCAGAATTGGAAATGTTGCCACTTGACTTGATAACCTCGCCTGCTATTGCGGCCAGGAGTGTTGACTTTCCACTGCCAATCTGACCAGTAATGGCAGTGAGAGATCTCTCAGATGCTTCAAAAGTGACATCTTGAAGAAGATATTTTTCATTATTCCCATTTTCTTTCAATTTGCACGTGAGGCGTGAAACTGACAAGTGCGTAACAGCTTTTCCACCTAGGTTGAGTTTCTCGACATTTCCGTCAATGTGAACGCGAGGAGATATTTCTTGATTTTCAGAGATGCGTCTTTGAGCAAACCGTCCAGTCGTCAATAATGGCTTTCTGACCAACACCTGTGCGTAGGTACCTCTTTTATGTTTTTCCATACGTTCGTGGCAACAAATTGTTTTGTCGTATTCCAAAGGATCTAGCGGCATGTTACCCAAAAGGAGAAATCTCTCGATCCTTTTGAAAGACACAAACAGCTCAAATGCTAAAGGTATAGCGTTACCTAGCCTGAGAGATAAAGTTATTCGAAGAAGATTCATGAAGGAAAGTACCACAAAGGCTGTTGAAGGCGAAAGTACTTGGCCAGTAACCATGAGAGTCAAAATTGCTAAGAAAGTTGCTACGGTGCTTGACGTAAATAGCAAACTCTCCACGATCGATAACAAGGCGCTCTTTTTAAGAAGAATGCAAATTTCACTCCTACAGTGCAACAAAGAAAAATAATCGTAAGTTAACTGAAAAAATTACCTAACTTGAACTTACACCTTTGAAATTGCTGCATGTACCCCAAGCTTACTGCAATCGTTATAGGAACGACTTACATGCTTGCACTGTCTCTTCTAGGCTTTTACACATCCGATACATTAAGGGACTGGTTAGAGACATGCACGGTTCAGAATCCTTCTAGTTTTAGATTAAGCAACCTTTAAAACGATTTTATAAGCCCCTGGCGAAGCACCACGTAAGAGGATTTTATCGTTTGCAATGGCAGACCTGGAACTCAAAAAACGTCCTATTTACCACATCTTATCAGTTTCTTGTTTTCTGATTTGTTGAGAGCCGTGTGAGATGACAGTCCATACCATGGCTCGCGTCATGAATGTTTGTCGCGAATGCTTGTGATCGATTAATTGTAGACTTGAACAGCGTAAAAAGAATTAAAATTGTTATAAAATCAAGAAAGAAAAACGGAACGAAAAAGGCGCCAAAACCTTGTGAATTGTTGCACCGTTTATTTCCAAAGCTGAATGAAACTACTCCGAAGTGAACGAAGTGGCACAAGTTTTGGGGAAAACATATTCTAATTATTGGCTCTGAAATGTGGTATATGTTTGATTTTGCTTGAAACATTGCTGTAATCATCGTTCAAATGGGATTGAATTCGAAGCTGTACGATTTCACCATATTAGCTGCTGACGTTGAACCGAACAAGTTTGTAATCCGTTCGCACAACGGCGCCATCATGTGCCTGTTTGGTCGAACTGAAGACAAATTTGAACTTGAACAGGTAATTTCTGTGCAGTTCAGAAAAAGATTACTGTTAATTGTGAGGAACGTCAGAATTCACCATCTTATTTTGTTAAACGCAAAGCACAAAACACAGAAACACTCAAACAACTGAGAAAGCAATTCAACTCCGTTTTCATCGGATCCGATGTGTATCTGAACATTTGGAGCTTTTGCAACACAGAGCTACAACGATTGCAGGTAAACCAGTGTCAGTTTTGGGTGGTATAGCCCAAGAAATGTCGTCCTTCCTTCCTTCTTGGTAGTTTGTTCAGTACTTGTTTAGATTGCTTCTTGATTTTCGTACTGACTCGCAATGAATGTGTGACAGTTTTTATTCACTGCTTCTGTCCCATTTTACTGTTTTATTTTATATCTTGTCTTGACATTTCGGAGTGGAAAGCCTTCCTGATGAAACCTACCATTCAGTAAACTTTCAATGATCGACACGACGATGAAAGAAATTATAAATTGTAAACATAACGCTTAATGCTGAAATTTCTACTTTTTCTGTGGTAAAAAACACGTCTCCTCTAGTTTTCCGTGGAATGGCCTCCTATTTCCCACGATTTTCGTCATCTAGCCCTCAAAATAAGTTGCAGACTCCCTCGACTACGCCTCGTGAGTCCACGGGAGTCCACGTAAAACTGGAGGAAATTTGTTAAATCTATAGCTGTTCCTGCATATTCACCCGCGCGGGGATGAGTTTGGGTTTCTTAGGTCCCCCAATAGGATGACGATGATAATGGTGAAGGTGATGAATATGGGTATAAAAATTCGTTTCCACTCACCGCCGTACTTCTTCAACTTTTTCTCGGTAGTTTTCTTCCCACGCATGTGTCTTCAAGGCACGAATCCCTGTCACCAGCTCGTTCATTAATGAAATTCGCCGGTCCGTCACTTCAGCGGTCTCCTCACGCAGTCGCGCACAAGCAGATGATATTTTCACGACGCAAGGAATTAACGCCATTAGGAACAGGACCCCTATTAACGCTTGCCACCCAATCAGGTACAACAGTAAGCAAACTACAGCCAAAAGCTCGAACACTGCCCAGAACGAAGTAAATATCCATCTGGGGGCCAGCTCAATTCTTTGGACGTCATTTGATATCAGGGAAATAATATTGCCCTCTGTTGTTTCCCGAAGGGTTTGTTGACTGATAAGGGGAATCTGCAGACAAAAACAATAAAACTCGTTATCATGTAAAGAGTACCAGCTGAGAGCAATTTTCGAGAGCAAAAAAGGAAAGTAGAAGTAAAGCTTGACGCAAAACTGGTCTTAGTCCAATTGGCGCTTGAGAAGACAATGGGGCCAAAATCGAAGCGTCGGTACTAGCGCCCGAGAATTCGAAGAGGTTCAGCTCATGAGTTCGGAACATACATTGTGTTGTGATAACTTAAGAGGGCTCCAATAGACAAAGTTATTGAGCACCGAGTTTCTGAAGGTCCAAACGCCAGGCCCCAACCCATCTGGAAAGTTCTAGTGGATTTTGTGTGACAAGGTGAACTCTGAATATTTAAGTTCTTTGTTCAATCATTCAGTCAAATATTTGTCTGGTTCCCTGTGTCTCTTCCTTGCTGTTTTGAGGTACAAGGTGCTGCTGTTTTGAAAACAACTGATCGGTTTGGAACACTGTCCCCATGTATGATGCGATAGAAATTTGAAAGGTCTTGAAAAAAGTGCCCTAAACTCTCACCTTAAGATAAACAATTCCCTTCAGAGCACTACTTAGCCTCATACCAAGCAGTTCAAATCGATAAGCAGAGTAATGTGTACAGGCTGTAGACAATCCACCCAATGAAAGGAGCAGACAACATGCATAAGTTAGGGAGCGGTCCATCTCGGTGGAAGCTAACAAGCGCAGGAGTAAACCAAGCACAAGTGGCTGCAAAACACGGCAGGTGGATTCTATGAACCAAAAGCTCATAAGGTATACGATCTCTTTCCAGGAGATCGTCCTCAAAACAGACTTCCAGAGCTTAGGTTGGTCTCCCTCGGTGCTGTTGCATTCGTGTACATGGTCATTCCATTCTTTCTGAAGTTGCCCGGTTAAGTCACGAGTTCTGTCTTTCTCGTGTAGCGGTAGGAAATCTGATTGGTTCAATGGCCGCTTGCTTCCTATTTTGAAGATGCTGTTCATCCACCAAAGGGTTAGAAGGGAGAAAAAACTGGGAGAGGTCACGATCATTGGATTTGAAGATTGATCCACGTCATCATCGTCTTCCGTTGCTACGGCTTTGTACCCTTTTTTTGACATCTTGCTAAAAGATCAAATAACACAATCGTAACTGCTGATGTTTGACCGTGATGCCTTCTTTGACCAGTTAAATGTACTTTACTATAAATAACTCGCAATTAAAAGGCCTACACCGTACCATCGCCGTGAAAAAGTAAAAATTTGTCTGCTTTTGGGAATTTAACTTTTCATAAGAAACCAAAACAGTTGATCGGGATGTTTATCAGAAATATAGGCAAAGCTCACTGGTGAGGCAATTAAAATAAGCCCTGAAAACCCGTTTTAATTTAATTCAATAGAAAACATCAAATTAAGGTACTAATGTCTGCTTAATTTGAGGTTGTGTTATCAGAAGGGTTTTATTGTCTGTGTTTATCTTTGACTTGTATAAGACATCGAACCTCGGCAAACGAGAACAGTTTTGTTTTGCTAGTTTTCTAATGCGTCCAGACAACTGTCGTCTTACGTTTCAAACGACTCACTAAACTTGAGCCCGTTTTTAGAGCAGACAAACCACGATAATCTCCCAGAATCACTCAAAGTGAAAAGTTACTCAAGATTTTAAGCCTCTTCAGAATTAACCACTTGACGTACGTATACGGGTACACGCTCCGCCAAACGTTCCATGTGAATGGGTGGCTGGTTCTTATTATTGGCATGGCCTCAGTCCGCATTGTCTCCTTATACGATGGATTTTCACTATTTTCAGGTTTGCTATTTGTGGTGTTTCAAACAATCGTCTACAATTACGAACCAACCTCGGATTCAGTTCAGTAAGCTTCTACGCATTTTGTGTGTTTCAACTGAATGGAGTGAATTTGGGAGAAAAACGTTTCTGAAATCGAAATCGCATGTTTACTGTTTCGCCTCACTCTTTAACCTTATTTAAATTCAATCAACTCTAATTTTTCTTCTTGGTAGTTGTAGATAGCTCGACTTTTGAAGGAACTTGGTTTAGGCGCACTTGATTTTGTTGTTAATTCTAATTCTCAAATGATATATATGAATGATTTTAGTCAGGCTTTCACAAGCTGGAGAAACTTGACCGGCGAAGTTACTGAAATAAATAAAGCTTATTCATTTCAGTAGCCGGTTATAAATCCGTAAAACTGGCGGATATATAGAGAGGACCACCCAACCAGGAACTTCAAACAAGAGAATAAAAATTCTGATCAAATATCGTGCTCCTGTTTCTCATGGCATTTCAGACGGACAGTTTTCTAAACTAAGTATAATCAGTTTGAAGTCGTATAACGCTAAATATTTAAGCGGCAGAACTTTGGAGAAAAACGGATCCTTCCCACAAATTCACGACCAGCTTCACTGCGCGCTTTCATCTTGAGTGCGACAAAACGACATTTTTATGCCTCAAAAAATTAAAGGTATTATAATTATCATTACGCTAACTCTGGTCTTGTTCACAGCTACATCTTCCGAACAGATATTCCACCGAAACTATCCTTTCTATGCTCTTGTTCAGAAAAGGTAAACAGGAACTGAGAATAAGCGAATAGTTGAAACAAAAATACTATACTTCGGCAAAAAAAAAAAAAAAACAAAACAAAAAAAATAAAACAAAAGGGCAACTTCATTGTTAAATTATCTGAATAGTAGCAAAGGCTAAATATCCTTTGTGTGGCATTTTGCTGCTGTCAGACAATTGGAATAGCGTCTTAAACTTGATCTTCTTTAGTGAACTGTTTGGCGAGTTTGAGACTCTGACCTTTTTTGTCATGCTAACGGCGACATTTTCTGGAGCGGAAGTTGTAACATTCAAATAAACTAGTTTTAATCCACAGTGAAAATTGTTCTCCCGACATACACAAAATTCTTGTACAGAAAAAGTGAAAGAGTAAAGAAAGAGTGGAAATATAATTTTATTACAGTAGGACATTAATCAATACAAAACAGCTTCTTCATTGCTTTAGATTCTTGATTATCAAGAGAAAAGAAGGAATATTATATAACGGAGGAGAAGATGCCCTCCAGGTCCCTCTAACTTCGCATTTTATTGTTGTCAGATACAACTGGGGTAGTGTCTTAAACTTGGTCTTCTTTAATGACTTGTTTAGTGAGCTATCTGGTGTTTTGTCAACGTATTAGTGACAACTATTCTGAGGCGGAATTGGTAAAATCGAAACAAGTTAAGAAATTGTTTGTCGGTCGATAAACGAAAAAGTCAAGACCAATGTAAGACGATTTAAGAGAAAATGGATTATAATGCCTTAGATCTTCATGGTCTATTGTGTTACAAGAATGGTCTAAATTTAGTGTTTCAGGTGCCTTTATAACCAGAATTCAGAAAAATTGTCATATCAGTTAGAAGTGAACTTACAACATTCAGTGATTTGCCTGACAGGTAATCCGCGATTACCGCAATCTTCAGTGGCAGACGTGATGGGAACCAAGAATAAATGTGATTATTGGTTGCCTTGTACTCTAATCGAGACGAATAAATAATGGAACAAATCTTAATACCTTTCTTCCCACATGTGTCCTGTGCTCTTTCGTTCACCACACAATTGTTCGGAATGAGTAATAATCAGTTTATATTTTCATGTTAACTTTTCATAATTCCGACAGTTTTAAGTAAACAACAATAGAGCAAACTCGTCAACGTGGCGAAATGTTAGCAATCCATTGGTTATCATGAAAGAATGACGACAGCTTATAATTTAAATTTTTTAAACATAACAATTTATTCGTTATGAGGGATCGAAAAAAAAAAAACATTTTTGTTTCGTTACGGAAACATTTTCAAGTTCCACTCACAGGAAAAGTATTAACATCAGACGAAGACCATTATCCTCTGTTGATCATATTTATGCAAACTAAATGTGGTATGAAATTTATATGCGTTTTATTAAATAAGCAAATGTTTTGGTTAGATTAAGCAGTGTCAAAATGAATTTGTCTGTGTTTATTTTTGAATTGTATAAGACATCGAACTTCGGCAAACGAGAACGTTTTGTTTTGTTAGTTTTCTAATGCGTCCAGACAACTGTCGTCTTAGGTGCGTCTCAAACGACTCACTAAACGCGAGCCCGCTTTCAGAGCAGACGAACCACGACAACTCGCAAGATCGTTAGTGTTTATAAAATTAACTATTGAAATTATCTACTTAACATACGGATACACGGATCACCAAACGTTCCGTATGAACGGGTGGCCGGCTGGTTCTGGGAGTCGTACATGTTCGAGTTGGACTTCGAGTTCGAGTTCGAGTTCGAGTTCGAGTTCGAGTTAGACTTCGAGTTGGACTTCGAGTTGAAAAAAATTTTTTAAAGTGACTAAGTAAAGTATACACTTAGCTCAGGGCACCGTAAGCCACGTGAGTTTGCCATTTTGAATTAGCCACAGAAAGCTAATAAGCCAGTACTGCATTGCAGTTTTACAACAAGTCAAACTTGAATTAGTTTATTTATTTCCTTGAGGAGTTAGTTCTATAGTTTGTTCAGGTTGTTGAAGGAAGCTACGGACAATTACTAATAAAAGTAGCACACTTTAGTGGAGTAGGGGGCAACAAGTCTCTACCAAATCAATTAATTCAATTAAATCGGTTGTAATTTTCATAGCGAACGGTATATAAAATGGGGTTGGAAGGCCTGCGCGACTCCTACTTCACGTCTTTGTTCGCCGCGCCTTTTCTCGATCGTTTGGCCAATTTGGCTTCTTGTGTTTTTGTATTGGGTTTAGTTTGGAGGATTTTTACAAAGTGACTGAATTGAGCCGTTACAACTTAGGCGTCGCATTTTTTAAGACTTTGATCTCGAGGTCATATCTCATCAATTTTCTGATAACCGGTGGATTCTTGTGGCTCGCACTGTTTGTTATTCTCAGTTAAATTTGACCTCTGATCGTTTGTACGACTTAATGTGGTTTTTATGCCGCTTGTGGTGGCATATTAGGTTCGTTGAATTTGGCTCGTTTAGGAACTTGATAGGGTTTTTCAGCCTCTCATCTTATATTTGTGACAATAAAGGATCTGAAATATTATCTACAACCGGGCCCGGCTTATTTGTTTAATTCTGTTGCAGGATGTTGTGTTTCGCATCACGGAGTGTGATCTATAGCCATATAAATGACAAATGTTGCGGTTGGAACCATTTTCAGCATTCCATGATTTCAAGAGATATTTCGTGACAAAAAGAATCAAGATTCCAGGTTATAGATGTGTTATACCTTAAGGGGTCCATTTTGATTCTGCAAGGGAAGAGGTTGGAGAATGAGCTCTTTTCGCCTTCTTAGTCAGCAAGGATTTCTCGTGGGTTTTGGAGTGTTCGAATTGTTTTTTTTTTCCTCCGTGTGCAGAATTTTTTTTGTGAAAATTGCGAGCGCGTGACGATCTACGAAAAAAAAATGAAACAAAGATGAAAGAAAGGAAAGTAAGTACAGTTCAAAGATCAACTCGAAGTGCAACTCGAAGACCAACTCGAAGTCCAACTCGAACTCGAACTCGATGTCCAACTCGAGGTTTCAGGATTCCCGCTGGTTCTTATTATGGCATGATCTCAGTCCGGCATGGTCTGCTTATACGATGGATTTTCACTAACGTAGTATTTTTGTTCTAACGAACTTATACTTACCTGAATTTAGTCTGAGTGCGTCAGTAGAACGGGAGACGATGGACACATAACAAGAGGAACTCTCCTGGCGACTTAACCCTTTCACTCCCAGAGTCAGTTATGGAGACAGTTAGGTGATTCTAACTTTTAAGTGCGTACTGATGAAATCCTATGGTGTGACCATTCAAATGAAAGCTCTTCAGCAGTACTTTCACATGGTACTATTTAAGTATTTTACAAAATGGAATTTGGCATTTGTCTTGAATTTTGACTTTAGGCACTCTTGGGAGTAAAAGGGTTGAATCAGGAACGCAATGGTAAGGACGAGATCAAAACATTCTATAACCCCCCTTGTACATGGGCTTGTGTACATGTTCAGTTACGCCTCAGTTAACCCTTTAGGCCCTGATATGAAAATGCATATTATCCTCACTGCTCTCTACACATTTTCTATTGGAACTAGTAAGGACAATTTGTCCAAATATCAAGACATGTTTTTCGTGGTGACCACTCTATATTCGAATCGCTTGATTATTTGAACAAGTAGTGATAATGTAAGGAGAAATTACATTTTCGTCACTGTTAGGGCTTGACGGGTTAAATGGATTCAACATCATCTTATATTGCTAAATACAAATTTGTACAAATTCGATACAATTATCTGATGATAATCAAACTTTGTTCAACATCATTCAAAATCCTTCAGCATCATTTGACACGGTGTCAAAGCGTGTTTAACTTGCAAATTCAACAGTGTTGAATGGAAATGTCGAATCCGTTCGGCCTGAGCTTTATAGCCGGTCTTAATTTTTAATAAGCCTCCACTTGTGTTTTCGTCGTATTGAAAGCCTTAGTTCTTCAAAACGTGGATAGTGCTATCCATCGGATAAATCTCCATCCAGTGGATAACCCAATAGGTTTTCCCAATACTTATCCACTGGATAGCGATTTATCCAGTGGATAGCGCTATCCATCTTTTGAACAACTGGGGCCAGACCGTTTTGGAATGCTTGAAGCTCAAAATGTGCCAGCTTTATAATAGTTTCGTAAATGGACAAATAAATTTCAAAAGAAAACAGTTTTCACCCTCAGCCACATTGTGGAGTTAATTCTTAACACACGATGAACTCTTGACGTCCATAAGTAGGAAAGAATAGTATTAGCACACGTCAACTGAGAATGTCTTCCATTTCAAGCTGAGGGATTGTTATGGTGCACGCACCATCTGGCATCTGGCACCATCTTAACATTTGGCGTCACCGGCCCAAATCGTTACATTCTTCTTGTCAATTTCGACTCTGTTTTAAGAGTAATTTTTTTAGTATATACCAAATTATAGTACAACGCTAATTTTTGGCATGTTCCCATTGGTCGACGCGATAGTGTCTCTCCTCAGCGGGCGCCTATCAGTGCATAGTGCCCATTTTGGACAATTTTCGCTCAAAACTTAGCATTGTAGATCATTGTACAAAAAAGACAATAGAGTCCTTCTATCTCATGCCCTATGTGTGATATTTTCCCTCGGAAATTTGATGCTCAAACTTCATATAAGCTTCATAATATTAAACTTCATAACATATAAACTTCATAATATTGTTGTGAACATCAAATTTCCTTGGGCAACCTATCACACGATAGCGCCCTCGACAGAAGACCTCTGTTGTTTAACTAGTGGATAGTGTTCTTCGCGCGCTCTGAATGGCTTTTCAAACTCGGGATAGTACATGATCTGCTATTCACCTTCCGGCATTTTTATGGATTTCGCCCTGCGAGTTTTCCCTTATTTCTCAGGAAAAAAGGAAGTATTTGGTGCTAGCTATCCACTTGGTTTGGTATGTACAAAAACAGTTATTCACCTCAGTGACGGTGAAGAGTGGTAGGAATTTACCTCCTTTTCGGTCACTAATTGTTAGTTATTTTTATGGGGTAATGCCAAACTAATGACAGCTTACAAATCGCTGGGGGGGCGTGGTAACAGCTGGAATTGAACTACGCATAGCTCGAACCAAAATTGATTGCCCCTGGATTTGCTCCATCACTGTAATTTCACCCTCGATACTCGAACCTCCCGCTAACTCGGAGTGAAAATGTTTCCCTTCAGTTCATTTTCTTAATAATTTTACCCTCGATAACTCGAACCTCAGTTGTCAAGCGTAATCAAACGAAACGTACTCCATAACGTTGTTGTTGTTAAATGATTTAAAATATTGCGTAGATTAGCAAACTTCTGCCTGCGGGCCAGTCTAATTGCATGACAAATAAAAGAAAGTTGAAGTTAAAGTTAACTACCACTATTTACTTAATTGATTGGAAAGTCTTCATCCAATCAGATTTTTAACATTTCAATAATCTTTTTTTATTATTCCATTCTTGCGCCATTTTACCATATAAGGTCAAGAGAACGCGCAAAATATGCCACGGTATTACACAGTAAAATTATTCATTCGATGGTTTAACATATAATACGCGCGAGTTGCGTGGTATTTTAAAAATACGAGCAATGAGCAAAATGTCCACGCGTATTATATGTTAAACCATCGAATAAGATGTGTTTTAAGCATGATAAAGTCCCACATAATTTTTTTACGCATGTGCAATATAGCTCTTAAACTGAAAAAACCCGCGTGCGCGGGTGTGACTTGTCTCAAAGATGACTTTGTGAAGCAACTTGGTGGCTTTTACAAGAGTCAGACTCGTGTTTCATCAAAGAGACATCTCGTAAAAGCACACGTCAAGTTCAGGGTCAAATCGCTGGCTTATTATTTGAGAGAGAAAACTACTGAAATTTAGAAGTTAATCATAAAGGTTGCCAATTCCACCGTTGAATGAAGCAAAGAGTTTCGTTTGACCATGTGCCTCTATTTGCTTTATAATAACAAAGCCACTAATTGACCGTTTTATAAAGATTTTTTAATAGAAGTCGCTGATTGGCTACCAGATAAATATTCAATCAAAATAAATCGAGCTCACTGTTATAATAATATTAGTGTAGCTTTCCTCGGTCAACGATCGCAGCGAACTCTCAAATCGTGGATTTGGAATGTTTCTGAGCAATGACTGGCTCTGCCTTCGAATGTAACAAAACAGGCCACAAACCTTCCCGCATTAACTTAAACAACGAGAAGGTAGGTTACTGACCATTTATTAGTCAAAACAAATTATTCAGTGAAATTTGCACACAGAAAGAGTTACGATTTACACTGACATGATAGACTACCATCTTATCTATATATTGAAATCACCAAGTAAAACCCAACCCTCTATCAATGATGAAAATGAATTCGAGAGGTAAAACTGCTTCTGCCTATAAAAGTTGTGACTTTTGATGTTTTGTCGCTAAGTAAATCGAGATAAACTGCATGGCCAAATAACAAAATTGAAAAGACCGGAAAAGTTTGGTAAACGATTGGTATAAACAGCAGTTCGTGCCAACATGAAGGTTGCGAGCTTCTACACTAAAGTTGAAATAAATGCATTATTTAACGGGACCTTGCCGAGTTTAAATGCAAAGAAACACAAAGCTTTATTAATTTACATTTTGTCAAGTATTGTTTTTCACACCTCAGGGAATTTTTCGGGTTTTCCGATGAATTTTGCATATTTTTTCAAAGTAGACTCTAGTGCTTTCTTTGGAACCGGTTTGCACTCGTGAACCAAACCACTATTATGAGGTCACACCGTGGTTTTATTCAGTGGGTTTTCCATGTTCTATATAGGACAGGAAGGATGAGACCTCCATACAGAGTAAAAGACGACTGAAAAGAAAGCAGACTCGTTTAGTTAGCAGTTTTGCAACGATGTTTCGACGAAATGGTTGCCAATTTTGTTGTGATTGGAGCAGAGCTGGAGGCTGGCACGGAGCCT
Source organism: Siderastrea radians (assembly GCA_964017195.1). Taxonomy (NCBI): domain Eukaryota; kingdom Metazoa; phylum Cnidaria; class Anthozoa; order Scleractinia; family Rhizangiidae; genus Siderastrea; species Siderastrea radians. The sequence continues at coordinate 6,287,871 of OZ024897.1, read as the reverse complement.
TTATAGTCTGTTTACCGTAAACGATCTTTTAGACGCCCACTCTTTAATAAACGCCTCGTATCGATTAAATGCCCCAGTAAAATTTAAAATTTGCCATTAACGCCCCTTTCTTTTAAACGCCCCGTATCTGATAAGAGCCCCCTTCCAAAAATAAAGAGCAAAACAGTTCAATGAATTATCCATTAAACGCCTGTACAGCGCCGCAAATGATCCCGAGACCGCAAATGATCCCCGACCGCAAATGATCCCCAAATAGGACCGCAAATGATCCCAGAACCGCAAGTGATCCCCACTGCGGACCGCAAATGATCCCGCTAAATAACAGGAATAGAGTGGATAACAGAACGGCGATGACATTGTAAAGGCGTGGACTCTGGAATGGCGTGGACAGAGGCATGGCGATGTCTACGGAATAATGCGGATACTGGAGCTTTTGTCTTTATTATTCCTCAAAGCACGTTTTAGCCCCATAAATCATGACTTAGATATTTTATTTCGAGGCCAAAAAAAAATTAAATAAATAAATAAAATGTTACTAGGTAATGTAGTCCTATAAATTCGCAATTGGTTTTGTACCTTTGGCTTAGCATGCAGGTTGTAAATATACCTGGTTTAATTTGTGTATTTTCTTTACGATCTTTTAACAGAATAACAGAATGCTTTCTTATACATGTAAAAGTAGTGCAAGCGCTAGTCACGAGAAAATTTGCAACCGCTCATGTTAACTGATTTTACCAGCCAGCTACAAACGTATATATTTCTTTATCGCGAGCGGGTTAACTTTTCCTTTCTAGAGCAATGCTCAGTGGAAAAATCAATGGGTTCACTTCAACACTCAAATTAACAATATAGAATACTTTTCTGATTTCTCAGGTGGGTGCAACAAGTTATGCACATTTGACAGGTTGCGTGACAACTCAAATCGTTACCTATAAAAGGCATCGGCTGCCAAGGATAATACCGGCGGGATTTCCGCCACACGCACAAAAGACAAGATCCAAACCTAGCTCGGTTTTCTTATCACTTTCATTTTCAGGTCTTTGTCACCTCCAACAGCATTAACACCAACAAAAAACGCCAATGAAAGGACGAGAGTATTCAAATTGGAGACCAGTTTAGCAATTTCTACAAGCGCGATCGCAAGCGAACAGGACACTGCCTTAATACATGGTCTAGTGACCTTCTCACACATTGTTTAGTGACCTTTGATTTCAAAGCCAGACGTCAATCACCGTGCCCTGGAAACCCGTGGCTTTCTCGACTGTCGCGGTCTCGGTCGACCATCGGTTGGTCATCCCTGCGATCTGTGTATACATGTGAATTTTAAATATATTTTTTAAACATAATCATGTTTGCTTTCTATGCCACTGTGGTCTAGAGCCTTTAAAATGTTTTATTTCACTGATCTCGATAAACAACAAATTTTTCTGTTTTTTGATTTATTTTGGTCAGTACTTTCACCTTCCGGTATTTTCACCTTCACTGAAACTCCACGCCATTCCAATTTTTTTCAGCGGGATCATTTGCGGTCCGCTGTGGGGATCATTTGTGGTCCTGGGATCATTTGCGGTCCAATTTGGGGATCATTTGCGGTCGGGGATCATTTGCGGTCTCGGGATCATTTGCGGCGCTGTACACGCCTTCTCGAACGGCAGGAAAAAAAAAAAGAAACAAAAAAAGTAATAATAATAAAATAAACAATAAGATATACCTCTGTAAACAACAATTTTTTGAGCTTCTTGCTTGATTGTGAAAGTCTTGGAATCTTGTTGTTGCTCAGATTCAAAATAAGGTTATCGCTTCTTAACGCCTTTAATCTCCTTGCTGAGAACCATCACAAATTTTTCTTTTTTTTTTGTCCTTGCTCGTTAACACCCAGGAACGAGCAGGCCCACTCAGTTCACGTTTCCTCTTTCCACACACTTGAACAGAAAAGGGATTCCTCTCCAATGCACTGACAAAAACCAGCTACTAATCTCGATATCTCTGTCGGAACATGTCCAGCCACTTGCTTCTGTCGACGGGCAAGTAGCAAACCTCGGTTTATCGTGTGCAGTGCGAGCGATGAAAATAAGCAGCGCTGGATTGAATTGACTTTGAGAACCAAGATCAAATGTTTCCTTTCGCTCTGGTAATTGCAGAGAATATTTTGTCACGGACCTAAAGATTCTCGTAGGGAGAGCAGGGATACACCCCAGCAGTTTCTCGCACGCGAATTCAAATTTTAAAGGAAAAATGCGTTCTTTGAATTCCTTAGAGTTCGGATTTCTTTCTTTTATTCTTAGAGTTCGGATTTCTTGCAGAGCATAGAGAGAAGCAAATTGACGGTCGTATTCAAAAGTCTGGGCGCCATTCTAATGGTCTATCCGCGGTCGTATCTGACTCAAATTTGACCTAAACGTACTTCAAAGACTATTCCTTCGAGGCCAAAAAACTTTTTTGTGTGAGCGAATCGGGCAAATACGATTTTTGGGGGGGCGAAATGTTCGACTGAGTAGTGCAATTTGCGGGTCGCCTTGTTGCATGCCTGGTTCTCATTCTCTACTTTTGAGCGAGTCCGACCGTTATTTTGAAAACATCGCTTTTGCAAGCCTTAAATCGCCAAAATATACACAGAATCACAAAGAAAAACAACATGGCAGCGATTTTCTGAGTTATTTCATGTACGTCAGTTTTTAAAGGCCCAAGTTTCGGCTTTAGTTTTGCTAGTATGATTTAATCGATACAGCCAGTATCAGTGCACAGCTGACCCGCAAAGGTAGACCCGCAAATGTGCTCCGCTTTCATTGCAACAACATCACGTAGTTTGCAAAAGCGACTTCAAATCACCTGAAAATCGTTGAGTGCCATATTGTGATATCATACCTCATGCTGTGGTTTTTGGCCATGTTCTATAAGATAGGAAGGTTGAGATCTGCATGCAGAATAAAAGAAAGCTCACTCATTTATTTAGCAGTTTCACAGCGATGTCTCGACGATTTGGTTACCAATTTTGTTACGATTAGAGCAGAGCTAGAGACTGGCTATAGAGCCTTTATCTTATTATGCTGTCCGCAGTCAAATGCACTCTGCTGACTTTGCTCTTATTGCAACAACATCGCGTAGTTTACAAAAGCGACTTCAAATTGCCTGAACATCGCTGAAAGCGTCACCACTGAAATCACATGTGAACTCCGCCTTTTGGTTTGTTTTCTCTGGGGTTTTGTCCAAAAGAGCAAAACCACCCGCAATAATGTTCTCTGTATTTATGATTGCAAATATCATTGGATGGCTTCATAACGCTTTTATTCACAAGTCCTAGCCAGCCAACCCTCCCCCGTATCCTCCCCTAACCATTCCACGAGTGCCCCCAGCGCCAAGTGGTTATAATCGCCCTTTTTCCGACAAACTTGCCGTGAATTAAGTGGTTTATTAAATTTTCAACTATGGCAGTCGTTGCTTAATGTCTTTACCATATTTTTGGACAAAACGTTTGCTTCGCGACCCAAAATTGTGATCGCCGTGGCAATTTGACATGGCATTCGATTCCTTATAACACAAAAAGCGGGGTTATTCGCTGAAAACCTGTGTGCAGTGATTATTCCACCCCCTCCTCCCACACCCCACCCTGAGGGGTCCCCTGAGGGATCATGAACAAAAGAGAAAGCAGGTGGTACCCACACACTCTAGCTGTTTACATGATAATCATGTATCAAAGAAAAATCTATTTACCCGTGTTTCGATGTCAGTTTAAGTCGATATGAAAGGGATTTGCATCAGAGAAGGGGTCGTTTCTCCAGGCGAATTCAAATGCTGGACTCTACATCTAGAGTGACGTCGATCTCAGTCTTGTTTTCTCGTTTAACAATCAATTAATTTAGGAAGTGCTTCTGGTGGTCCAATTTATTTTATTAAACATTTAAATTTGTTATTAAATAATTTAAAAAGCGAAACGCTCTCCTGGAGGTAAACTATAATGCCATGGATTGTGTTCACCAAAAGACATGGTAACCATGTCATACCATGGTTTTTAATATGAAATCAAAACATAGTTGACCATGTTTATGCCATGCTCTTTTTAAGGGCTAAAACATGGTTGACAATGTTCTTTCATGCGAACAAGGAGGTTAGTTTCCAAATACAGTGAAACCTGCATTAAGTGGACCCATATCAAGCGGATACTCTGAACTAAGCGGACACGAGCGTGAGTGAGTTCCAAACGTTTCTTCCCATATTTTCTGAAAAACGAACCTGTATTTAGCGGAGACCTCTATTAAGCGGACACTAGCGAGAGTCTCGTGGGTGTCCGCTTAATTTAGGTTTCACTGTAAACTGCGGTGCTGCGTCGGTGTGGAAGAGAAACAAAAACTTTGGATTTATCATTTGAGTTGATAAGGGGAATTGGCCACCGTAGAGAAACTGACAGCTGACGTTTCGAGCGTTAGCCCTTCGTCAGAACGAATGACGAAGGGCTAACGCTCGAAACATCAGCTCTTAATTTCTCTACGGTGGCCAATTTACCTTAACAACTCAGATGATAAATCCAAATTTTAATGTTCTTTCGTGGTTTCACTTTTAGTTATTTACCACGATAGACCAAGGTTGAACATGTTTTAAGAGCATGGTCATGCGTGATTGACCATGTCTTCTTCAAGCCCTTTTCCGACTTTTGGCCATTTTTGGCCATGGTCGAAATTTTGCCATTTAACGTTCACCCCATTTAACATTGAGGCCTTATGCGCAACTCGGCACGAAAAGGATGAGTGAGTGAGTGAGTGAGTGAGTGAGTGAGTGAGTGAGTGAGTGAGTGAGTGAGTGAATAACTGAATGAGTGCGGTGAGTGAGTGAGTGAATGAACATTCATGGTTAACCATGGTTCTATGGTAGACCATGGTTGCTGGCCATAGTCAACCATAGTATAAACCACGGCAGTTGACCACGGTACGACCATGGTCCTACGGCAGGGGAATTAAACCTTTAAGCCCCAATAGCGATCAGCATTGAATTTCTCCTCATCATATTAGTGCATTGTAACACGTACAAGTCATGTGAATTAAGGAAATGGTCACAAAAAAATGAATTGCCTTGATTTTTAAACAAGTTCTCCCAAATAGCACTCAATGAAATGTATGGAGACTAGTAAGGAGAATTTGTATAATGATACCAGGGCTTAAAGTGTTAATTCCTTGATAAGAAGTGGGCTAAAGCAGAGGTTTTGTGAGGACACATGTTGTAAGGTTGTTGGGTTATTTTTAGATACGCCTTTCCAGCGACATTTTAATTAGCTTGCGAAGTTTGTTGGTCATCCTTGAAAAAGGTCGGGTGTTCTTAGGCTATCTTTCGGTCATCTTTGCAACTCTATGGGCGCCTTTCGAGTCAATATTCTTCAGAAATCCTCAGAAGTCTTAAGATCTTAGAAATTTTTGGAAGATTACTTCTCTTGCAGAAATATCCCAACTTGAGAAATTCCCGCTCCAAAGCCGTAACCAGTTTTAAGCCCCCGGTAATGGGCCCCGGGGGACTTCCATATAAGAGTGACGGGGGTGATGGTCGTACCTTGTAGAGGTTAAAATTCGTAGTTTGGTACCCCTTAGGGTGCTAAAATCTAAAAATTACTACCGTTAGAGGTATGGCAGTACTATTTAGGGTATTGAACAGAATAGAATAGAGATTTGTGACAATGCTTCAAAAAGTCTTTACGAATAAAAGGTATTCGAAAGAATGGTCTTTATTGCTATTAAAAATTGTCAAAGTGTCAGTGTATTGTTTTAGAGTTGGTACCTCTCAGGGGTAAAAGCTTATGCGAGCCACGCACACAAAACAGAATCCTGGTACCTCTTAGTGTTCTTTTCAAAATTTACGACGATCTCCCCGGTCACTTTTGTATGGGAGTCCCCCCCCCCCCCCCAGGTAATGGGCTCCTATAGAATGGGCTTATCATGCCTATGAATTTATCAGTAGACTAGATTTTCTTTTTTTGGTTCGGCACTGAAAACCTGTACCGCTAGACATATGAGTGAAAGTGTAATTGGTACTGTCTGATAGCAATGTTAACATGGAATAATATAATAATGATAATTACTGGTAAGCAACATCGTTAACGTGGCAACCTGAACGGCCACAGAAGTATGGCAGTGTGGCCAAATTAATGGCGTTGGTTCTTTTGTGGGCAATAGCCTTATTAGGTCTTTTTAACGAGGAAGTTTTAAATAACCGAGCTATTGTTTGGGACGAGACGTGGCCCGCAGGGAGGCGACGTGGACAAGTGGTTAGGGAGCTGGACTTGTAATCCGGAGGTCCCGGTTCAAGTCTTCCTCTCTGACCGATTGCATTAACTTTCACAATAGTCCTGTGTTCAAATCCTCGGCCACACTCGGTAAATAGCCAGCTGGTATGCCTCCCACAAATTGGGGTTTTAAATCTTTTTGTGTTCTGTTTGTCATGTTACTTTCTCCCATTTACATTTTTTTTTGTATTGATGAAACAGATTAAAAATGATCGAGTTTTTGTGATGGGCCAATTAAGAACACGTTACCGCAATAATGTGGTGGCCTTTATAACCAAGTAGTTACAACATTCAGATTAGAATATTGACCCCACAGATTATGAAACTTTTCTTCAGTTGTTACGTACAAAGATGCAATATTTTTAGAGAAGTGTCAAGATAAATTGACGTATAGTGTTGTTTTGCTTTTTTTTAACAGCACGATGTCAAAGAACGGTTACGAGACTTTAGCAACTGATGAAGATGATGACACGGAACAGCCTTCTCATCCAACGAGATCTGCCAATTTTCTCTCCCTTCTGACCTTTTGGTGGATAAACAGCATCTTTAAAATTGGAAGCAAGCGACCATTGAACCAATCAGATTTCTTACTGCTTCACGAGAAAGACAGAACACGCGACTTGACAGAACGACTTCAGGAGATATGGAATAACCATGTACAAGAGTGCAACATCTCCGGCACAAAACAACCCAAACTGTGGAAGTGTGTTTATAAGATGATCTCTTTTCGAGATATTTTACTGCCTATGTGCTTTTGGCTCATGGAATGCGTCTTCCGTGTTTCACAGCCACTTGTGCTTGGGTTTCTTCTTCATTTGTTGAGCTCAGTCGAAGTGAACCGCTCTCTAGCATACGCGTGCTGTGTTATCTTGACATTGAGCGGACTATCCACGGCCTGTACGCATTACTCTGCTTACAAATGCGATATACTTGGAATGCGACTGAGCAGTGCCATCAAGGGAATTATTTACCTCAAGGTATATATCGCCCGGTTAATTATAACTACGCTGCTTGCAGAAGGACCCCAGAAGACTGTATGTCAGTGATAACATGCTATAAGAAGTCGATAACTTTTTGATTTTCTCCAGCCATTCATGCTCTATTTGTGCATTTTTCTTGCTTGAAACTTACCAGTAGAAGGTTTTCCAGTGCCACCATCAGAGATTTTTCAGTTTTAACCCTTTAAGTCCCAATATTGATCAGAATCAATTTTCTCCTCATCATAACTGTGCTCTATAACACATACAGGTCATGAGAATTTAGGAAATGATCACCAGAGATGAATTGTCTTGATGTTAAACAAGTTCTCCCAATAAGTGGTCAACAAAATGTATGGAAACCAGTAAGGAGAATTTGTATAAAGATTTTGGGGCTTGAAGGGGTAATAGTCCTTGGTGGGTGAGGTGATGAGTTTACTGTTCAGAGAAATCAGCGAGATCAGACGCGTACCCAGTGCCACTTATTTATTCCTTTTCGGATTGGAATATGGGAAGGCGATCAATGGGCGTAAAGCCTTTTGGGAAGGAGGGAGAAAAAGTGACGACACTTCGCAATTTTCTTCCGTTCTTCCCTTGATGCACCGCGAACTCATCAAATCCTACCCATAAACCACAGCGCAGACAAGAGAAGCGACTGGGTACGAGTCTGCAGCGAGATAGCATCGTGAGAAATTCAGCTTGCATTAAACACGTTCATTCCTTTAATTATCTGTGATGAGTTTACACCATCTGATAGCAATTATTTTCTTTCCCCATATTTTCTATTTAAACCGATTTTGAAATGGTATCTGAGGGCCTATTTCTTTCACTGTCCCTGAAAAGCCCCTCAAGGGGAGTGGTCAATTAAGTTATTATTATTATTATTATCATCATCATCATCATCATCATCATCATCATCATCATCATTATTATTATTATTATTATTATTATTATTATTAGGAAGGCAGGGTAACCCTAGTACTAAGCTTGCCCAGCAGCCGCGACGTAAACTTTTAAATGTCGGGTTAGCCTACTACCCAGGCCAGGACAAGTGATACTGATACGCCTCAGTTAATTCGATAAAAATTATCAAAGCTCGCAACGAAAATTATGTAGCGTCAAAACTCATTTTAACTGTATAGTTTAGGCGTTTGACCTAAAGAGGTTTATGGTTCAATTTCCAAACCAGCAAACATTATCAAGAGAGACTCACACCCTTGTTAACAGGCCCTAAATTCTAATCGGTTGAAGTCGAAAGTGGGAGGAGCTTAGTTAATAAAAGTGACCCTTAAAATGTGAGTTAACGTGAGTTGTTTCTCTTTAGATTCCCCTCATCAGTCAGCAAAGTATTTTAGAAACGACAACAGGGAACATAATCGACCTGATATCAAATGACATTCAGAGGATCGAACTGGCCCCCAGATGGATATGCACCGCCTTTTTACCAGTTCTCGAGTTCTTCGCGGTAGTTTGCTTACTGCTGTTATTCATTGGTTGGCAAGCAATTATGGGAATCCTATTCTTAATCATGGTGATGCCTTGTGTTATGATCATATCATCTGTCTATGCTCAACTGCGTCAGGAGACCGCTGAAGTTACAGACCGACGTATTTCACTCATGAATGAGCTATTGTCTGGGATCCGTGTGATAAAGACGCATGCTTGGGAAGAAAACTACCGAGAAAAGGTTCAAGAAGTTAGAAGGTAAGGGGAAAGAGCTCTAAATACCAGAACGGGAAATTTGGTCGTCGTTAATAAGTAGCCGCGTAAAACGTGATTTAGACCCGTGAATTCCGCGATACTGAGTTCAATATGGTGTGTTCGTTCTGGAAATTTAACTAGCGTGATTAACAGCAAGGGCAGGATTCTTGAAGCCCTTCCATGGTGAGATGAATGCCACGTATACTTGGAATAAATCCTCTGGTTGAGAAACAGTTGTTATTCCACACCGTTGAACATCAGCATTATACCGACAGGTGAAGGGGGGGGGGTTAAACCTCCCGCTTCCCGTTCCCTTTTATCCCGGTTCCTACCCTATTTTTGTTGCCTCCCGCCTCTTTGCGCTGTTGTGTAATTTTTCCTATTTCTAAACAACGCTTTCCGTCACCTTAAAAATCCCGCTTCCCTCCCCCTCTTCTCCCCCCCTTCTGTATACCTCCCGCCCCCTTTTCTCCCGGGCTCCCCGTCCCCCTGCCCCCTCCACTTAAAAGCACGTTTGTCAACCCGGCAGAAAGACGTTAAATGATGTTAAATGCTGTTAAACTAAGTGAACAACAACGTTGAATGCATTCGTCTAGCGCGTCCAACAACATGCAGCTCGTGTATGTGTAGAAAACACCAATTCGATCAACAGAATGTTTCTCTGTATTGCGCGTAAACGGTGATTTGCATTGTTCGCAAGTAAGTCGTTTCTTATGCAACTATTAAGAAATAATAATAATAATAATAATAATAATAATAATAATAATAATAATAGAATACCTTTTCGCTATGCTAATGACTTTTTAGAAGACTTTCGTCTAAATGTTAACGTTGCTAAAGTTTTTTAACTAGTTTTTTAGAATTTCACTTTTAATGTCTTTTTATGGTCTATGTTAGAATTATTAGTGCTAACTACTGCCAAATTTATGTTTCAAATATTACTGTAAATTATGTACACATTTTACTATAATAATAATAATAAGAAGAAGAAGAAGAAGAAGAAGAAGAAGAAGAAGAAGAAGAATAAGAATAAGAATAAGAGTAATAAGAATGAGAGTAATAAGAACAAGAATAATTTGGAGAGCTAAATGAACCCAGCTCCGCACATGGATACAAGGGAATCCGTTTAACAGACTCCTCAGTATATACGAAGATACCGACTGATTCAGGGTAATCAATATGCAAATGACATCACATTTTTGTTTTCATTTCGTTTGCTTGACAGGAATGAAGTCTGGATTATCCTGAAGAAGAGCGGCCTTCTGTCAATTATAGAATGTTTATCTTTCACCTCAGGGACTGCGGCTACGTTCTTGACGGTTTTCGCTCTCGTCCTTACCGGCCATTCTCTTTCCTCTTCCACAGCCTTTATGCTTCTCGCTTTCATGAGCGTTCTTCGGTTATCGATATCTAACGCTCTTCCTGCAGTGTTTGAGATATTCGTCTCTCTTAAAAGGATTGAGAAATTTCTGCTGTTAGATAACATGCCTTTAGATCCTTTGGAATATAACCAATCTACCTACAATCAAAAACATCTCCATGGAAACGCCAAAGTGTATCCACAATTGTCGGTGAGGTCTCCTTTACCGAAACAGAAAGAAGCTATTAGACGAGGTATCTCTGGAAATCAGGCCTTAGCTCATCCTGTGCTCGCTTATGAAGACGTTAAGCTTTATGGTCTTCCCACGAAAACTGATATATATTTATCAGTGTCGAGTCTCACATGCAATTTAAACGGAAATGGTGAAAAGTATCTCCTTAACGATGTCACGTTTGAGGCATCTGCTAAGAATCTCACTGTTATCACTGGTCAAGTTGGTAGTGGAAAATCAACTCTCCTGGCAGCGATTGCAGGCGAGGCAAAAAAATCAAGTGGTGACATAATCTGTTCTGGAAGTGTAGGATATGTTCCTCAGACGGCTTGGGTTTTCTCTGGAACCCTTAAAGAAAACGTGTTATTTGGTGAGCCGTACCACCAGAAAAGATACGCTGAAGTTATCGAGAATTGCGCACTGCGAGAGGATATAAATAGATTTCCAAAGGGGGACATTTCATTTATTGGAGAACACGGCATTCTACTGAGTGGAGGTCAGCGGGCTCGCGTCAACCTGGCACGCGCAGTGTATGCTGATGCAGACATGTATTTACTGGATGATCCTCTAAGCGCTGTAGATGCCAAAGTCGGTGAACATATATTTGAACGCTGTATCTGCAAGATGCTACAAGACAAGATTAGACTCTTGGTGACTTATACAGAGAGCCACATGAAAGCTGCCGACCAAGTTGTGGTTCTCCACAAAGGTTCTGTACTGGGAAAAGGAAGCTTTGCTGAACTGCAAGCTGACGGAAAAATTCTTGATACCATCATTGAGGCATCAAGGAGCAGTAACAAGAAGACGATAAGTCTTCCAGAAGAGGACGACAAAGAGATTCCTTTGTCGCGTTTCAAACCAATCAGTGATGGGTTTGATGAACATTTGGAGGTCTCAGAAGAAGAAAAGGCCACTGGGAAAATTTCATGTGCACTGTACTGGCAATATTTTAGGGCTGGAATTCGCCCCATTGTGATGATTCCCTTAGTTGTTCTTTTTTTGACAACTCAAGGTGAGTACAAATATGCAGAGGACATTACACGGTGGCGCGAAGATATGAAATTTATTTTCGAGTGGTAAAATAATATTTTACGAAAAAGCGCAGCGAGTGAGTAAAATATTGTTTTTTACCACGAGAAAATAAAATTCATATCTTCAAGCCGCCGTGTAATTGTCTTTTTGTTATATAGACAAGAGTACGTTTGCGCAAACAGCAGTGTAAAAGCGGGAAACGACGTCATCGATATCCTCACGTACGAACTTTACAAGTTGTCTATTTTCCACTAAAATACTCTTGTCTATATAATAAAATTTAGTACTACACTTTCATGCCTAAAAGAAAGTAGAATTCTGTCTGTGCATCTCGGGAGTGAGGGCGGGGCTATTCAACAACGCTTTTCATGGGGAGGCTCCACCTCGCGGTTCTAATCCTTACCCTTTAACCCTATTCAGATCGGGGGGGAAGGGGGGGAGGAGGCAATTGTGCCCGCACTGACTTTGGACTTTTAGAACTTTTTTCAAAGCCGAGCTAAATATGGTGACTTTACCTAAAATTTATCTGCAACCCTCCTACCTCCCCGGTTCCCAGAAGACCAAAGAAGGTCCGGTCTGAATAGGGTTAACTAATATACTACAAAAACTGCAAAAAGCGAACCTTTTTATGCCTCAAAGATAAATTAAAGATCCTCGTAGCCTTTTAGTCCATCGCGAAGGCTCAAAGCTTTCGTATATTTTTGCTTTGTTTTTTGGTACCAGTATATATAAATATAAGTTGATCAATATTGGCGATGCAATAGTATGACCTTTTCTTACCTTGAACTCTTCGGAAGTTCATCAAGATTCGGCTTGCAAGCAAAGAAACCGAAACACATACAGACAAACAAACAAACAAACAAACAAACAAAGCAAGCACTAAAGTAAAAGAGATCAAAATTCGTTGTAATTCATTTGTATCATGTTACTTCTCTCCTATGTAGTTGTTTTAGTGTCACCGGATGTCTACCTTTCTTACTTGACAAGGATGTCTTTGATGTACCAACGGGGTAGGACAACCTTGGGTGTCTATGCCAGCCTTGTCGCCGCCGCCTTCGCTTTTGCTATCATCCGTGCCTGGGTTTTCTTCTGTGTTTTCCTCAGATCAGCTGAAAATCTCCATGATAGAATGGTGACTTGCATTCTTAAAGCCCCAGTGTTGTTTTTCGACACAAATCCTGCAGGAAGAATATTAAACAGGTGTTCCAAAGACATCGGCTGCATCGACGAGATCTTGCCAAGGAAGTTTCTCTCGGCCACCCAGTTGCTTTTGTTCGTGTTCACAGCAGCACTGTTACCCTCGTTTACAAACTTCTGGCTGTTTATCGTTTTCGTGCCAATTTTCATCACATTTGTATACTTAGCGTGGTACTACCTGAACAGTTCTCGTGAATTGAAGAGATGGGAATCAATCTGCCGCAGCCCTGTTTTTTCACACTTCTCAGAGACCATGGCCGGATTGGACACCATTCGCACTCGGAAAAGGGAAAGAGATTTCATTGATCAGTTTTATAGGTGAGCCTCTATTAAGCTCGACGTTACTCTTCCATGAACGCAATATTTCTTTTAAGGACGTTTTTAAACGTGTTTTTAACTGAAGGTTTAACCCTTACAGCCCTGACTCTTTTGGCCGAGTTTCTGAGCCAGAAAGGAAGGGGGGAAGTAAGTAAATCCTAAAGTATTCTCATTCATTCATAAGGCACGAAAATATCTGTGGCATTCCTAGTTACTTGGCTAAATTTGCATGGCGCACTCTAGGCCTCTGATCTCAAGCTATTCCCTCGGGGTTTATTTTATCCTATTTAAACGTTCTCTCGTTGCAAACTCGTCCTCTCATTTCCACGCGGGCTCTTTGGGTGTCGTGGATTGGTTTTTCCCACCCTCGTCCCCTTCAGCGACGTCTACCATCCCTACATTTATACTCCCACTCTATGTCTTATGTAAAATTTTTCCTCCCATATCTCAATTAGCGTAAGTCATAGAGTGTGAATATATTAGTATTAAATCTGTGACCACAAACCATCGACGGCCGGTACATAATACATCGAAATTATTTCTCTGAGGTCTGCGACATGAGCTGATGGCGACGCATGACGTGGGAATTTTGCCATGATTTCCAAACGGCAACCCTCTTAGATCCGCCATCTTGGTTTTCTCAGGACCCCCAAAATGGGCCAAAAGTAATTAACACCAAACAGAACACTAAAATGATTTTAAAAAGTAAAAGGTACCACAATACAGTTGTAACTTTTTATTAAAAACAGGAAAATTCAAAATTCTGAAACAGTGCCTGTCAAAATATCACTGGTCTGGTAACACAAAATTTTACCAATAAGTCATACCAAACTGTTCCCAGATAGATTTTTGGAAAATTCATAAAGTTTGGTGGCTCTTGCTCGCAAATTCCAAATGTTATAAAAGTTGAAAGTCAACTCGGGCACTCTCTATATATATCCCCCCTTGGAAAACAGGATTGGATTGTTTCCTTTAATTATCGTAACCTTTCTTAAGGAAGTTTTACAATTGATGCCTGCTTTATGTCATTCTCGAGTAACCGATTTCGAGAATTAGCTAAAATTTCTCTTGATACACGATATCTACAAGAATTCCATGTGAATTGTTGTGTTTGTTATATAAATGATTACATTATGATTGCTTTCAAATGATTGTCCATTTATTTTTGGAACATTTCGGAGGTTTTCCACTGATTTTTGGAACATTTCGGAACATTTTCCGACGAATTGCCGAATACTGTCATACAATCATGAAAATATTTCGATTCTTTCAGATCATTTTTTTAAAGTTTCGAAATACCGTATTTTCTCGATTAAACGCCGGACCCCGAATAAACGCCGGGTTCAAATAAACGCGGGGTCTACAGGGCCGAGTTTAAAATAAACGCCCCCGGCGTTTATTCGGGGTCCCGGCGTTTATTTGAAGTCCCGGCGTTTATTGGAGATGGGTATATTATATCAGGATTATATGTCGCGACTGCATACTAGTTCTCTTTCTGCCATCATATTTGAATTGATACACTAATGTTCAAACGAAACTACCTTTTACAAATTACTTCTCACTAAAACAGATGAAACAAACAACGCATCAGGTATCATATCAATCTCCTTAAATCATGGCAACTTTTTTGCGGCTTGTACATCAAGCAAGGATCATCTCGAGGGTCTCTCCAGCGTTTCTCCAGCAGTTCCTTGCAATTGAATCGTTCCATAATTTTGCCTTTCCCAGAACTGATGAAGAAGGAACCTCGCCATCACCTTGTTCTAAATTGCTTGAACAGTACGTTTGCAGTCGAGCAGTTACCGAATACACTTCCTCCGTGTTTCATGCACGGAGAAACGTAACGTTGAGAAGAGTTCAATCACTGTTTCTGTCAGTAAGGTTTTCTTTTAATAAATAACTTACCAGATTCACTTAGATGAGACAAAGTTGATGACATTGCTTTATATTTTTTAAACGTTGTTTTTGAAATTTGGTTCTTGGTAAAATAAACCTCCAATACTGAAAAATGACTCAATAAATAAACGCCGGGCCCCGAATAAACGCCGGGTTGGAATAAACGCCGGGTCTACGAGGCCGACATTTAAATAAAGGCCCCCGGCGTTTCATCGAGAAAATACGGTAGTTAATCCGCGGAAAAGGGTAACACAAAAATCATAATGACGTCATTGACAGTTTATGCGACTTTGCGTGTGAACGTTAAAAGATGAACAGCACTCAACGTTTTTACATACATCCGAGGCATTTTCCATGCAAAAAATTTTTCCCACACGTGTTATTTGTCCCCAGGCATCAAGATCTTCATAACCAAGTTTTCTCCATGGTAACAGCTAGTACACGGTGGCTTGCAGTAAGAGCTGATTTCCTGTGTTCAGTGTTGATATCAGCAGTAGCTTTCTCTTCCGTTCTTTTCTCTCAACATCCAGGTAAAGAAATAAGTACAGTAGAAACCCATTAAGCCTTTGAGCCCCAATAGTGATAAGCGTCTAATTTCTCCTCACAGTATCACCCCTTCATCAAATTTACATGTCATGAGAATAAAGAAAGTGATCACCAAATATATGTTTTCATTGTAACTAAATTCTTCAAACTAGTATCATAGGGAGTATATGGAAAACTCTGAGGAGAACATGCATGTTGATATTTTAAGGGTTAATATCAGAGATTAGTATAATTGCTCAGGTGATTATGGAGAAGCGCGCGCACTGATTGGTCGAGGATTGCGTCATATGTTGCTATAATCACCCCGCGCGAGGTGATTATAATACTGAAGCAATAATTTTTAAGATGGCCACTGCGCGATTTTTGATGTTTCTGGAGAAAAAAAAACAAGAAAATGCATTTGCCCTGATAATCACCTGAGCAATTATACTCCACAATATTCACTTCGCATTCGATGAATAATTGTTAATTAACACGACAATCAATGGGCTAGAACATTTAGTGATATTAACGGCGTGGTCGTGTTAGTTTAACCGCGTACGGTCAAATTTTTGTTTTCATAAGAAGCTAGAATAATTTAGATGACGAAATTACTTTGTAACCGTTGACCAAATGGAGCTTAGAATATAGCTTGTCTTCTGTGTGGCTCTTTTTTTGTTTGTTTGTTTGTTTGGCTTTTGTTTTATTCATTTAACTGCAACCATTGTGTTTTGAGTGGTTGTATTAAAGGAGTAAATTTACCAAGAGGATAATAGTTTGGGACTCCAACGACCTTTAGATCGCAGAGTTGATTAAAATGGCAAGAAATATCATCTTTGGTTTCCATAAAATCCATAGAAAGTTGAACTGCGCTAAATGTATATGATCAAGAGCGGTTCCTCACTTTTACGGCGTCTGGTCTATTCACAATAACCAGATCCACTCACCATTTGATACTGAAGTTTTCAAGAACTTTTCATTCTGATTTAAAAGTCTTTCTTAAGGGAAATCAAAATGCATACCAACAAACCCCATCTGGAGAGCACACGTTTACAATATGATTAGCCGACTTGTACTTTTCTCTCTTCGTTTCCTTCATCCTCGTCAGCTCATCTCAGTATTTTGCATATTACCCTGAAGGTGAGTGAGGACGCGATAATGTAGTGGTTAGCTCGTCGGACTTCAGATTTCAAAACCTGACCCTTGGACAAGAAATTTTATTCCACATTTTCTCTCCCCACCCAGGTGTATAAATGCTACCAGCGACATACTGCTAGGTGACCCTGTTATGGACTAGCATCCCACCCAGGGGAGAGGGGCAACACTCTAATTTTCTTCATGCTACAGAATCCGGTTTAAGCTCCGACTGGGTGGGTTTCCTGTGGCATGCAGGCGTGCGACTTTACCAACCTACTTGTTGTTGGCTCGTAGTGTATGATTTCTCTGACTATAAGCAACCTGATTTCATGAAATAATTGTGTTGTTGGTGTTGTTGTTAAATGTGTTCTTTTCCTTATTTCCTTACAGCATTAGCTGGCCTCGCTCTCGCCTACGTCATTGAAACTGCCAAACGTTCCCAATATGCTGTGCGACAATTTTCAGAAGTTGAAAACCTCATGACGTCAGTGGAGCGAGTCATGGCGTATATCAACCTCGACTCAGAGCCAGGATATAATATCAAAACACTTCCACCAATAAACTGGCCTCATGATGGTCACGTGAGCTTCAAAAATGTTAGCATGAGATATTACCCAGGTGGACCGCAAGTGCTGAAAAATTTAAGCTTTGAAATTGAGGCAAAAATGAAGCTAGGAATTGTCGGCAGAACGGGAGATGGGAAGTCGTCTATTGTAGCAGCCCTTTTACGCATGCCTGAAGCTGAAGGAGAGATAAACATTGATAAAATACCCACAAACAGCATTCAGCTGCAGGAATCTCGAAAGTGTATTTCTGTTCTCAGTCAATCACCTCTCTTGTTTAGCGGATCGATCAGAAAGAACCTTGACCCTCTGGACAAGCACAGGGATGACGAACTTTGGAATGTTCTTGAAGAAGTGAATCTTAAAAGCTTAGTTGAATGCTTTGAAGGACAACTTGATTACGAGCTGTTAGAGAGAGGCGAGAACCTGAGTGTCGGAGAACGGCAGTTGATCTGCTTGGCTCGCACGTTACTTCGTCAAAGTAAGGTCGTTATCTTGGATGAACCGACAGCAAATGTTGATCCCAATACAGAAAAAACCATCTGGACAACCGTGCACGAGAAACTGAAGAATTCCACTGTCATAACCATAGCGCATAGATTGAATACTGTCAAAGACTGTGATGTCATTTTAGTCCTGAGAGAAGGCCAGGTGGCTGAGCTGGACACCCTTGATACACTCCTGGGTCGGGAAGGAGGAATTTTTTACAACATGGCTGCTTCTCAGAATTTATGCATTTAGATAAACTTTCGATCGAAAATGTTGGGGGATGAAAATTACTAGGAATACCAGGCAGTAAGTCCCCAAACGAAAGCAAAATTAATTAGCTTAGCATTTTCAGTTTCGGTTTACCACTGGAATAATAGTTTTAAAGGCGCTCGCACACAATTCCAGGGACGCTGAATCATAAGAGAGAGTCGCCAAACCACCCATTATTACAAGATAGGTAGTTATGCCAGAACAAAATTTCACAAGTGAGTCCAACTTTCTTGTCAGTTAAGCTACAGACAGCCAAAGCTTTAGGAGTTAGGGAAAATCAATAAAATGTGTGTTGAGTGACGCAAAAGTGTGTTTTTAGTGAGACTTTGTTGCGTTTTGTCGTACATTGCAGTGTCCGAGAAAATATTAGGCTGTTTTGAGAAAGGTTGTTAAATATACTTTTTGTGGTATTTGCCACAGAATTTTCGAAAACATTCTTCTGATAACGGTAATTTTCTTCAGCTTGTGTCTACTTATTTCTAAATAACGAGGAAAAGGTGGATAAGTTGTTTCGTTTTGTGTTTCATTAGTTTTACTTTAGTGCGCGAACCACTTCTTTACTCTACTTCTCAGTACTTTTTGTGGAGAACGCTTTATTGCTTATTAATGACAACCTTTGAAACAGTGAAATGCCCTTCAGAACTGCTCCTACTCTCATGACACAAAGCGAAAAGTGAAACTCTCATGGCCGTTACTTGAACAATTGATAAACCATTTATGTTCTTTGAATCTCCAAACTCGAGATTTACAGCAAATAAAGGCGCTATTTATCGGAGTGAGTCAACTTACACCTACACCGTAAGCAGATTCTGGAGGGCATTGTTCTTATTACCGATACCAGCACAAGCTTGACATAAGCGCAAGCGTAAGCAAAAGAAAATTGCTCAGGCTCATTCTCGCGCGCATCCAGCTTGTTGTCATGTTGAGGGATGTTCTTTCGCTCAGGATCTATCACGGCTTTTGTCCTTGTGCTTGCGTTGACCTTCGTTCCGCTTAAGTTTATGCCTGCGTGACTAATAAAAAGCTGACCTTAAACCGACAAGGGAGAAAAGGCCTGTGACCTCAATTCTTGACGCACCTCTTCTTCTTTATTTTCCGTTTGTTTTGTCAAAATGTTTTCTGCAGCTTATCAACACGAGACAGCTCAAAGGGTAAAAGGAACTCTGTTTTTGTTCAATAACAAACCGTTAATTTCAATCAACAAATTTGAAGCAAAAAAAAAATTGTATCAAACAAAACTGTAAGAAGTTGCTATGGTTTAAACCGGGGGGGGCGGGGTAGTGAGGTATACTGGTACCCTGGATGTCACAGGGTGAAATAAGGCGTTTCCGTAATTCGGAAAAGTGACGGAAACCTGATAGTTGACATTTCCGTGACGTTTCCGTAGATCGGTTACGACGGGAAACGTGTAAGAGAAGAATGGGGAGAATGTTTGGCGTTTCCGCAGCGTTTCCGTTAGCTGAAACGTTTAAAATGCTTCCATCGCGTTTCCGAAGCGTTTCCGTTGGCTGAAACGAGCAAGGTTTTTCCTTCGGGTTACGGCAAACAGATTGGAACGGAAACTTCGCGGTTTCCATTCCTGGTACTCCGAGATATGCGCAGTTTAAACTGATATACTCTTCAATTCGGATTCCTCCTCAAGATCAAGAGCGATATTTTAGTCCAGAACGCTTTTAATGATGCTCTCATATTTGTTTGGAAATGTTTAGAAATTTTAACCCATGGGTATAAAATAGTTTTCAAAACAAAGCTGGAGAACCTCATGAAGTTTCTTCGCAAGTACACAGCAAGAAAAGTATTTTTGAAAATGAGTTAAACTGACTCTTTGAGTAAAATGTGTATTCAGTACTCAGTATGTTGAGTAAAGAATAAATCTAGCACTGGACGAAAAAATGAATTTACCGCAAGTTTGCCAATCGAGCAAATTTATTTTACATTTAGAGTACTGATATTGCTATTTTTGTGATGTACCACCAAATTATATTATTCGAAAAGTGGTTTGCATTTTCATTTTCTCGCGGGTTCTCGTGGGTTCCCCGCTGGCTGGCCGGTTTGGCCGAGTGACCTTGGGTACGAATTGATCGTGCGCAAAGCAGTTCCCTTCCCGACGTGCTTTTCGCATTTTTGGCGCCTGTTTCAACGACCTTCGGTAGGCCTTCGGTAGCATTCAGCATTTGAGGGATAAACTTCTGTCGCTCTGGAGAGATGGCTTGTGAACTATTCCTTCTTCTTGCTTCTCGGTCTCTGCATAGATGCATACAATCTCCTTACAGCGGATTAGCGATCGGTGGGAATGTTTTTCTGCCATTAATCAAGCTTCATTGAGTCAAGTTTGGCCGCCGTATTTGATCGCGCTCATGGTTGCTGTTGTGATTGCCAAGGTAAGCCGCTTAGGTTTAGACTGTAAAACGTAAGCTTAGGCTTTGATATGTCCAAATATTCTTGCCTTGTTTGATATTTACTACGTTTGAGCGAAGTCCTCCGCACTTGAAGTGTTCTTGATGACATTATTTTCTTAGGGACTTCAAAACTAATGTACAGATACCAGTCAAGCAAATTGAAGCTTCAACACCCCCCTCTCCTCCGGGCAATCCCCCGTGCATTTGAACTTTTGAAGAATTGGCTTGTTAAAATTCGATCCCTCCCCTCGGGGGCAAAAAAGCCATTCAAATACCCCACCAATTAGTACTGAAATACCTCTCAAAGGCAAACTTCGTCTTTAATCAAACACTGTTCACTCTTTTCAGAGAGAGATCTGCCCTTATGACACCTTCAAACTTCTTTTAAAGACCTTTTTGAAAGAGTTATTCTCAAACAAAGGCACAATTCTATCTTGTAAATCCATCAAACCCTGCAAAAACCAAAAAAACTCATGGGCGTATTACACTACAACAAGAGATAAATCCGGATCAAATTCCCCACCCTTCCAAGGCAATGTTTAAACTCCCCCTTCCTTAGGCACGATGCATAGTCAAATGCCTGGGGGGGAGGATGTTGAAGGTTCAATTTGACCGGTAAATAATATTTATTAGGGTCCTGAAGGGGTAAAGTGGGAGCTGGGATTTGCCTATTTTAGCACTGGGAAAATGGGATTTGAGGCACTGGGACTGGGATTTGGCAACTGGGACTGGGAAAAAAGTAGCATTTAATGGGAATGGGAAAGATCTCCTATTGAAAAACAGAATCTACAAACCATTTGAGACCCTTGTTAAGTCCCTTAATGCACAAAAATGCAACAAAATAGTCTTTAAGAATACCTAAAAATGTTTGCAAATCAACAGATATCAAACCAATGTAGTTGTGATCTGATTTTAGCGTTGACTTTAAGGTGCATTTACTGAAATCAGCGATTTGGTTGTACAGCGTTAGACGACTGGTATAAACCCATGTGCAGTGTACATGGTATAAACCCATGTGGAAGTCGAGCTTGACGACAGCCCAAGCACATACAATCACTGGGGTGCATAAGCTATACCAGCAACATCTACCCCCTAAACTTTACTATAGAAGAAAACTCTGACCAACACTGGCTTAAACGTAGTGTGGGAAGAATTATTACAACCAACTTGGGAAAAATCAGCTCGTTTGAAAAACCAACAGTCCTTTAGTTTGTGTTCAACGGTTCTTTACTTCTTTTAACCTCTCAATACAGCTCAGTTTTAGAAATCTTTCAGTAGAAGTTCTCCGCGCTGCCTTTTATGTTGGCTGATGAATGATTGAAATTTTGCTGTCAAACGTTCGTCAATTGCTAATGTAGGCTAACGTAATCCCGCATGTGATTGGTTAGCGAAGGAATTCGCAATGTGTTCCTTCCCGACACTTGCTAAAGAAGAAATGCTTTTCTTTGGAATTTTTCTGAATGTTCTCCAAAACGTCCAACCAAAATAATGCAACGGGGAAAATATAAAAAATACAATGAACATTTTTATCCATAATAATTGTACATTCACAGCAAGGAGTACGTGAAGGTTACTTACAACAACTACAAAACAACAACATTTTCTCCTTTTCGAAGAAGAAAGGCGGTACTAGAAGTCCACGCCTGTTTCCATAAATTAGTGATTACACGTTTACAAGTTTTGGAGTTGTAATTAGAAATTCACTACGTGATCCTAATACAGAGGAAATTTACTCTGACTAACACCTTTAAACCAGCGAAAAGATTTTAATTATTACTATTATTATTTAAATAAGTTCGGCAAAAGTAATTTTAAGTAGAAATCGGCTGGTATAAATTCGGTGAGAAACACGGTGCAATTTTACCAAAAACGACAAAAAAAAACAAGAAGAAAATTATTTTCAGGCCAATGTGTGGCAAGGCCCCTGAAAGTGTACTTCATGTTCTTTCAGAATGCAGTGCAAGGAAGGCCTAATGCTGCACTCAAGTTTTTATATTTTGAGCTACTGAAGGACGCTGGCCTCGTTTCAGAAACAGTAAATAAAACCGCTTTACACTGCCTGCGTTTCCACTCAATCTCAAATCGTTTTTACCCGAGTTTTTACTGACATAAACAAATTAACGGTTCCACAAGGCACCTTTGAATTGTTCGTATTGGCGGAGGACGAAGGTGTTTTGAACCCCACTACGTTTCCCTTCAAATAGCTGTGTAATGATTCTCTTATTAACCAACCTTGCTCGGAACAGAACTGGGAGAATATCGGCCCTCGGTCTTTTTTGTACGGAACTGACGCTACTGCACGGTCCCTACTCTTTTGGTCCCGGGCTGATACTCTCCCAGTACTGCCCTTGGGCTAGGCTAAGAATATATCTTTACCAAAACCGACGTCGTCAAACAAAATAGCCCCTCGCCAGAGCAAAAAGCATTAATATAAAGCAACAGTCAAACGAAGTTCATTTGTCTTCAGATTGCATCTCTTGGCAAGCGACCCGTGCCAATCTGGATTGATCATTGCTGTTCCTGCTAAGAAACTGACCTTTCACCCATGCTTGAAAACTTCCCGTTCCGAGTAAAACTAAGTGCTTTCCAGACGCTAGAATGTTCATTTCCACGATGGCCACAGCACCTCGATCAACAAGCTTGTATTCTGAAGGTTGAAAAGTGATCGGCTTTAAAGGATGTAATATTTCCATGAGTGACTTTGCATTTTCTCGTGCCTGTTTTATAGATCTTGACGAAGAACCGAACTCGTTGAAATCGGCGGCCACAAAAACAGGGATAGGTACCGTGCTCGCATGTACGATTGACTGAACTTGTGCACTCAATTTTGATATGCAAAGTTTAATTAGTGATAGCTTGCTTCCAGACGTCAGAATATGTTCTGTGCGGATATGCACGGAAATAAAGTGCGGGCCAAGATTGTGTGCAATAAACTCTTGCGCAATGTGTATGAGCTTTGAATTAAAGAAACCCCCAATATCATAATAAGCCATAACATTTTCCACGATGGAGCTCAAATCAAACTTAGCTCGATTGCCGCCGTTCCATTGGTTATTGCATCCTCTCCATTGAGAAATTCCAACACACGGACGCCTTTTAACAACTTCCCTTTCAAACTTATCTACCGAGTCCAGCGCAAAAGCATTCATACAAATTCTTGTTCCCACCTCGAAACCTTGAAATTTATTCCACTGGCGATCCTTCATACAAGGGATAAATGGCGTGGCTAGGCTGTACGTTGTCGACTTATTTAAGTCGGTATAATCGAAATCCACCAGCACATCTAGTCTTCCTTTGCAGACATCTTGAAATCCTTCCCAGCTTATGAACGTCGCGTGGCCGCGTGAACGAAGCGTGTCATTTAACGCCGTCACGTTGAAGTAGAGCGCGAGTGTTTTAAATCCATTCCTTGTCGCTGTACCGCGAAAAATCGAGTCCTTCACAAATGGAACGACAACCTGGCGTCCTCCATGCGCTGCAAAGGCCGCGAGATGTAGAAGATTATTTGTTGCCATCGATAGTTGTTCCCAATAACTGAAAGCGATGATAATCTTTCCAAAATAACCTGTTGTAGTACTCCTTTTCCCGTTGCTTTTAAAGATCTTGGACAACCTGAGTTGATTACTGATATCTTGTCGCGAATGTGATCCAAGACGGTAGATGTATTCGTCGCTTGTGACTCCTAAATAGACGAAACAGCTGAATATTGTAATTGCAATCAAGAAAACCAGTGCTTTCGGTAGGAAATGATTCCATCTGCGCGAGGATTTTAACCCCATCACTTCAGACATTTAGCGCCAATTGTAACCACTGAGCTGCTATATTCAAATTCTTTTGACGTTGACGGCCGTTTTCGGTCGATATTTGCTTCACCTGCCGTCGTGTGATGCATTTTCGTTTTGCAGTTAGACTGGAACGTCAAGTTTTTTTGTATGGGCTGAATATTGGTGACAATGACGTGGTGACCATAGTAGTTTACCATAAAAAAGGAGCTAATGAGAAACTTTTTGTAAAAGGTACACCAACGTAACTGAGAGCATAGTAACAGAGAGCATATTATTATATAAACACCGATGAAATACCAGTATTTTTCCAGTGACGAAAATCTCGCATTCAGGGAAGATACGATTTTTATCTTTTACACGTGAAGATATCACGGTTGTCATGGCTACTTCAGTCTTCACCAATGAAATTTATAGAAGGTATACGCCTTATCGCTATAATATTCAGAATCCATATGAACAATACTTATTTTCTCTATTTTGCGACCAAACTTCGAATGTGCGTAAGATATGTATTTTATTAGATTGATTCTGCGAATAAAGGATTAGTCCAAGATATCGTTATCCTGGTATTTCATCGGTGTCTCGTGTTGAAAAATATTTTTCAACACTCGAAGATAAATGTCGTATCTCCGCGCAACCATATAATATCATCTCTATATTTAACGATTAGAATAATATTTAACAATTACAATTCCACGAACGTGCGTCGCATATGAGGTGATAAATGAGTTGGTTATCAATCACCCCATTACCAACAACAAAAGCCCCAGAGGTATTAGACCCCGCCGTTGTTCTCCGTCCCCCTTCGGCAGGCCAGAGTTCTTACGAAAGCCTTGTATCGTGCATCTTCAACGTGCATGTAGGCGCACTCCCAAATATAGTGTACATTTTGCCTTGAAAACGTCCCACCAGGCCCATAAGGTCACCCATAAGGGGCCCTTTTCAACCTCGTCCCCAGGGCCTTCTCCTCGTTCAAAATGGCGGTCGGAAAAACCCCTAGCCAAGGCTGCTGAAATACTCCACGAATCGTGGAGTATTTTGTCACGTGACACATGATGAAATGGCTCTTTCGGAAGTTGTTTCCAGCGTCTGGTAGCCTCCCACGCAGTCGTTTTTAGGGGAGTCGTATTAAATGGAGGAGAGTAATACGACTCCCCTAAAAACGACTGCGTGGGAGGCTAAGCGTCTGGTGGCCCTGTTTGTTTCTGCAATCGGAAACCGTTATTCAAACAAAACGAAGACATTTCATCGTGTTTGCGTGACGAAATCCTAACGAACTTTTATAATAGGCCATTTCCGGATTGTCTTGCGCCTCTTTTTCAAAGCGAGGCCTCGTGCAAAACCTTTCATGTGAAAATGAGTTTTATCTGCATGTGAATGAAAACCCTTTTTCTTATGAAAGGCTATGCACCAAGACTCGCTTTGAAAAAGAGCTACAAGACAACTCGGAAATGGCCTATTTTGAAGCCACTCTCCGACCGCCATTTTGAACGAGCAGAAAGCCCTGAGGACGAGGTTGGGCCTTTTAGTTCCCAGGTCGTCTCAAAAAAGGCCAGAAACAACGTGTTTCAAAATGGCGGCGATTTTGAATTGAATTTGTGATATTTCTTCAGGCTTTTTCACGTTTTCCTCGCTGAATTACACGGGGATTTAAAGATGAGGAACTGTTATACAGATATCAAAGAAGTTTGCAGCATTTGCTTCAAAAATCCTGAGGATATTTAGCGATTACTTCAGAGATGGGATTGTCTAGACCGAAACATGTAAGCTTAAGTTAAGTCTTACGAGTTTTTTTTAATTTCTGGGCATGGCTTTTATGACTTACATGATTGTATTCTTCCACTCTTTTCGTTGAAAAATTCAGTGGTCAAAGGGTTAACCTCTTGAATTGATAATTTCATAATTCAGGTGATGCTTGTTCAGTGAATTGGAAGTGGAAAGGAAAGAAGAAAAGTTGACAGGAGAAGCAGAATTATGAGAAAGCAAATAGGTAAGAGCTATAGAATTATAAAGTAACAATCATAAATCTGTACCAGTTACTAATTCCCTGAAATATCCCTTGCGAACCAATAAGTCAGGACACATTTTGTTTGGCATGTAGGTTGTTTTATTAATCATAGAAATAAACCAAGAAAACCATCAAAAATAAAACCCTCTGCCCACATAAGGGTGGGAGGGATGGGACAGTGTAACAACTGAAACAATGCTCGCGATAAAGGGAGTGGGAATTAAAAATTTTGAGGAGTTCCCCTCTCTCCTCCACAGAGGCTCCTTCAGTGGGGGAAGGTGTTTTTTTCTCCAGACATTGTATAATTTGCTGAATTAGAAATGAAAAGTTGAGGAAATGACAAACAAGAAGGACAAGAAGAACTAGGAGAGAGCACTTCTTTGAAAGGTGAGGACTTTGAAATTACCATAAAAGCAATATAACTTAGTTGAGTATAGCCAGTGCTAATTATTTGGCCAGCCCAAACAAATTGTTGGGTTCCTGTTGCTCTGGTAAAAGATTGGGGTGTGAATTAAGAACTTTTGTTTGTGCTCATTTGTTTGTAGTTTTGAACACCATTGTTGAGTCAACTAAATGTTTGTAGTCTAAAACGGGGCTTGTTGGTCATTGGGAATCACAGTGCTTCTTTGTTTGTTTTGTCAAAATGTTTAACAGCAGCTCATATTTTAGTTAAGGGTAAAAGGAACTTTGTTGTTGTTCAATATAAACTTAATAACAAACCGTTAATTTGAATTAACAAGTTTGAAGCAAAAAGAATTTCTGGAAATTTTACTGGAAGTGGGAACCATAATTTAAAAAATGAAATTGTAATCGCAGAGCAAATAACATTCCATTCCCAACTGGGGTCAGTTTTTACTCCATACAAGGGCTATTGAACAAGAGAATACATTGTTAGTTTCAGCTTGTTTTTAATGAAAATGCCATGGAAGACTTTGTAGATGGTGTGCACTGGTTATCAATTAGGCTGATTGGCAGAGGACAATTTTCGAGATGCTATTTAGCTGAAGCCCTGAAAAATGGCCGTAGAATGGTTGCAAAACAGGTATGACAGTGCATGAATGGGTGTAGGTGGTCCTTACTAGCATAACAAATATATATTTGCAGTCAGTTAGGGAATTATCATACGAGTTAGATATATCCTTCTGCCAGGTGGCTGTGGAAAAAGCTTTTCGGAGGCTGAAATATTGAAATCATCACACAATCCTCAAATAGCAGGATGTTTGGGTTTGGCGGTCAATTGATTACAGGTGAGTAACTAATCTCTCTGATCTAGTGATAATTTTTTTTTTCATGTCTCACATCACCATTCATTCACAGAGATATTAAAGGTAAATATATGTATATAAATTAGCTATTGAATGATTACAATAATTATGTGGCTTGACAACACTAGCCCACTCTGTGCTTGGAAAGCAAAACATCGCATGGACATGGTCATAGAATACATGATAAATATCAGTTGTTCCAGACTGCAGCTAAAGCAAACAATGTGTTGAATAATCCAGGTTGCAGGCCCCCAACATTTTGATTTCAAAGTACAGTGATAAAACTCAGAGCGTCCTGGCTAATGTCTCTTTCCCATTCCTCTATCATTAATTTCAATCAACAAATTTGGAATGAAAAGAATTTGCATGAAACAAAATTTTAAGAAGTTGCTATGGTTATAATTTTTGTTTCACACTCCAGTGTTCTGTGAAATCTTTGATAGTAAGGAAATGTGAAAGTGGAGAACAAGACTAGTTTTAAAAGTTGTGGGAAGGGAGTGAAGCCATTACCCATTGAAGTGTTTGTATATAGCTCTACCCTGGATGCCAGAGGCCTTCTCACGCTGTCATCTCTCCTGGCCTTCGGCAGGCCGGAGTTCTTACAAAAGCACGTTTACAAAAGCATGCCGCGAGAGAACCTTTGGTACCCAGGGTATATTGCTGGTGACTTTCTAAAAAATATTACATGTTCTTAATTCTTTTCCCCTTTAACCCAAATCAGGCACACAGGCCCCCTCCCAAATATGGTGTACATTTTGCCCTTTTAGTTCTGACGTCCCCTAAAGGACCATAAGCAATGATATTTCTTCAGGTTTTTGTGAGTTTTCCTGTCACTGGTCACAGTGATTATTATTTGGCCAAACAAAACAACAAAATTCTGTGATTCCTGTTGCTCTGGTCAAAGATTATGTTTCGTTTGTTTTGGCTCCAAATAGAAAATGGCTTTTGCCTCCGGGCTCCATGGCATAAATTTCAGGGCACTAGAGCTGCAAGTTCCCCCCCCCCCCCCCCTCACCTCCTTCTTTGAGATGCAGAAAACATTGTTTAAGAAATCAAGGAGGTGATGGGGGGAATTGCTAATTGAGAATCTCATGAAACCAATAGGTTTCCTCAGCAGCATAACAATACAAGTTCAGTTTGTAAGGCTGTGACTAATTTTTCTTCTAAAAGTCAAACTTAATGCAGTAAGATACGACGTACTTTTAAGCACGTTGAATTAAATTTTTTATGTTTTTTGTCCAGGCGTGGAATAATTTGATGAATTGGCAGTGAAAAGCAGAGGAAAGGAGGAGACAAGAAGGACAAGAAGAATTAGCAGAAACGCTTCTTTAAAGGTGAGGAAATTATCAAAATGCAATATCATAACTTACTGCAGTGTAGTCACTGGTAATTATTTTGCACCTAAGACAATTTATTCAACAAGATATGGTCAGATGCTTTGTGAAATACGTGCCTGTTTTATGGGTATAAATAACCCGTAAAACAGGTGTGTAATTCATGTCAGACAAAAAAGGTGTCAGGATAAACGTGAAACGCATAAAACAAATGGAGGTACATGTATGGTATGGGTGTGTGGGGCGTATGGGGGGGGGGGGGGGAGATGGGTGGGGTATAACTGCATGGTTTGATGAAGAAGGAATCAATTGTTTTCTTTTAACTGCTATGCTTTCCAGGGGCCCATTCCTTGAAACTCCCCATTACTTACTGGGCCCTGGGATAAGTACTTTTTTTGAAATGTCTTTTTAATTGATTGGTGGTAATTATTAGTAACTCAATCGAGATCAAGTTTCTGTTTGGAGAAAATTGTGCAAATAAAATAGTTTTCAGCCAGCAAGGTATCAGGAACGAAATCTTGAAAATCAGTATGCTTGCTTTGTTATCAGTGTTTTTGTTTAAGCAATCAGCTAGGGAGTGTTCGTGGTATATAACAAAAGTTTGATTATTTCACTGAAGCATGTTCTAAAACCTGAGAATTGTCTTTAAAGGAGAGGGGGGGGGGGAGTAGGTGATGATTGACTTCACAGAGCATGTTTTGTTAATCTAAACGGACTCGCTCCAAACAAGGTTTTAAAGCAAAGCAAACTGAAACTTAATGCTTTGTTAGCTAACCGCCAAAAAAAAATCAAGTAGCCATACCAGAAGATTTTCTGTGTCAAGAATGAAGCTTTTGATTTCAGGTGATATTGAATTAAATCCAGGTCCCCAACAAAATGTCAACACACAAACTACATTGTCACTTGGCTCCACCATATTATCAAACTTTCGATTACGGCAGCTGGGATTGGGATCCGTAGATGTGGGTGGTGCAGGTGACGGTTTCTTTAGAGCTGTTTCTCATCAGTTATATGGTGACCCATGCCATCGCTTGCATGTTAGACAAGCTGGTATAAATTATTTGAGAGCAAACCCAGAACACTTCATTGAAAGCAACACCGAGAATTCATGGAATGAATATTAATATTTTGACTAATATGTCACTGCAAGGTTCATGGTGTGATGCACTCATCGTTCAAGCAGTTGCATGACTTTAACTACATAAATATACCGCAGCTTTCGCAGATGTGTCGTCAATCAAAGGAGTTTTCAGTTCAGTGGCAGCAGATTTTCTGACTATGCGAAATACATTTCTCAAATTGGGCTTTGTATTTAATTCCTTCACGTGCTTTATAATCCCAAAACAGGGCTCAATTCTCCCTAAAAGGGGCTCAATAATCCCCAGACGGCGCTGAAATTTCCCCAAAAGGGCTCAATAATTCTCCAAACGGGACTCGATTCTTCGCAAAAGAGGCTTAGTACTTGCTTTGGAATGAAGCATGGTCGTCAAGGCGTGTACATTCAGCTGTTGGCGCCGACAGCACGGTGGAACACTTGAAGGCTTGTTTTAAATCCTTTTATTCGGCCGGATTGACTCGTACTTCGAAAACTTCGAAACTCTTACTAAAAATTAATTTTAGAGAAATTCATCATAAAGGTTAATAAAGCAAACGTTCACTTACCAAGTTCTCTTCGCAGTCGCTGAAAAAGGTTTCCGCTCGCTTAGTGTATCAAAGATACAATTCAGTCGATGATCATCTGAAACTGTTTTTCTGTGCTTCTTACTATAAAATAAATTAAATTGTTAATCCAAATATTTGTTTTAGTACCATAGCCTATCACTTAAATACTTAAGCCGAAAATTAAAAAAAAAAACAGAAGGACTGCAAAAGAAGAATTTTTCTGCTTCAGTTTTTTAGTAGCGCCTCCTTTTACTTAATATGCTTCTCAACAAGTATGACAAAAAAAAAACAAAGAGAACAAAATTGTTAGGGTTCAAAGAAATTATGGAAATTATTTAAGAAAAAAAGAAGAAGAAATTGTTAATTCAAAAAAGACAGCCAGAACGGAAAAAAGAAAAAAAACAGCAAAACTCGGCCGGGGTGCGAACCCCGGTCGCTGTCGCACAATAGTAAATTAAACGACGGCCAAATAAGGCCGTCATTTAATTTAAGTAGTGCGCCTTAGACCGCTCGACTACACAGGTTCGCTAGAAGAACAGAAGCAAAATTTAGCTAGAAGTAGGCTGTGGACCCGATTGTTTCACAGTGAATTCATTACTACTGTAATTGTCATATTTTATTCATAGTCCGTGCAGAAGTTGTACGCTTTGTAAAATTTGCTAATTTGAAGACCAAAGCTGGAAGCTATGAAAACAACTGCATATTCTTACTACATCAAAAAAGTTATGTGTTACGTTGTTTATTTTGAATTCGCTTTCTTTTAGTTGTCCTCCACTCTCAAGTTCAGTAATTTCACCAGTTTCAGTGTGGTGGTAATGAAGCGAGACTCTTTCGAGATCGCATTTTGTTGTTGCCGTTGCTGTTGTCGTTGTTTTAAAACAAGGAAAGACTTGGGAACCCATGTAACGTCATATATTTGGATACGACACTACCTAAACGGGATCGTCGCGTATCGGGACAACACTCTCATATTTTTGCATGTATTTTTGCTTTAAGGCAAAGATGAACTGAGTATTTATTGGATGGGGAGGGGGAGGGGAGGGTTCATTGTGACCTGTAGGTTATCAAAGTGTGGCCCCATCCGTACACCCCCATAACGTTTTGATGAAAAAACTTTCGCAACTGGCCGTGTATTTTCGAACTTTGTCTTTCGGGGATTAGTTTTGGCCCATAGTTTTTTTTCGTGGGGGGGGGGGGGGGGTGGAGGGAGTTGAAGGTGGGCGTGTGTTTGATATAAATAAGGCTCTCATTTACATCTGCTCAACCGTTTCCGTAGGTTTTTCCGCCCGTTCGAGGCATTTTTCGCTTTTTGGCGGCGCGAAAATTGGGGCGAGCGCAACGCTGATGGAAGGAGCGGGGAAAGTGCTTCAAACCTGTGGAAAGGTCTACGGAAACGCTTGCTACGCAGGCTAGAAGAGCCCTAGCAATGTTAAAAAGAGATTTCCGTGTCAATTCTATGTGTGCGGCCGATGTTGCTGTGAACGTTGGCGCCTCTTTCTCCTGCTTTATGCGTCTCCGTATTGATCTTGGAAGACCCGGTTCGTCTATGGGTCTTACAAGAAAACACGACTGATGTTGGACCGTGTATGTGGCCCTTTAGGTCTCCGCGCTGTTCTTTTATATACCAACTGATTACACGAACACTTGCATATAATACTCGAATAATTAAGCCAGTTCAAACGTCTTTGTAAAGGCCAGGTCATACACGCTACATTTACTTTCAACTTGTCACCTAACTATGTCAGTTGAGGTACAAGTTTAGATTAGCTTTTACGTAATTTTAATATATTTCATTTTATTCTCATTTTATTAATGTATTTTTATTGGTATTTTCCCTTTTTATCGGTTTTATCGATCATAGATTCGTTTTATTAATTTTAACTAGAATGTTGAATGTAAAGCGCTTTTGATCAATTCTATGTTAAAAGGCGCTATAGCAAATTAATAAATTATTATTATTAAGTTGAGATTATTTGTTGCGCGTGTTTCATCCTAGCGCGCAGCATATTGTCATGTTATTGAAAACAGATATCGCTTTTAAAACGCTGATACAGGGGACGTTTTTCCGTGCAACTTGCAATCCAATGCAACGATGAGGAAAGCATTGCAAGACAAGTTGTAGAATGCATGTTACAGGCTGCAGCAACTCTCGCAACGTTTGCAAAAAGTAGACGCAAATTTTCTTGGCAAAAACAAGTTTGAAGAGGGGTGTTTCACGCTCCCTCTTGTCTATTACCTGTCAAGCAACGACGTTGCAAATTTAATTGCCCTCGAAGACAAGGCACAGAACAACCTTAACTTAACTTAAGTTAACTTGCAACACAACATGACGTTGCACGAAAGTATAGTGTGGTTGTCTTGGCATTACTTGGCCTTTATTTTTTGACTTGTCTAACCGGCTTTACTAACGTCTGATTTTATGGCGATCGATACGACGAGCGAACGTTAGGGAAGGAAGTTTAACGACGAGGCAAAATAAACTGTTAACCAGAGACTTTTCATTTCCATCTGCCACATTTGATTGCTAGTTTGAGATCATTTAATTAAAAAGCAAAGGACAAATACCATTTTAACTAGTTGTTTACTGCAAGGGAACGTTAGGGAACCAAAAATTCAACGAGAAGATAGAATTAACAGTTAACAAGCGATTTTTCATTTGCTACTTTCAAATTTACTTTCCAAAAACCTTTGAACAAATACTGTTTGAACGAAATGCTTTTGGTATTTGGTTGAATTCTGACTTAGCAACCTAGTCAAATTTCATTTCCAGTTTGACATCAGAAGGATAAAAACACGGTATGTTTTAACCCTTTAACCCGCAGCATCATTATACAAATTCTCCTTACTGTTCTCCCTAGATTTTATTCATTACTAATTGGGAGAACTTGTTTAAAAACATCAAGACAATTTATCTTTGGTAATCATTCGTTTAATTCTCATGACCTGATATGATGAAGAGAAATTTGATACTGATCACTATCGGGGCGTTAAGGTTTAATTTCAAAATTGACTTAAATTTAGCCGGAAATTTGGCACAGTTGCAGTCATTACATCTTTATTCGCAAATAAAACTTTGTGCTTTTTGTAATTCAGTTGATGATCATCTGAAACTGTTTCTGTGCTTCTTACTATAAAATAAATTGAATTGCTAATCCGAATATTTGTTTTAGTACCGTAGCCTATCACATAAAATGCTTAAAATGCTTAAGCCGAAAATTTAAAAAAAGAAAAAAAAAAACCGAAGGACTGCAAAAGAAGAATTTTTTCCGCTTCAAACAGTTTTTTTTGGTACCGTCGCCTTTTACTTAAAATGCTTCTCAAAAAAACATGAAGCCAAATACCCCCCCCCCCCCCAAAAAAAAAAAAAAAACAAGGAGAGAGAAAAAAGTCATACGCTTCAAATAAATTATTTAAGAAAAAAAGAAGAAATTCTTGATTCAAAAAAGTCAGCCAGAGAGAAAGAAGAAAAAAAACAGCAAAACTCCCGGGGGGCGAACCCCGGTCTCTGTCGCACAAACTTAAATTAAACGACGGCCAAATAAGGCCGTCATTTAATTTAAGTAGTGCGCCTTAAACCGCTCGACTACACAGGTTCGCTAGAAGATGTGAGACAAAATTTAGCTAGAAGTGGATGGTGGATTCTATTGTTCGTCGTGAATTGATTACTGCTGTAATTATCATATTTTATTCACAGTCCGTGCAGAAGTTGTACGCTTTGTAAAATTTGTAAGTTGAAGACCAAAGTTGGAAGCAATGAAAACAACTGCATTTCTTACAATACTGCATAAAAAAGTTATGCATTACGTTGTTTATTTTGAATTCCTTTTCTTTCATTTGTTTACCACTCTAAAATTAAGTAATTTCACCAGTTTCAGTGTGGTAGTAATTTCGAGATCGCATTTTGTCGTTGCTGATGCTGTTGTTCTAAAACAAGGAAAGACTTCGGAACCCATGAAACGTCATATATTTGGATACGACACCACCTAAACAAGAGCCTCGTATATCGCGACAACGCTTTCATATCTTTGCATGCAGTTTTTGCTTTTAAGGCAAAGATGAACTGAGTATTTATTGGATACGAAAAAATGGCACGGCTTTTTTTTCTGGCGGGGAGGGGTAGGGGGAGGGAAGGGTTCAATGTGGCCTATACGTTATCAAAGTGTGGCCCCATGCGTACACCCCCATAACTTTTTGATGAAAATCCTTCGCAACTGGCCGTGTGTTTTCGAACTTTGTCTTTTGGGGGCTTAGGCTTGGCCCATAGGTATTTTTCAGGGGTGGGGGGGGGGAAGGGTTGAAGGCGGGCGTGTGTTTGATATAAAATAAGGGCCCCATTTACATCTCCTCACCATTCCTAAACGCAACTCCCCCACGAGAAACTCTGTAACTTTTTTTCGACTTTTTTCTCAGGCTATAACCAAAGCTGGCTTATTGGGTTTAAAAAGAGATTTTCCTGTCTATTGTATGTGCGCGGCTGATGTTGTTGTGAACGTTAGTGCTTCTTTCTCCTGTTTTATGCGTCTCCGTATTGGTCTTGGAAGACCTGGTTCGTCTATGGGTCTTACAAGAAACACGACTGATGTTGGACCGCGTACGCAGGCCTTTAGGTCTCCGCGGTTTTCTTGTATATACCAATTATACGAACACTAACATATAATCTTCGTATAATTAGGCCAGTTCAAACGTCTTTACGTGCAACTTGTCACCTAACTATGTCAGTTGAGGTAGAAGTTGAGATTGTTTGTTGCGTGTGTTTCGTCCTAGTGCAACAAATTGTCATGTTATTGAAAGCAGATATCGCTTTCAAACGCTGATACAGGGGACATTTTTCCGTGCAACTTGCAATTCAATGCAACGATGAGGAAAGCATTGCAAGACAAGTTGTAGAATGTTTGTTACATGCTGCAACAAATCTCGCAACGTTTGCAAATTTTCTTGGCAAAAACAAGTTTAAAGAGGGGTGTTTCACGCTTCCTGTCGTCTGCAACCTGTCAAGCAACGACGTTGCAAATTTAATTGCCCTCGAAGACAAGGCACAGAACAAACTTAACTTAACTTAA
This sequence comes from Siderastrea radians, assembly GCA_964017195.1. NCBI lineage: Eukaryota > Metazoa > Cnidaria > Anthozoa > Scleractinia > Rhizangiidae > Siderastrea > Siderastrea radians. Next base: position 6,252,396 of record OZ024897.1, on the reverse strand, counting down.
CTTAACTTGCAACACAACATGACGTTGCACGAAAGTATAATGTGGTTGTCTTGGCATTACTTGGCCTTTATTTTGACTTGTCTAACCGGCTTTACCAACGTCTGATTTTATGGCGATCGATACGACGAGCGAACGTTAGGAAAGGAAATTTAACGACGAGGCAAAATAAACTGTTAACCAGAGACTTTTCATTTCCTTCTACCACATTTGATTCCTTGTTTAATTGAAAAGCAAGGACAAATACTATTTTAACGAGTTGCTTACTGCAAGCGAACGTTAGGGAACCAAAAATTCAACGACAAGACAGAATTAACAGTTAACGAGCGTTTTTTCGTTTGCCACTTTCAAAGTTACTTTCCAAAAACCGTTGAACAAATACTGTTTGGCATCTGGTTGAATTCTGACTTAGTAACCTGGTCAAATTTCATTTCCAGTTTGACATCAGAAGGATCAAAAAACAATATGTTTTAACCTTTCAAGCCCCAACATCATTATACAAATTCTGCTTACTGGTCTCCATAGATTTTATTCATTACTAATTGGGAGAACTTGTTTAAAAACATCAAGACAATTTATCTTTGGTGATCATTTGATAAATTCTCATGACGTGATATGATGAGGAGAAATTTGATGCTGATCACTATCGGGGCGTTAAGGTTTAATTTCAAAATTGACTTCAAATTTAGCCGGAAATTTGGCACGGTTTTTGCAGTCATTACATGTTTCTTCGCAAATAAAACTTTGTGCTTTTTGTAATTCAGTCGATGATCATCTGAAACTGTTTCAGTGCTTCTTACTATAAAACAGATTGAATTGCCAATCCGAATATTTGTTTTAGTACCGTAGCCTATCACATAAAATACTTAAAATGCTTAAGCCGAAAATTTAAAAAGGAAAAAAAACCGAAGGACTACAAAAGAAGAATTTTTTCCGCTTCAAACAGTTTTTTTGGTACCGTCTTCTTTTACTTAAAATGCTTCTCAAAAAAACATGAAGCCAAATACCCCCCCCCCCCCCAAAAAAAAAAACAAGGAGAGAGAAAAAAGTCATACTCTTCAAATAAATTATTTAAGAAAAAAAGAAGAAATTGTTGATTCAAAAAGGTCAGCCAGAGAGAAAGAAGAAAAAAACAGCAAAACTCCCGGGGGGCGAACCCCGGTCTCTGTCGCACAAACTTAAATTAAACGACGGCCAAATAAGGCCGTCATTTAATTTAAGTAGTCGGCGCCTTAACCCGCTCGACTACACAGGTTCGCTAGAAGATGTGAGGCAAAATTTAGCTAGAAGTAGGTGGTGGATTCTATTGTTCCTGGTGAATTGATTACTACTGTAATTATTATATTTTATTCACAGTACGTGCAGAAGTTGCAAGCTTTGTAAAATGTGCTAATTTGAAAACCAAAGCTGGAAGCAATGAAAGCAACCTCATATACATACTACAAAAAAGTTTTTAATCACGTTGTTTATTTTGAATTCCTTTTCTTTCATTTGTTTGCCAGTCTAACATTAAGTAATGTTACCAGTTTCGGTGTGGTAGTAATTTCGAGATCGTATTTTGTTGTTTCTGTTGTTCTAAAACAAGGAAAGACTTCGGAACCCATGAAATGGCATATATTTCGATACGACACCACCTAAACAGGAGCCTCGTATATCGTGGTATCTGATATCGCGACAACACTTTCATGTTTTTGCATGCAGTTTTTGCTTTCAAGGCAAAGATGAACTGGGTATTTATAGGATACGAAAAAATGGCACACCTTTTTTTTTTTCTGGCGGGGAGGGGGAGGGGGAGGGAGGGGGGAGGGAAGGGTTCAATGTGGCCTATACGTTATCAAAGTGTGGCCCCATGCGTACATCCCCATAACTTTTTGATGAGAATCCTTCGCAACTGGCCGTGTGTTTTCGAACTTTGTTTTTTGGGGGCTTAGGTTTGGCCCATAGGTATGAACGCGGGCGTGGGTTTGATATAAAATAACGGCCCCATTTACATCTCCTCGTCCTTCCTAACTGCAACTTCCCCACGAGAAACTCCGTTATCATTTTTCCGATTTTTTTTCTCTCAGGCTATAACCAAAGCTGGCTTATTGGTGGAAAAGCACTAGCAATGTTTAAAATGAGATTTCCCTGTCAACTCTATGTGTGCGGCCGATGTTGTTTTGAAGGTTGGCGCCTCTTTCTTCTGTTTTATGCGTCTCCGTATTGATCTTGGAAGACCTGGTTCGTTTATGTGCCTTACAAGAAAACACGACTGATGTTGGACTGTGTATGCGGCCCTTTAGGTCTCGACGCTGTTCCTTTATATATCAATTATACGAACACTTACATATAATCCTGGTATAATTAGGCCAGTTCAAAACGTCTTTGTAAAGGCCAAGTCATACACGCTACATTTACGTTCAACTTGTCACCTAACTATGTCAGTTGAGGTACAAGTTGAGTTTGTTTGTTGCGCGTGTTTCGTCCTAGCACACAGCAAATTGTCATGTTATTGAAAGCGGGTGTCGCTTTTAAAACGCTGTTGCACGGGACATTTTTCCCTGCAACTTGCAATTCAATGCAACGATGAGGAAAGCATTGCAAGACAAGTTGTAGAATGCATGTTACAGGCTGCAACAAATCTCGCAACGTTTGCAAAAAGTAGACGCAAATTTTCTTGGCAAAAACAAGTTTGAAGAGGGGTGTTCCACGCTTCCTCTTGTCTACAACCTGTCAAGCAACGACGTTGCAAATTTAATTGCCCTCGAAGACAAGGCACAGAACAAACTTAACTTAACTTAACTTGCAACACAACATGACGTTGCACAAAAGTATAATGTGGTTGTCTTGGCATTGACTTGTCTAACCGGCTTTACTAACGTCTGATTTTATGGCGATCGATACGACGAGCGAACGTTAGGGAAGGAAATTTAACGACGAGGCAAAATAAACTGTTAACCAGAGACTTTTCATTTCCATCTACCACATTTCATTGCTAGTTTGAGATCATTCAATTAAAAAGCAAAGGACAAATACTATTTTAACTAGTTGTTTACTGCAAGCGAACGTTAGGGAACCAAAAATTCAACGAGAAGATAGAATTAACAGTTAACAAGCGATTTTTCATTTGCCACTTTCAAATTTACTTTCCAAAAACCTTTGAACAAATACTGTTTGAACGAAATACTTTTGGCATTTGGTTGAATTCTGACTTAGCAACCTGGTCAAATTTCATTTCCAGTTTGAGATCAGAAGGATAAAAACACAATATGTTTTAACCTTTTAAGCCCTAACATCATTATACAAATTCTCCTTACTGGTCTCCATAGATTTTCTTCATTACTAATTGGGAGAACTTGTTTTAAAACATCAAGACAATTTATCTTTGGTGATCATTTGATAAATTCTCATGACCTGATATGATGAGGAGAAATTCGATGCTGATCACTATCGGGGCGTTAAGGTTTAATTTCAAAATTGACTTAAATTTAGCCGGAAATTTGGCACAGTTTTTGCAGTCATTACATGTTTATTCGCAAATAAAACTTTGTGCTTTTTGTAATTCAGTCGATGATCATCTGAAACTGTTTCTGTGCTTCTTACTATAAAATAAATTGAATTGCTAATCCGAATATTTGTTTTAGTACCGTAGCCTATCACATAAAGTGCTTAAAATGCTTAAGCCGAAAATAAAAAAAAATTAAAATAAAAAAAAACCGAAGGACTGCAAAAGAAGAATTTTTCCGCTTCAAACAGTTTTTTTGGTACCGTCGCCTTTTACTTAAAATGCTTCTCAAAAAAACATGAAGCCAAATACCCCCCCCCCAAAAAAAAAAAAAAAAACACAAGGAGAGAGAAAAAAGTCATACGCTTCAAATAAACTATTTAAGAAAAGAAAGAAGAAATTGTTGATTCAAAAAAGTCAGCCAGAGAGAAAGAAGAAAAAAACAGCAAAACTCCCGGGGTGCGAACCCCGGTCTCTGTCGCACAAGCTTAAATTAAACGACGGCCAAATAAGGCCGTCATTTAATTTGAGTTGCGCGCCTTAAACCGCTCGACTACACAGGTTCGCTAGAAGATGTGAGGCAAAATTCATCTAGAAGTGGGTGGTGAATTCTATTGTTCGTCGTGAATTGATTACTGCTGTAATTATCATATTTTATTCACAGTCCGTGCAGAAGTTGTACGCCTTGTAAAATGTGCAAATTTGAAGACCAAAGTTGGAAGCAATGAAAGCAACTGCATTTTCTTACAATACTGCATAAAAAAGTTATGCATTACGTTGTTTATTTTGCATTCCTTTTCTTTCATTTGTTCGCGACTCTAAAATTAAGTAATTTCACCAGTTTCAGTGTGGTAGTAATTTCGAGATCGTATTTTGTCGTTGCTGTTGCTGTTGTTCTAAAACAAGGAAAGACTTCGGAACCCATGAAACGTCATATATTTGGATACGACACCACCTAAGCAAGAGCCTCGTATATCGCGACAACACTTTCATATCTTTGCATGCAGTTTTTGCTTTGAAGGCAAAGATGAACTGAGTATTTATTGGATACGAAAAAATGGCACGGCTTTTTTTCTTGCGGGGAGGGGAAGGGTAGGGTCCAATGTGGCCTATACGTTGTCAAAGTGTGGCCCCAGGCGTACACCCCCATAACTTTTTGATGAAAATCCTTCGCAACTGGTCGTGTGTTTTCGAACTTTGTCTTTTGGGGGCTTAGGCTTGGCCCATAGGTATTTTTCAGGGGTGGCGGGGGGCGGGGGGAGGGTTGAAGGCGGGCGTGGGTTTGATATAAAATAAGGGCCCCATTTACAAGAAACTCCGAGAAACTCCGTTATCATTTTTCCGATTTTTTGTCTCTCAGGCTATAACCAAAGCTGGGTTGTTAGTGGAAAAGCACTGGCAATGTTTAAACAGAGTTTTCTCTGTCTATTCTATGTGCGCGGCCGATGTTGCGGCTGTGAACGTTGGCGCTTCTTTCTCTTGTTTTGTCCGTCTCCGTATTGATCTTGGAAGACCTGGTTCGTCTATGTGTCTTACAAGAAACACGACTGATGTTGGAGCGGCCCTTTAGGTCTCCCCGCTGTTCCTTTATATATCAATTATACGAACACTTACATATAATCCTGGTATACTTAGGCCAGTTCAAAACGTCTTTGTAAAGGCCAAGTCATACACGCTACATTTACGTTCAACTTATCACCTAACTATGTCAGTTGAGGTACAAGTTGAGTTTGTTTGTTGCGCGTGTTTCGTCCTAGCGCACAGCAAATTGTCATGTTATTGAAAGCGGATGTCGCTTTTAAAACGCTGTTACACGGGACATTTTTCCCTGCAACTTGCAATTCAATGCAACGACGAGGAAAGCATTGCAAGACAAGTTGTAGAATGCATGTTACAGGCTGCAACAAATCTCGCAACGTTTGCAAAAAGCAGACGCAAATTTTCTTGGCAAAAACAAGTTTGAAGAGCGGTGTTTCACGCTTCCTCTCGTCTGTAACGTGTCAAGCAACGACTTTGAAAGGCACAAAACAAACTTAACTTGCAACACAACATGACGTTGCACGAACGTATAATGTGGTTGTCTTGGCATTACTTGGCCTTTATTTTCACTTGTTTAAACGGCTTTCGTAACGTCTGATTTTCTGGCGATCGATACGACGAGCGAACGTTAGGGAAGGAAATCTAACGACGAGGCAAAGCAAACTGTTAACCATAGGCTTTTTATTTCCATCTACCACATTTGATTGCTAGTTTGAGATCATTTAATTTGAAAAGCAAACAACATATACTATTTTAACGAGTTGTTTACTGCAAGCGAACGTTAGGGAACCAAAAATTCAACGACAAGACAGAATTAACAGTTAAGAAGCGTTTTTTCGTTTGCCAATTTCAAATTTACTTTCCAAAATGTCACTTAGTAACCTGGCCAAATTTCATTTCCAGCTTGAGATCATGAGGACTCAGGACACAATTTTTCTTAATTCCAAAACTGACTTCATATTTAGCCGAAAATGTGGCACAGTTTTGTTTGTAAACAAAAACTTTGTGCTTTTTGCAATTCGTTAATCATCTGAATCTCTTTTTCTGTGCTTCTTACTATACAAAAAATTGAACTGGTAGCCCGAATGTTTCTTTTAGTACCGTAGTCTATCATTTAAAATGCTTTTCCAAAAATTTAGCCGAAAATTCCCCCCCCCCCCCCAAAGTAAAAAACAGAAGGCCTGCAAAAGAAGAATTTTTCTGCTTCAGTTTTTTAGTACCGCTGCCGTTTACTTAAAATGCTTCTCAACAAGTATGAAAAAAAAAACAAGGAGAAAAAGAATTTTTGGGGTTCAAAAAATTATAGAAATTATTTTAGATAAAAGAAGAAGAAATTGTTGATTCATAAAAGACAGCCAGTAAGAAAAAAGAAAAAAACGGCAAAACTCAGCCGGGGGGCGAACCCCGGTCTCTGTCGCACAAACTTAAAACAAAGCACGGTTTTGGCTTTTTTATTTGTTAACTAGTGGATGGCTTCTTGTACGCTCGATTTTCAGGCCGGTAATTTTACATGCATCCTTAGGATGAAGTCTTTTGAAGACATTTCTTTTAAAAGCTTGTTGCTACAAGGAAAGGACCTGAAGAATACTCGACGGCGATTATAGAAGAAATTGGAGAGGTTACAGCAAAGAAATCCTTGTTCGAGAACAGACTGTATATTGTCAGTGTCGTTTTTATTTCCAAGGACAACGATCGATTTTAAGTATTTCTTCCACTTCAACCGTTGCTAAATTACATATTTGACTGTGGATTGACTTCGTAAGAATTTTTTAACTGAGGGAATCCACATTTACAATAGCTTTCTTGAAATGTTTAAAAAACTTGCAGAAATTTGGTACAAAACAGTGTCAAGTTAAGCGGAATTGTACTCGAGACATTTTGCTTTCCCAGGACAGCAAGTGCTATTCTGAATATTTTTTCACACCTGAAGGCTTGTTTTCCCTTTTTCTCTGTTTGTATTTTCTTGGAATTTCTTATGAAAATTAAAATAAGCGATCTGATATTGTAGTTGCATTTATTACAGTTAATCCTGGCGACAAAATGTTGTGCGTATAAACTTTCAAGATTTTGTCTTTGTAGGTTTTGTTCATTAAGCTTATGTCTTACTTCGCAAAATGGTGAAAATAATTCAAAAAAATAGTAATAGAAACTATTTTAGACTCACTTAGTGTTGTTTCTCAAGCCAGTTTGCTTTCCATTGGCAGTGCACATTGGGTTGTTTGAAAGCAAAAAATCGTTCGGCTGTCTTAGTGCGAATAACATTGCTTGCTTTTTCAGTTTACGGAATATTTCTATCATCTTTACACATGTTTTGCGTTAACTAGACTTGTAGTAGTGAATGGTATTTCTCTTCCATTTTAATGATTTAACTTAGAACTGCCGATTCACTCAAAGCGAAATATTTAATGCTTTGTTTTGTTTTTATGAAATCTCAGAGAGTCGCTCAAAGCATTTCAATGGGTTCCTCGTTTTGTTTTGCACTATGCTAGATATAATATAAAATTTTTATTGCTTCGATCTCCATTTGGTTCTGTTATTTAATAACTGTTCTAATTGTTCTATATCTCCTATCTCAGAAACTCCCTCCTCCCCTTCGATTCTTTTTCTCATGAGGGAAATTATATATTTTTTATACAAGCACATTGTTAAAACACGTTTTCCTGCTACACACTCGGTATTCAGAATTTGGAAAAAAAGTTTTCCATTGAAATGTTCGTTAACAACACTCTTCGCAATTCCTAGTTTATCGAAAAAAAAACCATAAAAACTCCACGCTGAATTTCTTTGAATTTGTATAGCAATCGAGCACGTAACTTTGTGAAACACCTGATAGCTTGACTTGGTCGACATGGCGCTTCTGCTGATTTTTTGACACTTTCCCGCGATCGCACGACACTGGGCGCGATCTTTACTACAACTACCAGAAACCTTAGCGCGTGTGACGTCATAATGAAAATGGTCTATTCTTCAGGATTTTCAAGTTTTCCTCGAAAAATTATGAGGATATTCTTCAGAGATGGGATTGGCTAGATCGAAGCTGAAATTAAGAAGTTATGTTTCTCCCCGTTTTTTGTCGCCGGATAACTGGTGAAAACCAAAGACTGTCAACTTCTGAAAAACGTGTGCCAACTGAAAAGGGAAAGTAAATGTTACAACGACTTAGAAGAGTTCTAAAACAACTGGTGAGAACCGAGTGAAATCTGCAATGATTAACATAATTTTCATGAATGTACGCATTCCACTCTGTGCACACAGTCTGTACGAGTATTTTTCTGGGCTTACATGACTAACAAGATTGTATTCTCTGAAAATTTTCCTTGAAAAATTCAGGGGTGAAAGGGCTAACCTCTTGAGTGGGTAATTTTATAACTCAGGTGATGCTTGGTCAGTAATTGGAAGAGGACAGGAAAGAAGAAAAGTTGATAGGAGAAGCAGAACTAAGAGAAAGCAAATAGGTAAGAACTATAGAATTGAAATGAAGATGTGGCCATCACAGTTGTAATCGCAATTTAAGCAATTGTGAATTAAGCCAAGGAAAAAATTTTCAGGGATTCGAATCCATGCCCTCTGCGTTCACGCTGCTGTTTTCTAACAACTGAGCTGTGAAAATCCATACATTGGGAGCAGGCCAATTTATTGAGTTGATCATCTTAACCTGTGAAAGGAATGAAACAGACTGAAGTGAAGCCCGTTAAAGGTCCGAAAATCTTTTCTTTTCTTCAGGCTTAACAATTGCTTAAATTGCAATTACAACTACTACGGACTCATCTTCATTTCATTTGTATTTTCGCAGTTTGCATCATTTTATTCTAACTTTGGAATTATAAAGTAACAATAATTAATCAGTACCAGTTACTGATCAGATATAACATTAAGTCAGTTTTACTGAAGTTAAGAAAAATCACGAAATCGAAGATGGCCTCCATTTAGAACCATGACAACAAAACGCCTTGGTTCCTGTTGGAAAATTAAGAAAAGAATGGTTAAGTTCCAACGGCCATAAAAATTTGGTGGGATTTCCAGGGTGCCTATGGAAAGGAAGATGGAGAACATTTCCCTACAACTCCTGGCTTTAACCAGGGTTCGTACAGAGTCTTGATTCTTGAAAAAGTCTTGATATTTGCAAACCAGTTTTCCAGACCTGGAAAAAGTCTGGAAAAAAAGGTAAGAAGTGTGGAGTTTTTTTGTTTTGAAAACTGCAACAAGTGCTTAATTGCTAAGTGAAATTTTTTTCAGGCAGTCAAATCTTATTTAATTTCATGGTTAGCAAAAACATTCAATCGCAGACTGAGAAGTCTCAGAACTCTTTTACGGCAGCAGTGCATCATGGAACAAACTTCGTTCCCGCGTTTGTGGAGGTTTATATCAGTCGAGTATTTGCCTTTCGTTGTGAAAATGGGGAAGTGCGTTTTCTCTGACAAGTGGAAAGCTAATGAAAGATTTAAGGCCTGGATTGCATCCGACCCTAAATCAAGAACAAAAGTGAAGTGTACAAGGCAATCAATACTTCGAGCATGGGCGACAAATGTGCAGCGTTTTTTGACCAATTTTTTTTTGTGGAGTTTTGGGTCAAGCTCAACGTTACCTCGACTGGTTGTGTTGCGTTTTGTTGCATCGTCTTGCGTTGTGTTGTGATCTGTCTCTTATTTGTTAGTCTAGTTTGTTGGCTTAAAATTTCTCAGTTTTCCTGTACGTTCGTTCCACGACTCGACGCAACTACTAGAAGGACGGACAACGGTTCGATCAGCTCGACCAATTCGACGACTTGCAAGCAGAGGAAACCCAAAAATACTGGTTCAGTTTAGTTCAAAATTACTCTACCAGTTCTCTGAATCTTAGTTTCTTGGAAAAAATCGCCAGAAACTGAGTATAGTTTGTTCTCCCTTTGAAAAACCTTTCTGTAAATAACGTTCTAGGAGCATTTCAGTATACGAGAAAAGGCATATGAAATATTTTTCACAACATTCTTCAACCGAAAAATAACGGGAACAGATCCCCTCTAAGTATACTGCGAGCTTTTAGAAGACATCTTCACCCAAAAAGTTATTAGATACTGTATAATTCAATTGCCAAAAAATTGGTGTACTTTTTGAGTGAAGCCGACGCCTATTTCCCTTTCGTAAACGGTCGTTGCCATTTTTGACGGTCGATGCCATCATTGGTAACCAAGCCTTTAGTCATGGTGGAAGTAATATATGCTCTGGATTAATGTACAATAAGGCAACAAATACATTTTTGAATAGTCTTAAAAAGAACAAAGATTAAGCCCAAGTTGAATTTACGTTTAAAGTTCGGGAAAGGGCTAGGGTCACCTATTATAGATGTATCAGTTATGACAGACAGTTAATTGTAATATATACTTTAATTTTTCGGAATTGTGGCGGATTGGCGTGGTAGTGTAGTGGTAAGGGAGAGAGATTAGCATACGAAAGGACCGGGTTCGAATCTGGGTTGTGAATATCTTTCTTTTTAGTAGAAAACGTTCAATAATAGTTCAAAAATTTTCTAAGTGTCTTAAAAATGGCAACGACCGTTTACGAAAGGGAAAATTGCGAAGCCGACAAAGTTAACAGGATTGAAAATTTAATGTTTCGGAAGAATATACTGTTAAGTTGGCTGACTTCGCAGATAAAAAAATGGCGAAAGAGTTAAGATCGTCTGAAAAAATTGCTATTAGAGGTGGGTTTTTTTAGTTGGTCGTTCTCCGAGTTCACAGTGTTCGGTGACATTTGTCGACTTTGTCAATTCGTCGAGTTTGTCTAGTTGGTTTGTACTCTCTTACAGTATGTAAGGATTGCTGATCGATATAGTAAGGCTTGAACAATGTTATTGAATTACAAGTTTCAGTCGCATGGAAGATTATTACAGACATCAGTTACACTTTTGTCTAGTGAGAACTTTAGCATTTGCCTTCAGAGAAGGCTCACGGAAGCAGTGAATTTCTCGTAAAATTTCTAGGTCGAATTTTTAAGTTTTTTGTATGCTGGCAAGTCGACTCACGACCTTATGATTTATTCGTAATAGCAAGGGAAGGTCTTCTTAATAGCAGTGGGGTGTTCGTGATAGTAAGGGTAGGTGTTCGTAGCGGCAGGTGGGAGGCCATAATAGCAGGGGAGTGTTGGTAATAGCAAAGGAAGGTATTCGTAAGAGCCGTGGGGGGTTCGTGCTAGCAAGGGAAGGAGTTCGTTATAGCCGTGGCACTGAATTTTTTGGATCGGTGGTGGCCTGTGTCAGGGTTGCCATGGATACCTCCATACACTGGCTGATGGTTGTTTGGCTACTTACCCCCACCACCGTTTGGCACCTACTCCTAAGCTCTTTCTTTTGGAACAAGTGTACTGGTAATATGTTGTTTTTGTCTAGGCATGGTATAGTTTGCAGAATTGGAAATGAAAAGCAGAAGAAACGACAAGACAAATTAGGAGAGAACACTTCTATAGAGGTGAGGACTTTGAAATCATAAAAAGCAATATCATACACAATTGTAACTTCGTTGAGAATGGACACTGGTAATTACTTGGCCAAACAAATTCTTTGGTTCCTGTTGCTCTGGTAAAAGATTGCGGTGTGAATTTAAAACTTTTGCTCGCGCTCATTTGTTTGTAGTTTTGAAAGACTATCTTTGAGTTGAGGGGAACTATATGTATGTAGTCTACATAGTCTTGGTGTTTGGACGTCACAATACTTCTTTCTTTGTTTCGTCAAATTGTTTGATACAGGTTATGGACACACAGCAGCTCAAATTTTGGTTTAGGGTTAAAGAAACTCTGTTCTTGTTCAATATAAATTTAATAACAAACCGTAAATTTCAACAATGAACAAGTTTGGAACGAAAAGAATTTTCATGAAACAAAACTGTACGAAGTTTCTATGGTGATAATTTTTGTTTCGCACTCTAATGTTCTGTGAGAACTTTCATAGTAAGGAAAGTGGAGAACACGTTTAAGTTGCGGGAAGGGAGTGGAGCGTAGCCATTATGGCAAAGATATCGTTAATGTGATACTAACTTTGCAAATTCGCCAGAAATTTGGCACAGTTTTTGCAGTCGTTACATGTTTATTTGGAAACAAAAACTTTGTGCTTTTTTGTAATGCGATGATCATGTTTTTCTGAAAAAAAGAAATTGATTCAGCAAAGAGAGCCAGAGAGAATTTAGCTAGAAGTAGGTGGTGGACTCTATTGTTCATACTGAATTTATTAGTACTGTAATTGCTCATATTTTATTCATGGTCCATGCAGAAGTTATGAATCGCGTTGTTAATTTCGAATTCCTTTTCTTTCAGTTGTCCGCCATTCGTTTCAACCAATCAGAAGCACTACCTAGATCTGGAATTTCTGCGCTCGTTACTCAGAAAGAGAACAGTGTACTAGAAAGAGAACAGTGTACTAGAAAGAGAACAGTGTACTAGAAAGAGAACAGTGTACTAGAAAGAGAACAGTGTACTAGAAAGAGAACAGTGTACTAGAAAGAGAACAGTGTACTAGAAAGAGAACAGTGTACTAGAAAGAGAACAGTGTACTAGAAAGAGAACAGTGTACTAGAAAGAGAACAGTGTACTAGAAAGAGAACAGTGTACTAGAAAGACAACAGTGTACTAGAAAGAGAACAGTGTACTAGAAAGAGAACAGTGTACTAGAAAGAGAACAGTGTACTAGAAAGACAACAGTGTACTAGAAAGACAACAGTGTACTAGAAAGACAACAGTGTACTAGAAAGACAACAGTGTACTAGAAAGACAACAGTGTACTAGAAAGAGAACAGTGTACTAGAAAGAGAACAGTGTACTAGAAAGACAACAGTGTACTAGAAAGACAACAGTGTACTAGAAAGACAACAGTGTACTAGAAAGACAACAGTGTACTAGAAAGACAACAGTGTACTAGAAAGACAACAGTGTACTAGAAAGACAACAGTGTACTAGAAAGACAACAGTGTACTAGAAAGACAACAGTGTACTAGAAAGACAACAGTGTACTACAAAGACAACAGTGTACTACAAAGACAACAGTGTACTAGAAAGACAACAGTGTACTAGAAAGACAACAGTGTACTACAAAGACAACAGTGTACTACAAAGACAACAGTGTACTACAAAGACAACAGTGTACTACAAAGACAACAGTGTACTACAAAGACAACAGTGTACTACAAAGACAACAGTGTACTACAAAGACAACAGTGTACTACAAAGACAACAGTGTACTACAAAGACAACAGTGTACTACAAAGACAACAGTGTACTACAAAGACAACAGTGTACTACAAAGACAACAGTGTACTACAAAGACAACAGTGTACTACAAAGACAACAGTGTACTACAAAGACAACAGTGTACTACAAAGACAACAGTGTACTACAAAGACAACAGTGTACTACAAAGACAACAGTGTACTACAAAGACAACAGTGTACTACAAAGACAACAGTGTACTACAAAGACAACAGTGTACTACAAAGACAACAGTGTACTACAAAGACAACAGTGTACTACAAAGACAACAGTGTACTACAAAGACAACAGTGTACTACAAAGACAACAGTGTACTACAAAGACAACAGTGTACTACAAAGACAACAGTGTACTACAAAGACAACAGTGTACTACAAAGACAACAGTGTACTACAAAGACAACAGTGTACTACAAAGACAACAGTGTACTACAAAGACAACAGTGTACTACAAAGACAACAGTGTACTACAAAGACAACAGTGTCAGTTTGTGTACTATTTACAACAAACTTGTCTTTGTGTACAGACTGGAATGGAAAACAAGTTTATTGCCGTTGTGAATAATTTACAAACTCATATTTAACTAATTTCCTACTTAAATAAAGTTGAATATTACTCTCTGTTATCTTTGTCTTAGTACTGTTGCCGAAAGGGACAAATTTTAGACTGCTAGCAGTCCCTTTCTGGATAGTCGAGAGGGCAGGCAAAATAGCCGTGTGAAAAACAAGTCTCTTCTCGTGTTTTTCACCTAGCTCTATTCTCAGCTCAGCTATTTCGTGTGCCCTCTTGACTACCCAGAAAGGGACTGTTAGCAGTCTAGAAAAATTTCTGTAGTTTTAATAGGTTTCTGGTAGAAAGTAAAAACGTATTTTGCGTTCTGATCTGTACAGGTTTTCTGGGACAGATTTCTCCCTTCAAACGGCGAAATATGTTTTTACTTTTCCCAGAACCCTTTCCCATTCTGCCAGAAACCAGAACCCTTTAGTTTCTACCAAAACCTCAAAAAGTGTACTTTAAGTTTACTTAAAGGGACACTGTCACCAATGTTTAGGATAGCTTTGGAAACCTAAACGACGTATTCTTATCAGAGGAACCCAAAAATACTGGTTGAGTTTCGTTTAAAACTACTCTCTGACTATGGTTTGCTCTTCCTCTGAGAAAATCATTTGATTTCCTTCTCTTGACGTTTTAGGAGTACTCTGTGTACGTGAAAAGGCATTTCATTTAATTTTCAGCACATTCCTTACCCCAAAACGTCAAAATCCCCTTGACAGTGTCCCTTTAAAACCACACCCTTTTGTCCCGAGAAGACATAACATCACATGAAAAGGAAATGTCACTAGTTTTCTGTCCTTTTAAACCCTTTCATTCCCAGAGTCAATTATGAGACTTGTTAAGTAGTTCTCAGTTTTGAGTCTGGACGAAATCCTGTGGTGTGACCATTGAAATGAAATCTCTTGGCAGTTCTTTCGCACGGAACTATTTGTCTTGCAGAGTTTGAGAAAAAAGGAAATTTGGGGTTTTTCTTGAATTAGAACTTTTGCCACTACTTGGAATGAAAGGGATTAAAGGCAAACAGACTTCAACAATCACCTTCTCGTTCAAATGAAAGCTACTGAGCAATGATGGAAGACTTGCAAGAGCTCAAGCACGCTCTTTAACTCCCAGTCGTGGTGACGTGCAAGATTTCCATCGTGCACATGTAAACTATTCAAAATTTGTCAGTGTTCTAAGAATGACAGAAAACAAGAAGTTCCACAGTAAAAACGACAGCACTTTCAACCATTTTACCTAGAATTCTAACACACGTTTGAATTTATGTGCATTGTAATTTCTAGTGTCCAAAGTACACCTGCTTCGAAAGTGTATCAGATACATTGGTTTGGCAAACCTGTCTACAATTTTCAAAGTTTCAAGTATTGATCAGTGTTCTGTCTGAGATTTTATCTTGGAACTTCTTGCTTACGTGAATTAAAATTAAACGTAAATATTTACTGTAATGTAGGTTCTTTCTTTCTTGTTTCTTTCTTTCTCTTTCTCTCTTTCTTTCTTGTCCCTGCTGTTTTAAGTAGCTTCATACTTTGTCTTCCATGATCCAAGTTTGGTGATCCACTGAACTTGAGAGTGGCAGACAACTGAAAGAAAATGAACTCAAAATAAACAACAAGGTCTAGTTACAGGGCGTTTATCAACCAATCGTAGGCTGGGTCAACAAAAATATACTGACTTCAATAAGTTGATCTTAACCTGAAGTTTTTCATTAGCCAAAAAGGGCATTTTAACCTGTTTTCTTTTTCATTTTTAACTTTAAACCACAATTCGAGGTTGCAGCCAAAAACATCGCTTGCGACATGTTAACTGAGTCTTTGCTTATATTTGATACAACTTTAAAAAATTTGGCACACAATCATTACTCAAATTTGAACTTTTCCCTTGTTTTGTCCTGAAATAGCTGGAAAGTGGTACCATTCGAAGTTGCTGCCCTACAATGAACCTTTAATTCAAAGTTTGAGCTGCTGTATGGTGTCAAGCTTCATCAAACATTTTGACAAAACAAACAAATAAATATTAATATTATATGAAATACTCACACATTAGAACTGTGGATTAGAGATAGAAACAGATGAAGACCATCGCAGTGAGGATATTTCAACTTATTTATAAGCAGCTGAAAGAAGAAACCTGAACAAATTCAGGCTTGGACGGGAATCGAACCCACGACCTATGCGATACCAGTGCAGCGCTCTAACCAACTGAGCTATCAAGCCAACTGGGAGCTGGTCAATTGAGAGTCCATATTTATTCCGTAGATGGAGCTTGCTCAAGATCTCCTAACCTCACATCTAATTCTTTGTATGTTTTAAAAGTAAAGGATGTAAAGTGTGGATGTAAGGCAAATAAAGGAAGAATTAAAGAGAGTGAATAAATATTAATGTATGAAATGATCATATATTTGAACTGTGGATTAGTGAAAGAAATATATGAAGACCATCGCAGTGACGATATTTCAACTTAAACCTGAAGGTTTCAGGTTTCTTCTTTCAACTGCTCAGGTTGAAATATCGTCACTGCAATGGTCTTCATATACTTCTATCTCTAATCTGCAGTTTAAATATAATTATGACCATTTTATATAGTAATATTTATTCACTCTCCATCTGCGGGACAAATACGAACTCTCATTGACCAGCTCTCAGTTGGCTTGATAGCTCAGATGGTTAGAGCGCTGCACCAGTTGGGTTCGATTCCCATTCAAGCCTGAATTTCTTCAGGTTTCTTCTCTCAACTGCTTAAGTTGAAATATCGTCACTGTGATGGTCTTCATATATTTCTGAAACAAACAAAGAAGCACTGAGATTCAAGATAACCAACCCCATTTTACACCAAACAGCTCCCTTCAACTCTCAAATATTATGGTCTATCAAGGCCATAAACAAATGAGCACAAGGCAAAATTTGTAATTCACACCCAAAAACATTTTTTTGGGGGACCTGTTCTTTAAAACATATCAAAATCAAAACTATGGACTGACCCAATCTTTTACCTGAGCAAAAGGAACCACAGAATTTGCTTGTTTGTTTTTAATAATAATAGTAATTCAAACTCCTCACCTTTAAAATGATGTTTTGTCCTAATTCGTCTTGTCCTTCTTTTTTTTGTTCTTTCCTCTGCTTTTCGCTCCCAGTTTATTGAATTATACCATTTCTAGATAGAAGATGCTCCAAATTAAAATAAGCAATAAATAATGATCACATACATATTGACAAAGAAAAAATGGCAAATTTAAACTGCTGACTCAAATTACCCATAGGTTGACTGAACCTAAATGTAGAATTAACCCTTTCACTCCCAAGAGTGCCTAAAATCAAATTCAAGACAAATCCCAAATAATTTAATTTTGTAGAATACTTTAATATAAAATAGTACTATGTGAAAGTACTGTTGAAGAGGTTTTGTTGGAATGGTCACACCATAGGATTTCACTCGCAGACTCAGAAGTTAATGTCTCCATAACTGACTCTGGGAGTGAAAGGGTTAAACACTACCAGAACTCAAACGGAGAAACTTCCCCTGTCGACTGAGGTGGCAACAGAATTCCTCATGGTAATTAATACAACAAATCATTTCGCCGTACAATTTCAGTTTGTTAAGACGGCCATAGACCAAGGTCGTCTTACAAACTGACACTTCTTTCATTGTCACAGATTTTTCTAAGTCACTGATGATTGATTGGTATGTTAATGATATATAAGGGCATGAGTAGGGATGGAAGACTGAGATATTCTGACTGTGGTTACTCTTGGGCACATGGGTTGGTTTATGCAATTGACAATTGATTGGTATGTTAATGATGAAATGAAAGGAATTTTCTGGTAGTACCGGGTTTGTTCAAGGTCATTCGAGATAATGAGAAATATTCTGTAATTAAGCAATATACCACACATTTCTGTGGTTTATTGGCTCAATAAACCATGTGTGATGTTAGAAGAACATGAGGAGAGATTGCAAGTCACGAGCCAAAGGCAAGTGAGTTACAAGTTTTTCGAGTGTCATTACAACATCCTACATGTACATGAAAGTGGTTTATTGAGCCAAAAACCTGCTTTTATACAATAACTACATTTTCATGTGGTTTACTGGCATAATAATCAATTGCTATTGACCAATCACAGTGTGCACATTATCTTCAGTTATTGTATAAATGTTATATTAAACTTTATATTTAATCAGAATTTAATTTCATTCATTTGTTCTCAAGATAGGCTGCATGCTTTAAACTTTTAATTAAGGAAGATTTGGTGGTGTCACACGCTAGGCTTGAACCGGTACCAATTTGCAAACCTCCAGATAAGAAAAGAAATTCAGTGCCTGGTCGTTTGAACTGTGCATTCAATTGCTAAAAGAGCAGTGCAAATTTAAGCACTAATTGCTTTGGATGAAGTGTACAAAATACATGTACTGTAATCTTCTTCTGCCTCATCATTGTCATCAAAAACCAAAAACAGCATAGCAAGATAATGATGAACACTTGAAGAAGATATAAAAGAAACAAGAAACTTACATACAATTATTGACTCAGAGTTTTAAGAAACAGATGTTGGTACCCAAAAAATAATACACCACATAGGATAAAGGATTAAACTAAAAACTGATGCTAGATGGCTTCGAAATGTCGTGACCTAAAGGCATAACATACATGTCAGGGGTCACAAGTTTTCACAAACACTGTAGCTATTTTCAGAGCAAGGGAAACAGGAAAGAACACTCTACTGCTGAAAAAGAGGACGTTGATAATCTCAAAAGTGATGAACCGCACAAGCTCTTGAAATTGATGATTTGTAGGGCAATTCCAGTCTTAAATTTCACATGCTTTCATTCACAAGTTGGCTCACAGCCTCTTTATTTAATACTGAAAACATGAGGGCTGTCAAAAGAATTCAGGTTTAATTCTAGTGACTCACAAATTAACTTCAGCTTGTAAGGGGGGCTGGGACATCTTTGTTAAACACCGGTTGTGAAAGATTATGTTGAAGAAGTTTGGTGTGGACTGTGGTTTGTTTTCGAGTGTTTTTCAAGAATTTTCCCTCTTGCATAAAATATTTGGCTACTACATGTACTTTTGCACATCTTGGAGGTTTGCAGGTAAAAAATAAACGTTTCAGTTTTGTTTTCCTTTTCCTTTTCAAGGAAGTCAGACAGCTTTTTTGATCAGGTCTTTGCATTAATTGTTCGCTAGGCTGGAAATTCAATACCAACATCCCTTTTTTCAGAGGGAGCGAAAGGATGAATTTTCATTAATTTTACTAAAGGTGTTTGGAAGTTAAAGAGAGCTTTTCAAATCATTAGGAAGGAAAAAGCAGAAATGCGTTGGGGGTGAATGACTGTGGAATTCCCAAGGCATGGGGAGGGGGGAGAACAGTTTGGAATTCTGAGGGCAAGTGGGGATTGAGCATTTTGGAATTTCTGAAGGGAAGGGGGTATGGATATTTTCTGGAATCACCCAATAATTACCAGTGACTATCCTGAACTAAGTTATGATCACCCCATATTGCTTTTTAATAATAATATTTCAAAGTCGTGATCACCTTCAAAGAAGTGTTTTCTCTTGATTCCTCTCGTCCTTCTTGCTCCCCCTTTCCTCTGCTTTTCATTTCTAATTCAGCGAATTATACCATATCTAGACAAACACAACACATTAAACTTATTGCAAAAAAAATAAAATAAGCTTGGGATTAGGTTCCGAATGGTGGTGGAGGGTAAGCAGCCAAACAAGCATTAGCCAGTGTATGGAGATATCCATGGCAACCCTGACACAGCCAACCACCCATGCACCTGTCACGCTGATTGACTCAGTGGAAACACACATACATGAATTTAAGGTCATTCCCCCAAAATAAAATTTTTACATATGATTTTTCTCAAACTTTCACAAGTTGTTATCTATCGTGCAATGTTTTGAAATATGAAATAAAAAAAATAGGTCCCAATGTGTGTTTATGAGATATCGTCGTTTCAAGTTACTCCCTAATTCCTTGCAATTTCGCCTAACAAACACATGTTTACTTGATCAGTTTATGCTACTTTCCGTAGAAACGGCAAACACTTAATTAAAGCAAATCTTGAAACATTACATACCAGATGCAAAATATCGATAACAAGGAGCAATTTACTAGAAGTTTTAAGGCAGATGCTCGAAGCATCAGACGAAATTGACTTACAACCTTCCTTACATATACATGTTCGAGGTTGTGATTTCATCTCCGTGAGTAACGCATTTCTAGTAATAATGTTTTTTCGAACATGTGTTTTTTTTCTAACTCCTTGTACAAAAAGAGGATGAATGGTAGGTCAAAAATATTTGGAAAAAAAAAGATAGGTCCCCATGCTTGTTTAAGAGTAATTAACTATTCTTTCTCTGGTGAGCTTAGCCTCATAGGAAACCTATTACTCCCTGGACATGCACGCGCTATGAGCGTGCCCTAATGATCCAACAAATCGTGTGCATTAAGGATGCGTAATGCAATCGGGGGAATTACCTTAAATGAACATACTCTACCATCTGGGAGGGAAGGGATGGTAGCAAAGATCCTCAAAAATCTGCCACAAGCCAGATAGGAGCAATCTGCAACAAACAGAAAATGCAAACAAAAATAGTGTGGGTAAGCGAAACTACAGGTAGGTTGTGCTGGCCCTGCAAGCTATTAGGGGCACCCTGAACATCTCTTCAGGTAATACCTTCTGACCTACAATTGTCTTGAGTTTAAGTTTGCCTGTATCATTATGTTTCCAAGGGAACATTTTGATTTCATAAGACTTTCAATCAGTGAAATCCCCCTCCCCCCTCCCCTCCCCCCTCCCCCCTCCCCCTCCCCCCTCCCCGGATTACAGTATATGCCTGACTCCTTGTTTTCTTGACTACTTTTCTTATGGCCTCAAAGAGGGGGGTGGGGAGGGGTCCTCGGAGTCCTGAAATTTACACCATGGAGCCCAGAGCCAAAAGCCTTTTTCTACTTGTAGCCCAGCCAAACTAACGATTCTGGTTAAATAGAGCCCCAGAGTACCAATTTTGGAGCACTGCATGGAGACCTACATTAATTTTTATGGCCTCTATCTTTTGTGTTTGGTAAGGTTCAAACTTATTTCCTGTGTTTTTCTGTTGGTTGTTGGTTATATCTTTCCACCTTCTTCATTCCCACGGGAGCACCATTTGCCACTTACTCTACCCCCATTAACCTAACGTGCACCCTGGAAACCCAACCAATTTCTTATTGTCTTGCGGAGGTAAAACGTCCTTTTGTTTGTTTGTTTGTTGTTGTTTTTTAGATATCTTATCGGTAACTGGTGCTGATTTATAGTTGTTAATATTATAATAATACTGCAAAGTTCTTACTCATTTCTTTCCTCTCATTTTATTCTGCTTCTCCTATCAACTTTTCCTCATTCTGTTGTACTTCTAATTCCCTGAATAAGCAATGCCTGCAAAATACATGAACTTTTCAATTCAGGCCCCAGTTGTTCAAGGGACAGATAATTTTATCCACCGGGTAAACACCTATCCAGTGGATAAAATGTACTCCAACCAGTACATTTTATCTGTTGGATAGTGGTTCATCCAGCAGATAAAGCTATCCAGTCTTTGAACAATTGGAGACTGGAGGTTAAACTAAGAACACACCATTTGTTAGAAGGTCATCAGACTAGATGTATACAAGCCACATTATAATTTTAAAAAATTATATATGCGGAAACTTGAAAACTTCATTTGTATTAAAAACATCCTTGTGACAGCCAAAGGGTAAAGCCGTTGTAAATACAATTGCATTCCCTTACTGGATTAAGCTTAAACATTTAGCACCTCTTACCTTTCACCAGCTTGCCCTATGGATTCTTTCCTCTGTTTTCCACAGTCAATTCACTGGATCAGCTTGCCTGATAATTAATATACACACACAATCATCAATTGCCATGGAGATGTTAAATTGAACTCTTTTATCTAATTTTGCCTAAGTAGGGTTGCCGAAAAGGAAAAACATTTCTGCAGTTTTAAAATGGTTCTGGTGAAAAGCAAAAACATACATGCACCAAGCTTGCCTTTTGAAGGGCTAAATCTGTCCAAAAACTGTAAGTAAGATTTTGCCCACCAAGACAGTACATGTATATTTTTAGTTAAACCCAGACTCCAACCAAACAGGCAGCCTTTTTTCCCAGGAAGACTTATTATCACATGAAAAGGAAAATATAACTGTTTTCCAGCCCCTTTTGAAAATGTGCACAGACTTTTGACTTAGTTTTTCCCTTTTACATTGTATAACTTACAGAAAATTAATGTGACCACTTCTAAAAAATTTGTATACTTTCCATACTTTTAACTTGATTTGGTTTTCAGACAGCTATCTTCTAATTCTAATTATGCTATACAAGGTGGTTCTACCTTTTGAGCCTGTAAATGAAATCCTAAACTGTGACCATTCAAATGAAAACTACTGAACAGTGCTTTCTTGTAGGGCTGCTTATTATGCTGTGCAAGGTGGTTCTAACTTTGGAGTCCGTAGATGAAATCCTAAAGTATCACCATTAGAATGAAACCTACTGAGCAGTACTTTCATGTGACACTTTTTAGTGTGGCCAGTGAAATAAAAAGTTTTCAAGTCCTACTCAACCGAGGTGCTGTTTGTTTAAGATAAGATAACTTTAAATGTAAAGAAGATCCTCGCAGTTATTAATGCAACTTATGCAGTTGCGAAAAGAATCTTCCTTACATTTTAAAAGGATCTTCTTTACATTTATTTCTTCATTCTGCAGTTCAAATATATGAATTTCATATATTCGTAATTTCATCTTCATCTTTCCCGGGTATATTACAAACCAATTTAATGACCAGCTCCCAGTTGGCTTGATAGCTCAATTGGTTAGAGCACTGCACCGGTATCGCAGAGGTCAGGGTTCGAATCCTGGCAAGCCTGATTTTTTCAGGCTTTCTTTTCGCAACTGCATAGTTGTGTTAATAACTCAGCGAGGATATTCTTTACATTTATTTCTTCATTCCGCAGTTCAAATATATGAATTTCATATATTCATAATTTCATCTTCATCTTTCCTGGGTATATTAGGAACCAATTTAATGACCAGCTCCCAGTTGGCTTGATAGCTCAATTGGTTAGAGCGCTGCACCGGTATCGCAGAGGTCAGGGTTTGAATCCCGGCAAGCCTGATTTTTTCAGGCTTTCTTTTCGCAACTGCATAAGTTGCGTTAATAACTGCGAGGATCTTCTTTACATTTATTTCTTCATTCCGCAGTTCAAATATATGAATTTCATATATTCATAATTTCATAAGATAACTTTGTTTGTTTTTGATATTTTGCTAGACAAATTCTAGGAAAAATAATTGAAGACAGCAATGAGTGAAAGGCTCAAAAAAATAATATTTTAGGGGCCCTGAGCAAGAACATGCTGGGTGGTTTTTTGACTTTTTGGATTTACAGTGTACATGTAAGCTATTGCAATTTAGTGTCGAAATGTGCTTGAAGCAAAAGAAAAAAAAATGAGGGAGAGAGTAGTTATGTCTTGTGTGATCGCCTAAAATATATGAGATGAAACTGAAGAGGCCATTGCAACCTTAGAGCGAAAAGATGAAGATGTTTGCTGAGAATTCAGACCTGAAAATTGGTGGTGAGAGGGAATTTGTGCTGTCAATAAAAATGAGCTGAACCATGATTTAGTGGATTATTTTGCAAACAGTTTTCACTGGAATAAAGGTTAGTTTGGCAATTGGAACTTTTCCTTGTGTTTCTGGCCTATTCTTACTAAACTTTTAGTTTACGAGCCTATGACTCTGAATATTTATACACAGTGATGAAATTCAGGTTCTGTGGTGATCGCATATTGCCTTGATCAACTCTTGCATTTGTTCCCTTTGTTTGAAAATCAGTTTTGGCTTTTTGTTATTGTAGAAAATAAATTGATGCCATTATGTTATGCACCTGTCCTCTTATTGATTATAAATTGCGTCATAACTTTGTCAAAGTTTGCTGTGGATCCATGAGCTACACAACACTTTAACAATGTTATATTTATTTATTATAATTAATTTTATTTACTTACTCAATTCAATTAAACAGATGGTAAAAAACAATAAATAAATAAGTATCTGAGTAATAAGGCCAGTTTATCAGTTCATCAACAAGAGGACTGACGCATTAATAACTGACGTCAATTTGTTAAGTTGACACAGGACTCTAATGTTACAAATCCAGGAACAACTCTGGTTACAATTTGTAACCAGGGGCCACCAGATTTGTCTCTTTTAAGAGGCAAAATTTTGGGGGACCCAAACATTTGAAAAGACAAATAAAGTTCTAACATATTTATGAAACAGTTGACTGACATCTTCTTTGGCACTGATTTTTTGTTGCATCCAGACACATATTGGACTGGTACCACAAATGTGCTTGAGAACTTTTGCACTAAGCTCCCAACGATCTTGGAGCGTAATGGGCAGTATTGTGATCCTGCACTTCTTACAACGTCAAAGCTAGAGAGAGAAAAAATAATGACCATTAACTTTGCAGAGTTGGGCTTACATATTGTACATTGCAATACATGTAAAATGTTTATAACTACCACACTCACAATGCAATGATTGAATTAATGCATTGCCTGATTCCTACTGCAATGACCCCCCACCCCCCCCTCCCACCAACACACACCCCCTAGCAACCCTGGGACAAAGTCAGCTTATGCAGCCCCGAGGGTCATGGGGAGTGTTTTTAATGGGCATTGAAGTTTTTCACTGATGGGTCTAGGAGCGGTAACACTGACATGTTAATACCTTACTGGAACATGATCACCACAGACATCAGTTTTCAAAATTCCCTGACTTTTCCCTGATAAAATGAAATTTCCCTGATCAAATAAATACAAAATGTCACACATAGTAGTGGCCTCTAGCCTCTCCTTACAGCCATCCTTTCCACCCATTTACATGTATTTAAAGCTGATAAACTTTCAACAAATCACAACAATTAGGGCATTTCCACAATGGTTTTAACAAAACAACGAGACAAGAAAAAGGAGAGATCACAGTGACCTGAAATATTTCTCTCAGCCATCAATGGTATGAAATTGCAATTCAATTTTCCCTGACTTTTCTTCAAAATGTCAATTTTTCCTGACTTAAATGAAATTTCCTGACCCTTCCCTGACCTTGAAGAAATTATTTTTCCCTGAAAATTTCCTGACCAGTGGCAACCCTGTGGAAAGCGTTCAAACTGTAAGCTTACTTACCCAAAGTCCTGGTCAGTGCTAGTTTCACCGGCCTGGGGGACGTTTGTGAAGAGTTTGCTTATCTCTCTCTTAAGGGTCGCCTGGTCCCAGCCTTTGCCCAGTGTCCAAGCATCAACGTACACGTTGTTGTTGAAATAAAACAAACATTTCGATTAAAGCAACAGCAGGCTCGTGGTCTTTGCCAACACCGCCACGTCGAGCACACGACTGATACGTACACCGCCCAAATGACGAACGTGGGACCTGCCTTCGCCTTCTTGACTGGCTCGCCGAACTGTAGTTTTGGCTGCTGGAGAATCCAGTAGCCAAGTCACGAGAACAAGACTGCTACTGCTGCTGCTGAGTTTGGAGCTGACCACGACGCTAGTGGAAGGCGCGGTATTTGAAAACCATACGCACGACGCCCATTGCACACCGATGATTATGTGCTGCCTTCGATTTCAGGTGAAGGCCTTGATGCATTCGGGGAAATTAGTGGGCTGTAGGTTCCCTAGATTTTCGACAACGCGGCGAACGATGTCCTGCAAGTGCTGCAACCCATTCAAGGGTTGGAAGACATGTTGTTGGGGGAAGGAAGGAATATCACATTTCCCGCGCTTGCGCTGGTCGTGATGACAACTGGTCAGCGCGGTTCCTCATATATGATACATTATTATGTACCGATATGTATATGTTGTGGTTCAATTTCCTGTTCAATACAACGCTCTCCTTGCAGAAAAAAATATAAACTTTTTTTTAATCCCCCCCCCCCCCAAAAAAAAGCAAAAGGCATCAACAATCACGAGATGTTCAATCTGTTGGATGGTTATTCACTAAGAAATGGCTATTTGTAAATTAAAATGAATAAAATGGCCTACGGTTTCCATTGAGAATAAATTGTAACTTGCTATAAGCCGAATATATATTTTTAGTATCGTTGCCTTTCACTTAAAAGGTTTCTCAAAAACTTAAATTAAAAAACAGACGTGAAAAAAAGAAAAGAAATTCTCACGCTTCAAACAATCGTCGCCTTTCACGTAAAACTGTGCTTCTCAAAAAATACTAAGCCAAAAATTAAAAAATAATTATAATTATAATTTATTTGAGAAAAAAAGAAGGAACTGCTTACTCAAAAAAGAGAGCCAGAAAGAAAAAAGAAAAAAACAGCAAAACTCGCCTGGGGGCGAACCCCGATCTCACAAACTTAAATTAAACGACGGCAAATATAAGGCCGTCATATGTTTAATTTAAGTCGCGCTAGACCGCTCGACTACATAGGTTCGCAAGAACAAGAGAGGCAAAATTTAGCTAAAAGTAGGTGATGGACTCTATTGTCCGCGGTGAATTGATTACAAGTGTAATTACTCATATTTTATTCATAGCCCGTGCAGAAGTTGTACGCTTTGTAAGGTGGGGGAAACGTGCAAATTTGAAAAACGAGGCAAAGAAGATGAAATTACAAAATTGACCTCTCAGCTGTTTTGCAAGTTTTCAGAAGAAAACAAATCTGGTGAAGAGCAAAATTTCGATAAATAAAGCGTTTATATTAGTCGCCATCTTGAAAAAAAGACGATTACAGTTACGCAGTGCCATAAGTGAGTAAGAAAAAGTGACAAAAGATATCTTTTATGTGAAATTTCGGTGTCAAAACTAAATATTGGAAATATTCTTTCTGATACATTCAGAATCTGCAAGAAATTTTTACAACCGTTCCTCTTGACAACAAACGTCCATTAGAAATCTTACAATACTTTAGGGATGGGTTTTACTGTTTCTCTCTTTCGTTGAAGATTAATATTCCGCAAAAACACTGAAAGATAGACATGTTTGGAATTAGCTGATCCCTCATTCAGGTTTCTTATCCTTATTCTTGACTAGAAAAGCTGCAAAGCTATATGTTTTTGGCAAATCCCTTCATTATCTCCAAAAAACCCAAATTCACTACACACAAGGAAACGAAGTTAAAGAAGATATTACGCCACACCTCTGGAGGGTTCCTGTGGTATTGTTTATTATACTGTACAAGGTGGTTCTAACTTTTTGAGTCTGTGGATGAAATCCTGAAGTGTGACCATTCAAATGAAGGCTATTGAGCAGTACTTTTCTGTGGTGCTGTTTATTATGCTATACAAGGTGATTCTAACTTTTGAGTCTGTGGATGAAATCCTGAAGTGTGACCATTCAAATGAAAGCTACTGAGCAGTACCTTCCTTTGGTACTGTTTATTATGATGTGCAAGGTGGTTGTAGCTTTTGAGTCTGTGGATGAAGTTCTTCTGTGTGGCCAGCATTCAAATGAAAGCTACTGAGCACTTGTTTCCTGTTATTCACTAAAAAAACTGAAAACAGAATAAAATGGCCTGTGGCTTCCATTAAGTGATTGTAACTTGCTGAGATCCGACTAAGCCGAATATTTTTAGTATCGTCGCCTTTCACTTAAATTACTCAAAAACCTAAACCAAAAATTAAAAAAAAAAACGAAAAAAAAAAAGAAATTCTTACCCTTCAAACAATTTATTTAGGCATCGTCGCCTTTCATGTAAAATGCTTCTCAAAAAAAAAAACAAGAAAAAATAAATTCTCACGCTTCAAATGATTTATTTAAGAAAAAGAAGAAATTGTTGATTCAAAAGGAGAGCCAGAAAGAAAAAAGAAAAAAACAGCAAACTCGGCTGGGGGGCGAACCCCGATCTCACAAACTTAAATTGAACGACGGCAAGGATAAGGCCGTCATATGTTTAATTTAAGTCGCACTGTAGACCGCTCGCCTACATAGGTTCGCTAGAACAAGAGAGGCAAAATTTAGCTAGAAGAAGGTGGTGTACTCTATTGTTCGCCGAGTGAATTGATTACTCATATTTTATTCATAGTCCGTGCAGAAGTCATTGTGTACGCTTTGTAAAATTTGTGGTGGAAACATGCAAATATGAAAAACGAGGCAAACAAGATGAAATATCAAAGTTCACCTCCCAGCTGTTTTGCAAGTTTTCAGAAGAAAACAAATCTGGTGAAGAGCAAAATATCGATAAATAAACCGTTAATATTAGTCGCCATCTTGAAAAATTGTTGAACGCACTGCCACAAGTAAGCAAGAAAGTGGTCTTTTCAGCGGCAAGCATTTTTTATAAGTGCATGATTTTCGCGAAATCTTTTTTAATACCGAAAATCGTTTTTTCTTCGCCCACATCCAAATTTACTTCTAGTTTGTGATCATACATTTGGGACAAAAATTATCTTTTGTGTGGAATTGCAATGTCAAATCTAAATACTAGAGAAAGTCGCTTTCTGAATCATTCACAGTCCGCAGGAAATATTTTTAACAAACAATCCCTTGCAACAACATACAGCTATTAGAAATCTTACAATCTCAACAGATGGGTTAAACTGGTTCTCTCTTTTGTTCCAAGTTTAATATTCCGCTTAAACAAAGATAGAGATGCTTGGAATTTAAAGTCGATCACTCTCCTATTCAGGCGGAAAATAAGGAATGATAACCTTATTCTAGACTAGAAAAGGTGCAAAGCTACATAATTTTAAGTCACATCCCTTCACCATCATTGTTTTCAAAAATCCCCAAATTCACTAGGCAGAACAGGAAACGAAGTTACAGAAGTTATTGTGCCACACCTCTGGAAGGTTCCTGTGGTGCTGTTTGTTATGCTGTACAAGGTGGTTCTAACGTTTGAGAAATCCTTTAGTGTGACCAATGAAATAAAAGCTACTGGGCAGTACTTTTCTGTGCTGCTGCCTTATTATGCTGTGCAAGGTGGTTCTAGCTTTTGAGTCTGTGGATGATGAAATTCTTCCGCGTGCCGCTATTGAGCACTGCTTTTCTGTTATTCACTAAGAGATGGCTATTTGCAAAAACTGACATCCGTGATAACAAAAGAAAACTGAAAACAATAAAATGACCTACGGTTTCCACTGAGTAATTGTAACTTGCTGAGATCTGAATAAGCCGAATACATACTTTTAGTATCGTCGCCTTTCCCTTAAAACGTTTCTCAAAAAAGAAAACAAGAAAAAATAAATTCTTACGCTTCAAATAATTTATTTAAGAAAAAAAAAGAAGAAATTGTTGATTCAAAAAGAGAGCCAGAAAGAATGAAATAAAAAAAAACAGCAAAACTCGCTGGGGGGCGAACCCCGATCTCACAAACTTAAATTAAACGACGGCAAATATAAGGGCGTCATATGTTTAATTTAAGTCGCGCTAGACCGCTCGACTACATAGGTTCGCTAGAACAAGAGAGGCAAAATTTACTGTGTTGGAAGTAGGTGATGGACTCTTTTGTCCGATGGGAATTGATTACAAGTGTAATTACTCATATTTTATTCACAAACTGAGTAGAAGTTGTACGCTTTGTAAGGTGGGGGAAGCGTGCAAATTTGAAGAACGAGGCAAAAAAGATGAATTACAAAACTGACCTCCCAGCTGTTTTGCAAGTTTTCATGATCAGAAGAAAACAAATCTGGTGAAGAGCAAAATATCGATAGATAAACCGTTTAGAGTAGTCACCATCTTGAAAAAAAGACGATTACAGTTCCTGCCACGAGTGAGTAAGCCGAGGAAAAGTGACAAAAATATCTTTTGTGCGGAATTTCAGTGTGAAATCTAAATATTGGAAATATTCAATTTCTGAATCATTCAGAATCGGCAAGAAATTTATTTTACAGAAGTTCCCCTTGACAACATACAGGTTTAAGAAATCTTACCATCCTTAAGGGATGGGTTCTACTGTTTCGCTCTTTCGTTCTAATATTAATATTCTGTTAAAACACTGAAAGATAGACATGTTTCCCTGTCTTATTCAGGCTGAAAATACGAAATCTTAACCTTATTCTAGGCTAGAAAAGCCGCAAGACTACAGTTTTTGCGAGGGGGGAGGGGTTTGGATTCCGACTTATTAGGCACATTGTCCCTGTTTCGAACCAAGATAAGAGATCTTGGCTACACTCTATTCCACTCCTAATAAAGACTACAATCGGTGACGTAAGCGGTTGGAACACCCTCCCCTCCTACCCCTATTCAATGTTGCATAGTGCTGTGAGCGCTTGTCTTCATCTTTTTAGTTGAAACGTTTTTACAACATTGCCAAATAGAAGGGGTAGGGAGACACAATTGTACCGACAGTGTTCCAATAAAGTGACATTGACTGTAGCTTCCATTCGACCACAAAATCAGTTCCATCTCACCTTTTTCTCATATTGTGGTTGAAGTCGCCTCTGTTGAGTTTGAACATTGTTTGGCTAACGTTTTCCTGGAGAGAGACGAGAAATTTGCTAAACAGAACTGGCTTGCATTCGTAACGTGTCAGGGTTTAACATAAATAATCGTCTTGTTTGTATCTTGCTGACATCAAACAAAAGGAAGAGATTTAACTGAAAACAAGCCAATATGGCTATCTTTTTATTTCCTCGATTGATTCCCAGCGCCTGAAGGTTGCTTGTATCGTGTATCCTGGAAACCAAAATATAATTTGATGTAAGAGCGTTTTTAAAATATCTGCACTTTTTTCGTTCTTTGGTTGTATGTTTGGTTTCGTTTTGTTTTCTTTTATTTCTATTTTTTTCTTTTAGTCGCTATCTTTAACAGTGACCACAAATTGGCACCAAAATTACCTTTTATGTGGGCTTCCAATGTCAAATCAGGCTAAATACTTGAAATATTCGCTGTCTGGATAATTCACAGTCCACAGGAAAACTGATTAATTTTGTTACCAACGACCCTTGTCAACATACAGCTATTACTAAATCTTACAACCTCAACGGATGGGTTCTACTGTTTTTCTCTTTTGTTCCAAGATTAATATTTCGCAAAAACAGATGCTTAGAATAAACTGAAAAGTGCCCTATTCAGTCTGAAAATAAGGAAAGTCTTAACCTCATTCTAGACTAGAAAGGCTGCAAAGCTACCTATTTTTTAGTAAAGTTCCTTCCTTTCCCCAAACTCACCACACAAAAACAAACAAAGTTACAGAAAATATTAAGCCATACCTCTCTTTAAAAAGATATCACGGTTGATGTTGAGGTTGATGCTGTCTTATTTCCCTTCCCGCACTTCCCATTACCCCATTCCAACTGCCTTTCCCGTCCCTTCTCGTGGGAATTCGTTTTGTGAGGGGGGAGGGGTTGGGGTTTCCACTTAATAGGTACTCTGCCTCTGTTTGGGACCAAAATAACAGATTTTCACTAAGTACAATCTATTCCACTCCTACGCAAGACTACAATCGGTGACATAAGTCGTTGGAACACCCTCCTCTCCTACACCCATTCAATGTTGCTTAGTGTTGCGAGCGCTTGTCTTCATCTATTTGGTTGAAAATTTCTGTCAACTTTACCTGCTGGGAGAGGGAGGGAGATACGATTGTACCGACAGTGTTCCAACAAAGTGACATTGACTGTAGCTTCCATTCTGAATCACAAAATCAGTTTCATCACAATTCGTAATCTGACCTTTTCCTAAATGAACGTCATGGTGAGGTTGAAGTCGCCTCTGTTGAGTCTGCCCATTCTTTGGCTAACATTTACCTGAAGAGAGACAACCAGTTTGTTAAGACTTAAATATAACTTTAATTTAAATTGCTTGGGTCCTCATCTTATCTTTCGCACGTCTTTCGAGGACCGGACGAGGGGCTATGGTATAGCCGTTTATAGGGCCTTAACTTCCAAAATATCGCTCCTTTTTTTCAAAATTGATCCTTAAAACCTGCACGCTATTTCAAAGCTAAACAGAACTGGCTTACACTCGTAACGTGTCAGGGTTTACCATAAATAATCGTCTTGTTTGTATGACTTGCTGACATCAGACAAAATGAAGAGATTTAACTGAAAACAAGCCAATATGGCTATCTTTTTACTACTCAAAACTGTCAAAACTACGCGATTGAACTGACTGTAGGCCACAATACGCTAGGACCCTAGGTTTTACTAAAAAGTAGTTTCTTAACGTCACTGAGGATAATTCAGTTGATATCACTTTCTTGGACTAAAAACCGAGAGGTTCCGGTCCCGTATAAACCTTCTCCTTGGAGACGAGCAAAATTGCTTCGGTTGTCACTGTCAAAATCAGCTGCGTGTTTTCACAAGGTTTTTGTTTTAAAATTACTAAAACCTTGTACGTAATATCTTACTAATATACCAACTGAATATTTGAAAGCTGCAGAAAAATAACAAAACATAACAGTGTAACATTTTCACTGAAAACTCATAGCAGCAGGGGATGAATACGGTAAACCGTTAGTTACCCTTTTTAACACTATTATTTCTACCTGAAGTAGTTTAGTTCTTGTTAAGGCTATCCTTCTCCCTTATTGATTCCCAGCGTCTGAAGGTTGCAGTTGTATCGTGTATGCTGGAAACCAAAGTATAATTGTACAATTTATTGTCAGAGCGTTTTCAAAATAAGGACACTTTTTTTGTTCTTTGGTTGTATGTCTCGTATTGTTTTTTTCTTTTTTTCTTTTAGTCACTATCTTGAACTGTGACCAGAAATCGCCACCAAAATTATCGTTTTTGTGGGATTCTAATGTCAAATCTTAATAGCGGAGCCTGCGGGCAAAGGCCGCCAGCGGAGCTCCATTGCTAAGGAAATTTGGTAACCTATCAATCCGAGAAATTTTGGTTGTGACGTAATAGTCACATGACCGTCCGTCCGTACGTCCGTACATCCGTACATCCGTACATCCGTACGTCCGTCCGTCCGCACAGACTCTGTGGGAGGGGGAGGGGAGTCCCAAGACAACCCGACGGGGGTAGAGAATGCCATCTTTTCTTGGCGGAAAATCGCGCGGTGCTTTTGGGGAACCGGCGTTTTTCTTGGCGGGAAATCGCATGACCATCGTCGCTTTTGAAAAGGAGGCGATTGTTCGAGAGCTAGTACTGAAGTTTTATACTTGACAAAAAAAAAAACTCTAAATGGAAAGAAAAAGCTCAAATGAATACTGGTAGAAGGCGAAAA
This sequence comes from Siderastrea radians, assembly GCA_964017195.1. Lineage (NCBI taxonomy): Eukaryota > Metazoa > Cnidaria > Anthozoa > Scleractinia > Rhizangiidae > Siderastrea > Siderastrea radians. The sequence goes on along the minus strand of OZ024897.1, from coordinate 6,219,421 downwards.
GTTCAAGTTACGAAAGCTGCCTTCAAAGGACTTCATCGCTTTGTTTTCTTCACGGCGGAGAGTTTGCCCTGTTCTGAAACACAACCGAGTAAGTGAAGTTTTTAAAGGGTCTAAGGTACAAGATTTCGAGTATTACGGGGAAAGAAATGACGTTTTGAAATGGAAATTTGATTTATGCCATTAGAAATGTGTCATTTACTTTTGACTTTAAAAAATTATTAGAAAACGCGCTCAGATTTGTGACAGATTCTTGAATATTTTGCAATGCTCAGCCGATTTCACTCGCGTGGACCGACCTACTATTTTGGAAGTGTAAGGCGAATTGCATTTAAGGATAAACTTACGGGTTTTCGAATAAACTTTTTTCAAAAATGATTTCTCTGTCCATTATTTTGTGTTTGTTTATTCATAACAGTAGGTCTAAGTACAGTCGCAAGACAACTGCACAAGCTTTGCTTTCAATTTTGACTGTCCGGTCCATCTCTTTGTGCAACTGTCGATTTTCTTGTCCTAGAAGTTTTCAATAACAGTAATCTTTTAAGCGAAGCAGTTGTCGGTTTAAAGCTATTTTATCCCAAAAGCTTCCGAAAACAGTTTTGTGCGTTCCTTAAAGGGCCTAACTTTATATAGGCTTACTTCGCATCCGCAAAACGTATGCCGGCATAATTTAATGAAAGCGTGTTTGGTGTTTCTCTGTTTTGAATTTTCATGGTCTCTAGTTAGAGAACGAAATATAACAGTTATTTGAAAAACTTTAAGCGAAGCAGTTGTCGGTTTAAACCTATTATATCCGAAAAGCTTCCAAAAACAGTTCTGTGCATTTTTAAAAGCGCTCGAATTTCAGACAATTTGCAGCCGCAAAACTTATGCCACAGAGTTAAGAATGTTTGGACGGTGTTTGTTTGTTTGTTTGATTTCAATCTCGATGGTCTCAAGTTAGAGAACGAAAAATAAGGGTTACTTAAGTAACTATAAGCGAAGCAGTTTTGAGTTTAAAGCTATTTTATCCGGTAAGTAATGTGTTCCTCAAAGTGCTTGAATTTTTTCGCGACTGCTAAAACCTACGCGACATTTCTTCGATAAGTTTATTACAAGTGCTTCGAAGTTCCCCAGGTCCTTTCTTTCGGGTAATCCCAGTGAAATGCCAGTGAAATGTCAGTATAAATTTTTGACCAGACTAATATTTTTATTTAGTGGCAGTTCATGTTATTTCTTAACATCCGAACGCGATGAAGATAACCCATTTAAACAATCGAATAATTTTTATTTTGTTTTTGTAAATGAGCGCCGTTTCAAGTTCATTTAAGCGAACAGCCAATAATCCAAGGAGATTTGACAAGCCTTGACAGTTAATGACAGGATATGAAAACATTGCAAACACCAAGGAAGACGGCTTGTGAGTAAAATGTGTTCAGTTTGATGCCCGAAAAAAAAATAATCAAGCTGTGCTCAGCCTCTAGAATGACCTTTCGGTTACAGAACAGATCCCCAAAATATTGGAGGACAATTCGGAACACTTTCAGGCTTTTTGAGAAACATTTTTCGAAAGCGAACGAGCCAAAAAAAGCACCGAAATATATTTCAGACCGAAAAGTTTCAGTATTTTTGAGAAACGAACACCAGTTTATTCCTTCGCGGCTCCGCTTTTAGGCTTGGCTAAATCTATATATTACTGGAAATATTCGCTTTCTGAAGTCCGCGGGACAAATGTTTTACATATAATCCCTTGATAGCCTTGACAACATACAGAGGCCTACATATAGCTATTATGAATCTTACAATCCTTAAGGGACGGTTCTACTGTTTCTGTCCTTCTTTTCATGATTAATATTTCGCAAAAACAAAGATAGACAAAAAAAAAAAAAAAAAAACGAAAAAAGATAGATATACTAGATTTTAATAAATCCCTGTTCTCTTCAGGCTGAAAATACGGAATCTTAACCTAAGCTTATTCTAGACTAGAAAAGCTGCAAAGCTACATCTTTTTAGGCAAATCCCTTCACCACCATTGTTTGTATAAATCCCCAAATTCACTACACACACAAAAAAAGAAGTTACAGAAGATATTAAGCGACACCTCTCTTTAAAAAGATGTCACGGTTGACTTTGAGGTTGATGCTGTCTTATTTCCTTTTCCGCCCTTCCCATTACCCCCTTCCAACTGCCTTTCCCGTCTCTACTCGTAGGAATTTACTTTGTGAGGAGGCGGCGGGGGTTTGGGTTCCGACTTAGGTGCACTGGAGGAGTAGATACAATGTCCCTGTTTAGAACCAAAATAACAGATTTTGACTGTACTCTATTCCACGCCCAACCAAAGCTACAATTGGTGAAATAAGCGGTTGGAACACCCTCCCCTCCTACCCCTCTTTGATACAGCGTAGTGTTGTGAGCGCTTGTCTCCATCTATTTGGTTGAAAAGTCTTTACAACATTGCTTAGTGGGAGAGGGAGGGAGACATAATTGTACCGACAGTGTTCCAACAAAGTGACATTGGCTGTAGCTTCCCTTCGATCACAAACTCAGTTCCATCACCATTCGAACTCTCGCCTTTTTTTTTAAGTTAATGTTATGGTGTGCTTGAAGTCGCCTGTGTTGCCCATTCTTTGGGTAACATTTACCTGAACAGAGACAAGCAGTTTGTTAAGACTTTAATATAACTTTAATACAACTTAACTTTGGTCCATATCTTATCTTCAAACGTTTTCGGGGACGAGGGGCTATAGCCGTTTAGGGCCTAAACATCTAAAATATCCCTCCCCTTTTTCAGACTTGATCCTTAAAACCAGCATCCTTTTTCAAAAGCTAGCTAAACAGAACTGGCTTACATTCGTAACTTGTCAATGTTCAACATAAATAATCGTCTTGTTTGGAAATTGCTGAGATGCGACATAAAGACGAAATTAAACTAAAAACAAGCCAATATGTTTACGTTTTACTACTCAAAAAGCGATTGACCTGACTGTAGGCCAAAATACCCCACTACTCTACGTTTCACTAAAATGTAGTTTCTTAACGTCACTGAGGATAATTAAGTTGATGATTTGTTGTACTGAAAACCAAGGAGTTGCTTTTTTACTTAAAGACGAGCAAAATTGCTACTGCTGTCACTAACAAAATCAGCTGTTTTTCATAAGGTTTTTGTTTTGAAATCACTAAAATCTTGTTTGTGATATCACTGCAACATTCATTAGACAATAATTACTATACGGCAACTGACTATTTGCAAGCTCCAGAAAAATAACAAAAGAGAACAGTGTAACATTGTCACTGAAAACTCATCAGCCGCTGGGGATGAATACGGTAAACGTTAAGTTACGCTTTTTAATGCTATTTTTACCTTAAGCACCTCAGTTCTTATCAAGACTATCTTTCTTTCTTCGTTGATTCCCAGCCCCTGAGGATTGCCCTGTATCGTGTATGCTGGAAACCAAAATATTTATGTGTGATTCTAATATCAAATCTAATTACTGGATCATTCACAGTCCCCAGGAAAAATGTTTTTCGAACGATCCCTTGACAACATGCAACCCTTACATACTGTATCTTTATATAATCCTTAATTAAGGGATGGGTTCTACTGTTTTTCTCCTTCTTTCCTAGATCAGTATTCCGCCAAAAAAGAAAAGTTACACATGCTTGGAATTAACTGATCCCTGTCTTATTCAGGCTGAAAACACGAATCTTAATCTTATTGTAGACTAGTAAAGTTTTAAAGCTACCTCTTTTTTAGTCAAATCTCTTCACCATCATTGTTTGCAAAAATCCCCAAATTCACTACACAAAAAGAAACGAAGTTACAGGGGATATTAAGCCTCACCTCTCTTTAAAAAGATGTCACGGTTAACGTTGAGGTTGATGCTGTCATGTTTCCCTCTCCACCTTTCCCATTGACCCCTTCCATCTGCCTTTCCCATCCCTACTCGCAGGAATTGGTTTTGTGAGGGGAAGGGGGTTGGGTTCCGACCTGGTAGGTACACTGTCCCTCTTTGAAGCCAACATAACAGATTTTAGCGACTGAGTATTTCACTCCTACGCAATACTGCAATCGTCGACATAAGTCGTTAGAGCGCCCTGCCCTCCTACCCCTTTTCAATGTTGCATAGTGTTGTGAGAGCTTGTCTTCATCGTTTTGGTTGAAACGTCTTTACGATATGCTTAATTTGAGGAGGAGGAAGACAATTTTACCGACAGTGTTCCAACAAAGTAACATTGACTGTAGCTTCCATTCGATCCCAAAATCAGTTTCATCACAATTCGTGCACTTAAGTCCCATTTCATGCCCTTAGGGTTTTACAGTCACAACACCCGGTCAAAGGACACTGTTCGAATCATAAAATCAGATACTAACTGGGGACTGCTTAGTTCCCTAAATGGTGCCTTACTTGCCTATGGAGATGAGAAACCTATCTTAATAATGCTTTTAGAATATCGTTACATAATAGGTTTAAATTTTAAAATAGCTTTCATTTTCTTCAACTTTTAAGTAGAACTTTGGTGTTTAATACCTCTTAATTCTTTTCTAATATTTCAATATCAGCATTTTAGTATTTTTAGTTAAATTTTATCTTGTTATATTTTCACAGTGCCCTATTGAAAACCACCTTGCGGGATATAGGCCATCTGTATAAAGAATTGCATTATTATTATTATTATTATTATTATTATTATTATTATTATTATTATTATTATTATTATTATTATTATTATTATTATTATGTGGTTGAAGTCGCCTCTGTTGAGTTTGCCCATTCTTTGGCTAACATTAATCTAAAGAGAGAAAAGAGGTTGGTTCGACTTTAATAGAACTTTAATATAACTTAACTTCGGTCCTTATCTTATCGTCGAACGTGTTTCGGGGACGAGGCGCTATAGCCTTTTAGGGCCTAAATATCTAAAATATCTCTCTCCCTTTTTAGACTTGACCCTTAAAAACTAGCACCCTATTTTAAAAGTTAAACAGAACTTGCTTAAATTCGTGACGTATCTGTGCTTAACATAAAATAAAGGGTCATTATAACAGTCGGGGGAACAAGTACTTGTTTTGGTCAATTTTCGTATCTATGCCCGAAGAAGCCCGAAGGGATCCGAAGAAGCTCCGATTTATATTGTCCAATCAGAGAGAACTACAAACTCGCACAGAAAAATGAAACGGAATGTTTTCAAGTTTTAAACATGGTGTCCCTAGCACGGAGGAATCTGCAGGCCGTAAGCTTACTTCCAGACATGCTTTGGCAGTATCAGCGAGAAGTTTGGCTGTTGGAAGTTCTAAAAATTATGCGTTACTGTTGAATAATGGTTAAAGATAGTCTGTTGAAGCTTAATTGGTCACATATTTAGATTGTTCTTCATTAATCTTCCCGGGGCGCAACACTGAATAAATTGCCAAATTGTATCTTGTTTTTACGGCTTTCCAAGGCTGAAATATAGCGTTGTTTAAAGCACGTTAAAAGATCCGGTAGATAAAAGGGGGTTACCTGACGTTAGGAAAGGCAGTAAGCTCAGGTGAAACACGGTTCACCCGTGGTTTTGACATGAGTCAAGACAGCTTTCCACGAAGGTGCGAGAAAAGAAATAATTTAGCTTATATTAAAAGTGCTTCGAACTGTATTTACACCTCTCAGATTACTGTGGTGAATCGAGTACTCTTCACGAAAGATAAGAGAGTATCCTGCACTGGTAAAATATTTTCCCCGTCCTTATTCACATTCATGCAAAATCTGAAGACTTAAGTTGACTTACGGAGCGGAAAACAGCTGATTGCATGAAAGTCTTCTTGCACTTGCCGGGCGGAGAACAAAGCAATTCTCCATTTTCAAAACTTTACATGTAAAAGCCTTATTAAGTCTGTGTTATCCCAGTGACCACTATTCTCATCCAGGTTAATTTTCTACTAGAAAAAAACTGCTGAAACAACGCGCTTTTTTCGTTTGAACCAAAAACAAGAGCTAAACTTGCTGTTTCCTTAGCGGTCCGCTTGTTGTATTGATTCTTCTCGTCAATAATTCTCAACTGTTTGTTGGCATTACTGACTTCGTTTATGACCCACTGAGAAACGCCTTCCAAGACAAACACATCTGTAATTCTTTATTATTCAAGCTCAGAAGGAATTCACATTGAAGAACCGACTGAGAAACTCACAAATTCCGACTTGAAACTGAAGTATAGTTATACGGTTCTGGCGTTCATATAAATTCTTGGTTTCAAGACAAACTACTGCTTATTTGCTCAAGCATTTTGCCATAAATACAAAAATTAAAGCAAGATGAGGCAGCGTTTTGATATCGCTGACATCATTATCAAGACTGAAATGGTGAACAAGTGGAAAATTGAAAAGAATAAGAATACGAATCTGAATCCATAAGCAAGTCAATCAGTCGGGTCTAAACAAAGGATTACGCACGGATTTAGTAATAGCACGACGGCGAAATGGTTGTCGTCGTCGTATTTGCTGAGAGCTAGTCAGTTTCCCCATCCTTTCCATGCTCAAGATATTTCAGAGACCACTCGTCCAGCCGACGTATAATACTGGCCCTTACCTGTGCTCGGCGACCCGTCACAAACAATTCTTCAAATGGATGTCACCCAAATTTAATAGCGAGCGCGTACTTTGTCCTGATAAATATTTTTTTACGGTCTGCTTTTCCTTCCAAGGTGAGAGTAGCCACTTTTCAAAGCAACAGAATAAACTGGTCTCACGTTAAATAGTTTTAGGAATGGAGCCCTTTTTGGTATTTCACTCGAGGTCCTCGAGGTCGTCCTCGAGGTGATCGAGGCCCTGAGTAGCCCACTGGCCAAATGCCGAAAATCGCGGGCTCAGTCTTTTCTCGGAGAAAAGATTTCGCCATCAAATGGCACTTGTTCCCTCGACTGATAAAGACGTATACTCTTAATGGGAAAGGGACGGGGGGAGGAGTTCAAACTTTACTAATCCCCGTACCCTTAAGTTCTGGTTCCTACCCTTAGGGTGCTGAATTCCCTACTTCTTGTACCCCTACGTCCCGGTTTCTGTCTAGCAGTTGAGAATTCCCTGTTTCCTATACCTTTTAGTCGCGGTTCCTTTCCCTAAGGGTTCCAAATTCTCTATTTCCCATGCACTTAAGTCCCATTTCATGCCCTTAGGGTTTCAAAATTCCCTACGTGCCATACTGTTAAGTCCCTGTTCCTGCCCCTGGGGGTTCTGAATTCCCTTCTTGCTCCCTACCTCTCACTAGTGATTTTTTGTTCTACCAGGTCCCACTCACTATTATATTCTATAATGGTGTGTCTTCCTCGTGAAACACGATACATTCTTTATCTTTAATAATGCGGACATTCCACTAATACGTACCTCGTGAATCTTGTGCAGGAAGAATCATCAAGTGAAAGATCGTAGAGAAATCATTGTTCAGAACTCGCTACTAGCCAAACAAAGTTGAGAGGACACATAAAGGGACGCTGTAAAGGAAAAAAAGGAAAATATATATATATATATATGCTTATATGCTTGAAAATTCAAAGTTAAAATGAACTAGTCATTATATTTTTTATGTTACAGCGCCTTTGGCAGCTTGTGGATCTGATGGCATACGAATGTTTTTTTCCATAATATTTTCGGTCAGTAAAATGTTGTTTCCTTAGACAAGAAACTCTACCCCACATTTTCTCTCTCAACCCGGGTGCATAAATGGGTACCGGTGACATACTGCTGGGGGTAACCCTGCGATGGACAAGCATCCCACCCAGGGGGAGTGGCAATAATCTCAGTTGCTTCATGCTACAGAAACCGGGATAAACTCCGGCCGTGTGGATTTCCGCCGGCCGAGTGCGACTTCTCCCTTTTTAACCAAAATAATAAAACAATAAAGAAAAATTCAAATTACGAATTTCCCATTCTTAATTTTCAAACGTGGCTTGCGCGAAACGGGTTTAAAAAATCATTTCCGCACAAGCCCGTACATTAATTATGCAGTCAACCACTTTCAACTTTTTTTATACACCTAATTGAAGAAACGTTGTCGTGTGAAAAGCATATACTATGAACGATACGACCCAATGGTTTTTTGGGAAGTGGGAAACTTGCTTCAATTCTCATGCACCATGGAGATAATACTAACACAGTGTACCCAAATCTACTTCAAAACCTTCTTGGGAATGAAAATATCTTGAATATCATTATATGGAACTGAGTAGCGAGTGTGTCAGTACTGTCTTCCCAGAATTCCTTCGTGTCGCAACGTTCGTGGTTTATACTTTGCACCCGACAACATTTTATCAATCAGGTATACACCTATTTCAGTTAAGGTTGCTTCAGTGATGCATGATCCATGAACCTTGTTTCATAGATCGCAAAGCATCATATTTGTTATAAATAAATGTAATGATCGCTTTTCTCGCTGAAGACACTCTAGGACAAAACCAAATCATAAAAATATACATTTGTTCTTGCTTTAGGGCTAATAGCTAGAGAAAAGCAGTCATAAATTTAACGATCATGATGCACTGCGGTCTATGAACATGCATCACTGAAGCAACCTTTTTCGAAATAGGTATATAAACAAAGAGTGATGATAAACACAACTCGAGTCAGAATATGTATGCATAATTATGTAGAGGTGCTGCGGAGGAATTTCACCAAAAGTGTAATCATCAAAGAGCAAACTCACAATGAATGCTGCAAGTATAGTAAAGAAAATATACAGGTATATCTCATTTACATCTATATTACCGGAAGATTGTACAAGACGTTTGTAATGTTTACCGTCTCCGTCCGTTGTCCATGTGCTAAGAAATGTCTTTCCAGGAGCCAGGTTTTGTCTGCAAGCCGAGCGAGTCGATCAGGGTTCTCTTTCTTACAGACAATATTATTCGCGCTTAAAACTGTTATTGGTGTTTTAAATTTAAAGATAAAAAGACTTCAGAGTTACATTTAACTCCGACGATTTACTTCGCTTTCCCCAACCACGTGGTGAAGGTGCTAAGAAAAAATGAATAATAATTTTTTTCTAATGAATGTATCTGCAATTCAAATTAAAATCTTACATTCCGATGAATTCACAATAAGGACAGTCCCGCAGTGTGCCCGCAAAATTTGCGATTTCAAGTGCCATTTAAAACTTAACAGTACTTAAAAAAATATTGACTATTTTTGCTGCGATTTTACAACAGTTTGTCGGCGATTTAATGTTGATTTCGTAAGCTGGTTTTGATTAAAGGAGAGCGCATGCGATGTAAGCATAAACGTCAAAAGGCCCGTGGGGCACTCCCCGAAAATTTAAGTTGGGGCGTACGGCGCATTGCTTGAAAACCTTGCCTTATTTAAAACAAAATATCTATTTCAGAGCTGGGGCCCGTTTCGGGCCCGGAAAGCTATTTTGTGCGCGCAATGGTCACATTAAAGACTCAAATATTGTTGGTTTTGAAAGCTGAGTTACAAAATTCTAGCTTGATTAAACAAATCGGGCTGATATGGGGGCTAAAACCTACACCAACGTTCTGTAGATTTTGATCTTAAAATATAGCTGCAGGCAAACCCTTTGTTGTCTCACATACTTATTTTAGCTTATAAGGGAGCACTCCCCTCGCTGGGGGGGGGGGAGGGGTGGGGTGCGGGAAGTGCTCCCCTCAAGGCAGCATTATGATTAAGTCGCGTGCACTTTTCTCTTGTCTCAACAAAATCGGAGCAGAAATCATTGGTAGTGTACAATGGCAACTATTTTCTATTTTGTAAGTTTAGGAGACTCATTTCTGCCTTTCATTTAGACAAGACTAAGCAAGTATGTCACGATTTGAGATTTGAATTAACGATAACCCGAAAAAAAAAAAGGTTTTTTTCTACTTTTAGGACCGAACTCATTGTGCATAGTAATAGCAATTTGCTAGCCGTAATCTAGCACATTTTTACGACCCATAACCCTTTAGCCCCAATAGTGATTAGCATCAAATTTCTCCTCGTCATATCTATGCACCATAATACATACAGGTCATGAGAATTTAGGAAATGATCGCCAGAGATGAACTGTCTTGATGTTTAAACAAGTTCTCCCAACTAGTCCTCAGTAAAATGTATGGAGACCAGTAAGGAGAATTTGTATAAAGATGTTTGGGCTTAAAGGGTTAAGGGGGGGGGGACGGGGGAGGTGTTAGATGAGTGACCGATAAGCAACAGAACCGTTCACTGATGAGTGGAATAAGTTTACGTGAAAAGTATTCTTGAGATTTATTTATTTATTTACTTTTATTTACGTCATTCACACGTGACTTCTGGATCAGCCATTGGTGACCTTCACAGAGCTGAGTCATTCAGCTATCAAAGGCTACACCTTAGCAAATTTTTCGTTATCAACAACATCATAGGAAAATACATTTTGGCTAAAAGGAAGTGTTTAGTCGAACTGAGGCAAAATAACCACATGACAGATCGAAACTAATTAAGATGTGATAACATTTAACTTGTTCTTGAACAGGTCAACACTTTCTTCAGACCGTTGTTTGCTTCTCCTGTTTTCAGACAAAACAAACGAAAACATTGTTTTCTTTAATATGTGGTTACCTACCATTATACAATAAAATACATTACGATACGATAGCATACAATACAGTACAATACAATACAATGCAATACAATACAATACAATACAATACAACAGAATGCAATGCAATGCAATGCGATACGATACGATACAATACAATACAATACAACACAACACAATACAATGCAATCCAATGCAATGCAATGCAATATAATACAACAAGTTTATTAAGAAGTCCTGCTATTATCTATCATGGTCTCAGAAAGTTTAGCATAGTTACTTTACAATTGGAAGTAACATTTTAGCTAATATTCCTACCATTAGGTTTGTTTTGAACAGTTTTGAACTGTTAAAAGGAGTTTAAAGTAACGGTAGTTGCTATAATGCTTTGAGGTCTATTAAGCCATTTAGTTCGTGCACGCCACAGAAACACTCTCGCATGACTGGCAAATGTATAGGTTGCTTAGTTCACTTTGAAGTTAACCTAGTTTACTTTAAAGTTTTTATGTGATTTATAAAACAAAGAAATTTGATCTGTGGATGCGGCTGTCATCTTCTTGGGCAAAAAAGACGTTAAAGCGTAGTTGAAGTATCACGGAGCCATTGCACTCGACATAACGCCGGTCTTTACGTCATTTGCACATTTTACGAGAACAGACACACTCACAATTAAAAACCAAATCTTTGTTTAACAACTAAGCCTCGTAATCTATATTTTTAACAACTAAGCCTCAATGGGAGTAGGGTTGGGTTAAGACTATAGAGAGGGAGAGAGGGAATATTCTGAATCATGAAAATTAAACTGACAAAACTCGAATTGACATTTCCATTTTTACCACTGTTGAAAATTGTGTTACACAGATACGAGAATATTTGTATTCTAACCCACTAAAGAATTTCGAGCAAGCCTTTCCTTTTAAACCGAATGTAACTTTGTATACCTACCGGGGTAAGGGGGGGGGGGCACTGATTGAAAAATCTACCATCAAATGGGGAGTTCTTAAAAGAGAGGGGGCTTTAAATAGAATCACCTTTATATCTCCTTTGATTTCCTTCTTCCTTTGAGCGACTTCAAATACATCTTCGTGGTATCGGTTTGATGTCTGCAATTAGAGGCGAACACGAAAAAAAAGAGAATGTGGATTCCACCGTTTTGTATGACAGTAAGAAGATACCAACTTTAATTCACAAAATATGGTTAGAATTCAAGTATAGTGTAGAAAACTCGCGTTTGTGTTCTTTAGTCTGACCCCCATTACTAGCCCTCCGAGCTCTTAAGCTAGGTGTAATGTAATATAAATTTTTGTAAAGCGCCATTGGACCACTGGGAAGTGGCGCTATGGAAATTTATTATTATTATTATTGTTGTTATTATTATTATTATTATTATTATTATTATTATTATTATTAAGCTTTGCTGGCCCTCACAGCTAGTCTGGCCTCTTTCGTCAACGCGTACGTTTCACTGGCCAGTCACAACCCAGGTACATATAGTTTGTAATATAAGGCAACAATAGTCAAAGCAATAATTCAAGAGTCTTATGGGGTTAGTGTTGAGGACCAGACTAAAGTTCTCTTTGAAAACTTCCAAATCCAGTAGGATAGGCACCCCTTAATCAATGCCAGCAAAAAGAGTATATGCGACCTCAGCAAAACTGAAACAAACACGAGGCAATTTTTCCTGCAACTTGCACCGCATGCAATGATGACGAGAGAATTGCGAGACAAGTTGCAGAATGCATGTTACATGCTGCAGCCAATTTCGCAACGCTGCGAAAAGTAGAAGAATAGTCTACTTTTCCTGCAACTCGCAGCGTAATTTTTTTGTTGCGAGACAGGTCGCAGAGAGGAGGTATTGCACGTGCAATTTCGCCTGCAGCTTGCCTCGCAATGGCGTTACGTTGCAAGTTGCAGAAAAAACTGCCTCGTGTAACAGTACCTTAAATAACCGAAAAAATAACAGTGTGTATGAATGGGGCAATTCCGGGTATTCCGGAGCAGCTTTACTTCTTGCACCTATATTCCCCTTCTAAAATCTAGAAAAAAACGGCGTGACTTTTTACTTTCGCCGTTTGGTTTTTTTCGACACCTGTTCTGTAAACAACTCACGTTTTTTAGTGCTTTCCTTTTTCGGACGAGTCAGAATATTCTCTTACAAGGAACCCTTATACTTACAATAAGCGGATTTACTAATGACAACCTGAGTGGAATTCATCTTCCGAGTCAACTAAATCGTGTATGGCCAGTTGATGTTACTTCTTTCTCTGGTTGTTGACCTGATTGGTTAACCCTTTAAGCCCTAAGCCCTGATGAAAATGAAATTTCTCTTCACATGATCACAACTTGTTTGAATATTCAAGTGACAAGAACAAAGGAAGTGATCACTGAGAATAGGATGTCTTTATATTTAGACAAATCCTCCCTACTAGTTTCATAAGAAATGTATGGAGGTCAGTAATGAGAATGTGCAGTTTTATATCACGGCTTAAGGTGACTCGATCGAAATAAATGACGCGCTCTATTCCTCTAAAAACTCTAATAACATCGTCTTTTCTCACTCGATTGTCTTGAAACTTTCGCATTTTGCACACAATTTATTGAGAAATAATACGTATATCAACACGTAGATGTACTCTTCGTTAATTTTGCGGGATTTTACTTTGATTGAACACTACTTTTTTGATAAAAGTGCTATTCTAACAAAACTGAGCGCTACGATTTGGTTTAAACTTCTAGAATCAGCTTATAATAACATCTTACCTTGACTCTTCAAGTTTCTGCAAAATCGTAGGAACAGAAATCCCCAGCACAATTTGAACGTCAAAATAACAACCCTAGACGGACTTCAAAGTTTGGACTGCTCCAGCGCTTTGCAAATTTGACTGAAAAGCGCAATAACTCCAGATAAAGTAAGTTCAATGTATCGTTTTAGTTAGTTCCAAACCGCATTTGGCTATCCGCAACGATGAAAAAGTCTGGGCGGCTATTATAAACTCACTTTCTGCACAAAAATATAACGAAGTCGCCAAAGTCACGTTTTTCTGAATTATATGAAAACTAACCGGACGAATTGAATAAAACTACCGGAACATGAAACTGAGTTTTTTTACGCATACTTTGCGCTATTTTACTTTGCTGGGGCGGTCTTGGTTTGGACAATATATTTTTTGAAAGTGATGCACTATCGAAACTCTGTTGTGTATACGGCTTTGTTGTTATCTGAATTCCACAATAGCGCTATGCAAATTTCCTTGCATTTGATCAGAATTTGAAGAATTTACACATTGGCTAGGGGGATGCATTGATGGTGTTTGGTCGCTACACGCTTTGGTGGTTTTACGTATCTGCTCTATAATTTCATGATCATGGTAATTGAAAGCAAAGGAACAATTATTATCCTATGAAATCCTATGTTGATATCAGACGACACACTTTTTTGCATATCTCAAAATGACGATTTAACCTTCACCTGGCATGACATTATAGACACGTAAAACCACCAAAGCATGTAGCGACCAAATATAGACAATGCACCCCCCTAGCCAATGTGTAAATTCTTCAAATTCTCATCAAATACAAGGAAATAAGCGCTATTGTGGAATTCAGATAACAACAAAGCCGTATACAGAACAGAGTTTCGATAGTGCATCACTTTCAAAAAATATATAGTCCAATCCAAGACCGCCCCAGCAAAGTAAAATAGCGCAAAGTATGTGTAAAAGATTCAGTTTCATGTTCCAGTAGTTTTAGTCAATTCGTCCGGTTAGTTTTCATATAATTCAGAAAAACGTGAATTTGGCGACTTCGTTATATTTTGATGCAGAAAGTGAGTTTATAACAGTCGCCCAAACTTTTTCATCGTTGCGGATAGCCAAATGCGGTTTGGAACTAACTATAACGATACATTGAACTTACTTTATCTGGCGTTATTACGCTTTTCAGTCAAAATTGGAAAGTGCTGGAGCGGTCCAAACTTTGAAGTCCGTCTAGGGTTGTTATTTTGACGTTCAAATTGTGCCGGGATTTCTGTTCCTACGATTTTGCGGAAACTTGAAGAGCCAAGATAAGATGTTATTATAAGCTGATTCCAGAAGTTTAAACCAAAGCGTAGCGCTCAGAATGGCAGTTTTATCAAAAAAGTAGTGTTTGATAAAAGCAAAATCACGCAAAATTAACGAAGATTACATCTACGTGTTGATATATGTATTATTCCTCGATAAATTGTGTGTAAAATGCGAAAGTTTCGAGGCAATCGAGTGAGAAATGACGATGTTATTAGAGTTTTTAGAGAGGCATAGAGCGCGTCATTTATTTCGATCAAGTCACCTTAAAGGGTTAATTAATTAAGGACGGCTAATGCAGAGGTATTTTTGCAAAGGCTATGATTATGGGGAAAAAGGAGATCTTAACAAGGGTTATTGAAATCCAAAAAGAAAAATGTGAGTAAAAAAGCTTTCAAATACAAAGAATTTACGCCACTTTCTTTCCAAATTTACGCCCAATTGTCTCTGAAAAATGCGCTGTTACGTATACCCCCGATTTTCTTTTTGGATTATGATAGTCTTTGCGAAGATCTGCTCTTTCTACATAGTCGTAAAAGGGGCAAAAATACCTTTGTATCAGTAGGGATATTCTTAAACCGTACTATGACCTTCAAGACTCAATGATTGAAGTGTTTCAATCCATGTTAGTAAAATTGTCAGTTAAGTTTATTGCTTTTCTCTTCCTTTGATGTCGTTGATATTGGGTCATTTGCATCAGTGGAACAGATAACTGCTGCTCAGTGGCGTTTGTTCCAAGTTGGTTCACCAGCTTACTAGGGTGGGTCATTGGAGGTAGTCTGTTCTAGACAGGGTCAACAACCGTACTAGTCCGGGTCGACAACCAGACAATTCACGGCAAAAATTATTCACGTGACGAACGATAATCCTGGAACAATTGTATTGAGAAATAAAAAAATTGTTTGCCAACTCACCTTCAGTTCGTGAACGAAATCCAAAGCTGCCTCGGGAGACAAGTTGAGGTTATTCGAGATCAAAGCCTGTTCGAGTAGGAGAAAAAACAGAAGACACAAAAAACATTACACAACCTCAAGAAATAAACAAATCATATAGTTAATATAGCAGTTAACAATCGATAGTAGGACGATATTGCTGACTACATTGTAGAGGAGTATGGAAGTAGTGACCTCATCGGTTAATTGTTTTATTTTTACTAATGGTTCGACTTATGAGTGACAAAAATTAATGGCAACAATGTTTGAATATTAGGTCGTAAATTCACCTAGTCTGTTAAATCTTCAGGACACTGAAAAAGTCGGAAGCCCCATAATTATAAGTGCGTGAAATTCTGTCTGGTTTCCACGTCTTAGGGACTTCCACGATTTTGGGTCAAAACTGTACGGAATATACTGAGCCTTCCCCCGCCCCCCACCCCATACGAAACGCCCCAAGAGCATCAAGAGGGATCTAAAGTAATTTTCTCAAAAGGAGAATAAACCTGAATTAGCGAGTTTTTAAGGCGCGAACGAACTTGAAAAACAAATTCCCCGTTGCCTTTCCTAGCAAAAGACGCCTAGTTATGGTATCACAAAACTAGAGAGTAATTTTAAACAAAACTGCACCATTATATTTGGGTTTCTTTCGCTTTCATAATAGCTTTTTACGTTTTAAAGTAGTACCAAAAGAGGGTGTCATAGCCCCTTTCATGTAACCAATCATATTGTGACAAAGCCTTTGACCATATTGCGCTTATGTCCCCTCGATGGGATCGCTAGACAATCATACGTTTTCCACATATCCCACGGCACTTTGTCAAATACAACTGGTCAAAAACAGAGCCATTATGACATGATTGTTGCTGAACAACAGTGATCATGCACAACAGTATTTGAACTCAGTGTTTACAGTACAAAGCCCTGATTACCATTTATGGTTGTTGTCACGTTACTTTTAGAGATGGCGGTCAAGCCGGTGGACAATTTCGAGTATAAGCTCGAGCAATCGCAATCAAATTTTCGCGTACTAAAAAGAACGCAACCATAGAGTTGTTTAATCATTACCATTATTATTTTACCTGAAAAGTGCTATTGACACCCTCAGCCATGGCAGCGGATCCACACACATACACATGCGCTTTGCCGTTGAGTATCAAGTCAACGATGTCAGAGGAGTCCTTCTTCAGTAAATCTTGAACGTATTGCTGTGAAAAAAAGACATGCGCTGTGATACTCTAAGCGCCATGCAAAACTACAGGGGAAAGAACAGTAGGTTTCTGGAGATTTATAGCGCCAAGACCATAACAAGGCACGACAAATAAAGCGGCAATGTTTCTTTTTTTGATACAGTGGAACCTCGATTTAACGAATTGCCAAGAGACTAGGGTAATTGGTTCGTTAAGAGGTTCTTTTCCATGCATTTCACTATTACTGGGCTGAAAAATATCGTCTTCGTTATACCGAGAGCTTCGTTGTATAGAGGTTCGTTAAACCGAGGTTCCACTGTAGCCATTTCTTTCATTCCAAAGAGCTCCCAAAATCAAAATAAAAGAAAATTTTAAAAATGCCCCCCCGCCCCCTCAAAAAATAACGCCACATGATAGTTTGATAGTTTTTCCCAGTACCTCAAAAGTTAGAGCCACCTTGTACAACATAATAAACAGCACCACAGGAAAGAACCTCTCAATAGCTTTCATTTGAATGGTCACACTTTAGGATTTCTTCCACAGACTCAAAAGTTAGAACCAACTTGCATAGCATAATAAACAGTACCACAGGAAAGTACTGCTCAATAGCTTTCACTTAAATGGTCACACTTTAGGATTCCATCCTCAGACTCAAAAGTTAGAGCCACCTTGTACAGCATGATAAATAGCAGCACAGGAAAGTGCTAGTCAGTAGCTTTCATTTGAATGGTCACACTTTAGGATTTCATCCACAGACTCAAAAGTTAGAACCACCTTGTACAGCATGATAAACAGCAGCACAGGAAAGTGCTAGTCAATAGCTTTCATTTGAATGGTCACACTAAAGGGTTCCTCCACAGACTCGAAAGTTAGAGCCGCCCTGCACAGTTAATAATTCGGCAGCTCCACTGGGAAGTACTGCTCAGTAGCTTTCATTTGAATGGTCACACTTTAGGATTTCATCCACAGACTCAAAAGTTAGAACCTCCTTGTACAGCATGATAAACAGTACCACAGTAAAGTACTGCTCAACAGCTTTCATTTGAATGTCACACTTTAGGATTTTATCCACAGACTCAAAGGCTAGAACTATCCTTGTGGAGCAACTTGTAGAGAATAAACGTAACAAACTGAACAAGAAGAACCACATCACTTGACCTAAGTTTGAAAGTGTTTTTAAATACCTCTTTCAGAAGAAGGCTACCAAAATCATTTGAACACCTTTTATTTTGAAAATACAACCGTTTGTTGTAAGTCCTTACCAATATTTCACCGTCATTTCATTGTTTCCTCTCTTTGCACCTTTCACTCTTCCCCTTCCAGTTTTTTTTTCCAGCTGTAACAGTGACGAAAATGAAATTTCTCTTTATATCATCACTGCCTGTTCAAACATTCGAGTGATAAGAATAAGGAAACTTATCACCAATGATAAGATGTCTTGATATTTAGACAAATTCTCCTTACTAGTTCCATAAGAAATGTATGGAGAAGAGTAAGGAGAATATGCATTTTTCATATCAGGCCTTAAAGGGTTAATGGTACCTTGGGTTTTCCTTCTTCTCTGGAATACGCCGTTGTCACAGTGGTTAATACTTTACTTTTAACAGCTTCATCAGTTTCATGACGATAGATGTCATCAAGGCGCGAGTTTCTGCAGCCGAAAATCAGCCGCATGTCTCCCCACTGCCTTTGTCCTGTTATTGATGATTCAGGCGGACATTTGTTGTTGGTATCAAACATCCTCTGCTGCCAGAAAGCACGGAAAGGAGCGATTCCCGTGCCATTCCCTATTAGGATCACAGGAACCGAGCTATCAACTGGAAGATGGAAGGACGGGGCACTAATGTAAGCAAAAAAATTGGTATTAGTTGCTGAACTAATTGCCTGCACTTATTTCATTTCACATGTACCTTTTGTGATTGCTTGCTTGCTTGATTGATTGATCGATCGATCAATTGATTGATTGATTGATTGATTGATTGATTGATTCAATGATTGAACGAATGAATGAATGAATGAATGAATGAATGACTGAGTGAGTGAGTGAGTGAGTGAGTGAGTGAGTGAGTGAGTGAGTGAGGGAGTGAGTGAGTGAGTGAATGAGTGGGTGAGTGAGTGAATGAATGAATTTATTAATGAATGAGAAAATAAATGTTATTTTCCTTGCCAATGTAGCAAGACAAAACTCACTGTCTGATGTAACAAGGTACTATGTCCCCACGTTTGAGGCCCTTGAGCCACTTTGAGCATACGCCATGATGAAGTGGACCTTGACCTCCTGTGAAAACAAGATCACTGCAATGAGGAAGTAATGTTAACCTGCGAGACAATATATCCAAAAGAGCCTTCAACAAAGTAATTAATGCGATCAAACGTCTACTGATAGACCAGTAACTGCTAACTGGAAGCCCCCCCCCCCCCCCTCTTGAACACACCTACAACCCACAACAAAGATTGTGAAATTCTTGTTGTTTTAAAAGCTCTGGAAAGTACTCTTGTGGTGGGTATTGATAATGCATGAGTTTGGCTGAATGAGTTACTCTGATAGGTTACACCCTTCTGCACAAGGCTTTCGTATGGGAAGCGCCTAAAGAAAACAGAAACCCAACTGCTATCGATGTTTAAGGCGATTTCCACTGAACGTTCGAGCAATAAGTACAAAAATAAAGTTACCAAAAAATACTCCCAGCATGGTAAAAGTTAAAAAGAAGTTATCAACACTAAGCTCCAAGGCTGACCCCGCAAGAGAAAATTGAATTTGAAGTTATTCATATTTTAATTAAAAAGACGCTTCATGTTAGTTCAAAACAAAATGGCGCCCGTTTTTAGCATATTTTTACGAGATTCGAGATTTGACATTAATTTTCTCGAGAATGCTTGAGAGTTTAATCGCCGGGTCACTTGGAGAAGTAAATTTAAGTGAGATGTTCCAAATAGTATTCAAAATGTTTAATACCGTCCTACGAGTAGTTTTTTTTAAGTAAACAATTTTTGCACTTATCGCTCGAACGTTGAGCGGAAATCGTCTTAATCATACAAACTTTTGTTCTTAGGCCATCGCAGCTTGATTAAGAATAAAACACAAACAGCGGTGATAATCATGGTAAATAAACGCATTTTGATAAACTTGACGTTTCGTATGCCAGACAACATACATTTTCAAAAGTAACCGTTACAGTGTCTGAAAACTGTTTATATAGTTGTCTAGCATACAAAACGTCAAGTTTATCAAAATGCGTTTATTTACCATGTTTACTACCGCTGTTTGTGTTTTATTCTTAATCGTCTTAATCATGTCTGGCAACCTATTCCGCACGCGCTATTCTGCCGTGTGCGGGTGCTGATTTTCATACCTCTCTTGCGATATTCAATCACCACTGCTGTAATGTGAATTTCGTTTGTATGGACATCAGGGGAGGACGATATTGAAAAGAATCGCTACAAGCCAAGGGGAAGAAAGAAGATTATTATAAAGCTACTTAACTAGTGGTATAAATCTACTACCACAGCTAGACGGATATAAAATCCCAAACGGTCAGGGTAATGACAGTGCTATTCTAGCAGGGCAATTTTCACATGCAAATGTTCGGATGTGCTAAACTTTTTAATGAGGGGTGGGATTACTCGTAGGCAAGTAAACCAACCCCCCGGGGGCTACTCCCTTATATAGGCTATATAGATATGTGCGGCGCCAAAGGGTATGGTTTTTTAGCCTTTTTGGTCTGAAATAGGGTATAGATTTTGACCATTTTGGTCTGAAATAGGGTGAGGTTTGGTGCACTCTGATCTGGAATTGGGTATGGTGTTAAAAAAGGAGCAACCTTTTTATTTATTTTCTTCTCCCGAGAAATGCGGTTTGATTAACGTCGGAATTTTGAAGCCCTTCTCAAATGTTTACGCGAACTAAATAGCTAGGTTAAAGGCCTGGTCTGAAATAGGGTAGGGAAAATCACATATTTTTGTCTGAAATAGGGTAAGAGATTCCAGAAGCGCGACATACACCCCCACCTAATTTTCGGGGAGTACCTCCCCGGGAAGTAAACGCGCTTATGGCGACTGTATA
The DNA here is from genome assembly GCA_964017195.1 of Siderastrea radians. Taxonomy (NCBI): domain Eukaryota; kingdom Metazoa; phylum Cnidaria; class Anthozoa; order Scleractinia; family Rhizangiidae; genus Siderastrea; species Siderastrea radians. The sequence goes on along the minus strand of OZ024897.1, from coordinate 6,198,667 downwards.
AGTCCATTAGTGATGTCACCCACCCACCTAATTAACCTATGAATGAATAATAACAGTCCAGACCGTAATAACGAGGACTAGGTCTCCTACTCTTTACGAGCAGTGATGTGGGTTGTTTAACACTTTAAGCCCTAATAGTGACAAGCATCTAATTTCTCCTCGCAATATCACCACTTGGTCAAACGTACAAGTCATAAGAATAAAGAAAATGATAATCAGAGATAAGATCACTTGATTTTTAAGCATATTCTCCCATCTAGTACCATAAGAAACATATGAAGAACAGTGAGGAGAAAATGCATGCTGACGTCCCCTACTAATAAAGAGTGTCGAGGTGTTAAACCATCGGTTTAACGTCACCGCCAAATGACCCGACCATTTGACCCACTATGCGGTCTGCCAGCCTACTTATTGATCTAACCATACAGCAGATGGAGCAAATACGTACGTCTCTATCCCCGTAAGTTTCAAAAAGGTATTGATCGGTAATGCCTGGTTAACAAAATTTTGCACCCTTAGCCTCAAATAAGAACTCAAAATAAGGCCTTTTTTCCGACTTTCGTTTTTTCAACTTTCAGAGAAACAAGAACAAACTGTGGCGTTTTCATCTAATGAAGATCACTTTTGCCCTCGGTTGATAAATATTTAGTAGAATCAAAACTCCTGCGAGGAAATTTCTTAAGTTAACTCAATGGAAAAAATGTGTAAGCGATACCCAGTTGATATTTCGTTTTCCCCAGAGTTACATTGTACTCACCGGTTGCAGAGCTGGAAGCTGCGTTAGTAACAAGTCAGCGGTCGCTTGCACAGAGGGAAACTCCCACAGAGTCTCGAGAATGTTGCATTCTTTGTTTAAAGCCCAATCCTCGTATTGAGAATCACCCTGCATAATAACCGTTAAAGAACATGTCGTGATTCAGTTCTCGATAGAAAAGCGAAATAAAATTAAAATTGACACATTTTCCAATTACCTTGCTTAGTCTTTCAAGCTCATTTTTCTCCACTGGGCTTGTTGCCTAAAACAACGCGCACGCAACGTTAGAAAACAAACAGAAGTCCATCCCTCTCGCAGTTTTCAGAGTACGAGGCCATCGTTTAGGAAAAAGAAAACTTTGTACGATAGTCCAACGAACAAACATGTTTTCAATTATACAAGGTGACTGTGGCGATGGCGATGTGATGATGATGATGATGATGATGATGATGATGATGATGATGATGATGATGATTTTAAAAAGACAGTAACAGCTAGGCGCAGTGGTAGTTACAAGGCCGGGTTCAGATCCCCCTCTGATCGCTAGATGGACCTGTCTCGCGATATTAAAAATGCAAGTTCAACTCCTTGGTCACGCTTGTAAACAACCAGTAGGTTTGTCTCCCTCCAGTTGGGGCTCTTAACTTTGTTATGTTTACTTTGCAGTTTTTGACTCATTGAGCCTGAAAAGCCCCTCAAGAGAGAGTAGTCGATTAAGTGTTCCAGTCAGGTTTGTTAATAAACATACCAGTTTTGCTAGATAGCTTAGCATCTGTGGTGTAGGTACACCTGTAATGTCGAGGTATCTTGTCAACGCTTCTCTTAATGTACACCCCACGGAAAGACGATTGAAAGGCTCCCACACTTTTGGTCCACCGGGATTGGCTACAAAAAAATAAACTAGCCTTCACATTTAAGACATATACTACAAAACCGTCTTTATGGACAAGACCGCCAACGCTCAGTAATACTGCATCACTATTTGGCCATATACAAATACGGCCAGGTATGGCAGGCGGAGGTCCGTTTTCCAGAAGCGTTAATGAGGTTCTCTAAAATTATGACCGGCCTGAACTGATAGTTTTTAAACACAAACGTAACGGGGAGGGACTAAAACTGACAATGTCATAAAGCAATCTGCGTACTACAAAATAGTAAGCTGTAGGCACAAAGCTATAGCCCCATTACAACTCTACCTTAAGTTATTAACTTCAGAATTTTTTCAGGGGGGGGGGGAGTTAGAAGAGCACCCAGGCTGACTATGAAGCATTTGACTGCAAAGTACTGAAGGTACTTTTTATGTCAGATCTCTTGTTGTGTAGGTACTTCTGCCAGACGTTACTTGAAGTGAAAATAAAACAATACCGAGGAGAAGGGTTGGATTATGACTCAAAGGCAAATTTATTGGCCAATATTTCGACTAGAATTAGTCTTCTTCAGGGCTAAGTATGTCCAAAAACTCCTTTCCAACCACTCAACCCTCGAGCACTGCAAGTATTATAGGTTGTTTTCCTGCGACAACGGATGGTGTGTCATTTTTATGATTTGTTGAAGACGTGTTTGGTTTACCTGAACTCGCTTGAGCGACTTCAAGCCGGATCGGCCAGTTTGGGTCAGGTTTATCGTGCATCATGTCAGTCAATTCCTCCACTAGACTGTTTTTGTTGGCAGGAAATATTGCCACGTGATCTCCAGGTTCAAAGGTCAGTTCTTTGTTGTCACCAGTGTCCAAGGTAACCAAAACAGTTGAGCGACTGAGGAATGAAGGGTAACAACTGGTTTAAAACATGGCAGTGGTGGCTAAAAGGACTTTGACTTAGTACTTTATGTGCATGCTTACAATGCACGCAAAAGCGTGAGAAAGTGGGAAAGCAAAGGCGAAAACAAAGTGGTTGAACACTGAGTGAGAAAGGGGGAATGGACCCTAGTCTCTTCCCTCCCCCGTGTGTTTTATTTTCGTGTCCACGCGTTTATTCCCGCGTATGATAAATGTAACATTAGGCTGCTGCCATGAAGGACGACTAATTTAATCGCTTTTTGATGCGATTTTTCGAACCAGCTGTGTTACTAATTCAACTTGCGATTATCGTTGCAATTTTATGACAATTTTTACGACGATTTTTTCATGATTTTTAAATTTTGAGCAGTGGCTGGAAAAGGAACGGGGGCCATGCGCTACTTTAACACAATTCAAAAAAAATTTTAAAATATAAAGAATGTCTGGCATTTTCTTTCCAAATTTAAGCTCATCTGAAAATGCATGGTTACCCCAATTTTCCTTATTGGATTCTAATAGCCCTTGCTAAGATCTGCTATTACCACAGTCATAAACAGCACAAAATACCGTTGTGTTAGTGGGCAAATTCCTTAAGAAACCCAAATATCTTGGACCAGACCTTAGATGTGCAGAACGTATGTGCAGTAACAAAAGGAGGCATCGTAGCCAGAATGGCATCAAAAATTGCCTTGTAAACGACCGTTCTCCCTTCCAGACACTCGGCTGCCCAAGATCTATGCATTTTATAAAAAGCGCCATCAAATTCGGTGATATGATTTTGATCATTTGAATCAGGTTTTGCCAACGCCATTCTTACTGCAAAGATCAAGTTTTCTTGGAAAAGCCAAGCAGCAACTTTGTCTTCAGTATTTCATCAGAAATATTTTCAAACTAACATCAAGGGAATTCATTTTTACCTACAAGGAGGGAGTTTCCAAAACCAGGGTATTATATCACTGATAACTTTGTTTCCGACAGTCTCCCCACCCCCCCCCCCCCCACCCTTTGCGTTGTTCCCACATCATACCTCGATTCCCTCGCCTGCAGCTCAGTCACTGAAATAACAGTTACAGGGCAGACTGTCTTGTTGTAAATATTGGAGAGATCTAAACGCATTCAAAAGATTCAATCAATCGAGAGTTGCAGCAAAGAAAAAAGAAGCAACTGACTGAAATGAAAATAGCAATTAGGACTTACTAGAGCACAAGTCCCATACGTTTTTACGTCGATCTTGTACCCAACGGTAGAGGCCTGGAAACCAGCCTGTAGTCATGTTTTTTAGTGTATCACTGACCACTTGGCTCGCGGATTCGTCATTGACGCCAAATGTATCACAAGCCGCCTGAAAATAAACAGCAGTCTCGTTACCTTTCCGGTTTATTGAACTGGAGTAGTTATCAATCAACGCCATACATAAGGTCCGGCAAGCAAACGCGTTTTCACTTGACAGTAAATATGACATAACTTTATGTACACATTCACGTTTTCGTATAGTTTTAGTTGGACCACACCTTTGCGTTTTTTATAAGTTTTCGCTTATCATTGACACTAAATCAACGGAAATGAGTTTATTTTTAAGCGTTTCGCCTATATTTGAAAGGGCCTCAGCTTTATAAACAAGCTCAGGGGTGGCGTTGCATCGAGATGGGCGTAAGCGATGTAAAGAGTTTTCGGTAACATTCAGTAATGGTATGGATTACAGGCCCGGATAAAAAAAATCTTAGGTTTTTACAAGCGTGTGGTTGTCAGCATGGCACGTAAAGTCACCTGGAACACGTCCTTAGCCCACTCTTTGAATGACACATCCTGACCACTCAACTCGTCCCCCTCCCCCATCGTCATAATTGTGTAGGCCTCAAGCTCCCTGAGACGCTCATCCACAAAATGACCAAAGGCACAGAAGTTAGGATAGAGCCTGGATCCAAGTCCAAAAACTGAATATCTAAAGAAAAAAATTTTGTTAGTACCTTATACTCTTAACTTTTCCTTATTATTAATTTCTTAAACGAAGACTAAGGGTGCGTTTCTTTGGGAATATCCAAATCCGGATTCTTGTATCCAAAAACGGATTTTGCGTTTTTTTACCTAAATCCAAAAATGGATTATTAATCAGGGATTTGTGATCTGAAGAATCCACGCTCTGAGTGGATACATCAGATCAAATCTAAATCCGGATTTTTAGGATTCATGATCCGTGCGTTTCTTTGGGGGACGGATCCGAAAAAACTACATTTGGTATGCAGTCTTCCTGCGAAAGTCCGCCATATTTCCGCCAATTTGTTTTGTCAGGTGGATGACATGGCGAGCGATCAAGGTGAGTTTTCAGTACTATTTTATCGCAGAATTGTACCCAAAATTTTATAGGAAGTCGTGAATTTTTCGGAGAACTTCACTGCTATACAAATTACAATAACCCTGGCCGACTGAAAGTGGTTTCAAACGCAAGTAGCACCAATTAGTCGGATTGTTCGAAGTCACTCCGGTCCATAATGTTTACAAAAGTTTAATGGGCCTTTTCGACCTTGTGACGCCAAAAAAATCTTGCGCGCGAATTTGAGTTGATCAGAATGAGGGGAAATCGTCGCAAAAGCCCGTAATTCCTGGCCAAAAAAGGAAGTTAAAAGTTATCAACTTGCGCCTTGCAACTCTGTTTCGCCAGGCCTTAACAAGACCGTGACAATGCGCAATTTTTTAAGTCACTAATAAACCTGTCGTTACAATTTAAAACGTTATAAATTAGATAGAGAAAATGACGATACCGTAAATGCTCGAATTAGCGCCTATTAATTTTCTAAGGCGAGAAGGGAGCGCTAATTCGAAGGTAAGGCGCTTATTCGAAGGTAGGGCGCTCATTCGAAGGTAGGGCGCTAATTCGAAGGTAGGGCGCTTATTCGAAGGGGGCGCTTATTTCGTTTTTCAATTTTCGGCCTCGATAATCAGGTGGTGGTTGAAGCCATTGGAGGCAGGGAGCTTGAAAATGGCTCGTGATTCCAGGAACTTTCAGGGCAATAACAAGAAGCCGGCGATTGGGCGCAAAGTTTTACGAGGAACTTATATTTGTAATGCGCATTTGATCATGTATTTATGTTAATTTGCGCAATATTAAGTAATAAATATTATTATTATTACTAACTTTCGAACGTGAAGCGCTTATACACTCACATGGATATTTCTCTCGAGGAAATGAGAAAACCGGTGCGACTTTAAAGGACTTTAAAGAACACCTGTACTGATATGTCATATTTATTAAAAGTACCCTATACGTATATCGTACGACATTCAGTACCGTAGTTCGTACTTTCTTGGGGGAGGGTGGGGGCGCTTATATAATATTTTTAGCCTTGGGAGGGGCGCTTATTCGAAAGGGAGCGCTTTCTTAAAGCTGGGCGCTAACTCGAGTATTTACGGTACTTGTGGACTGAAAACGTCTTGAAATCTCCGTTTTCAAATGGAGACGACGAGGCCTAAGAGGTTTGAAATTTTTTTCATACCTAAGATTTTTCAAAGGTCTTGTGTCCACGCTGGATTTCATGCTTTGCAAGTAACTGGAGAAGCTAGTCCCATTCTCTGGGGGTTCTCCGTGGCCATAAGTACTCGTGACTACAAGTAAGAGGCTCTCATGGGTAAGCTGGGCATGTTCGTACTCCTTCATGCACAACACCTGTGACAAAAGAAAATAATGTGTCTTTCAAATGAAAACAGTTTTTCCTCCGACAATCTTTTGACTAAGAACCTTACTTGAATGCCATTTGAATCAAAACTTCTCCCCCCCCCCCCCTCCCTGCTTTCCCATACATTAGGAAAATTGGTTTGTTAGACAAAAGAAAATGTTATTTGATGAGGGATAAATAAATAAACGCAGGCAGGCGGGACGGAAGGAAGGAAGAAAGTCATTGTGGCGTCTATGGAAAATGACACAGACGAAAATGCTCCAGGCAAGTCTCTGTCCTTATGATGATAAATTGTTTCAGACCAAAAAACTGACGATTCATGTTTCTTTGTGATGGTTTAATAGTTTCAGTAGCTAAAAAATAACCGAGATCAAGCGAGTTTTAAGTTGTTTGTCTAGAACGTTTTCCTCCTCCACCAATGACAATTATTTCACAAATCAGTTAAATATTGTGTGTTCCTCGTGAACAAACCTTTACGTCGAACGAATGTGACATTATCTTGCCCAAATTCCGAGCGAAATCCTCCGATCTGCCGGTCTCTGTAGCAAACAGAATGGTGGCCTTCTGACGTTTACGCAACACGTTTCTCATGAGGAAAGTTGTGAAACGAACAGCACTGTAAAAAATCAAAACAAATAGAGACCAATTTTAGCTTTTGGTATCCTACTCTTCTTTTCAGACATGGATGCGCGGAGATAAGAAATCCCATGCACTTTCAGTATTCAAGATCTGACGAGTAATTGAGTTGAAGGTAATTTTATATCTCAAGCATCCACGGATGATTTTTTTTTTCATTATTAGATCAACTTAAGAAAAATAGTTTATAAACGGTCTTACGTAAATTTCCGACCATTTTCCGAAGTTCGCACGAACATTTGCGGTCATCGTCTGCAAAGGGTTTAAAAGAATTTTGAGGACAATCCGAGTATCTATCGATTATACACCAACAACTTTAAGTTCTTATCAGCCAGAAGGATATCATGGATATCTTCAGATCTAAATATACTCATAGCTTTGCAGATTATTATTTAACAGTAGAATACAGGTATTTTCAGGAGAAGAAATCCTTACAATCAGCAGATATAAATTTAATTCTGAAGAGGATAGCATCTATTTTTCATTAGTATAAATCTACTAGCGTTCTATCACTAATGCTGTTCTCTGATTGGCTATGCTACTCACTATCTATTCTGTTGTAGATAGTGAGTAGAGTGTTTTCCGCGCGCGGTGTGACCTATTTATATCATTTTTCAATAAAAACATGTAGTGTCTGCTGTTAAGTTTTGAACGTCTAGTAGATTTATACTAAAACAATGGGATTATTCGCTCTCGATTTCTATGCGTGATAGTTGATTCGGCCTTCGGCCTCATAAATTATCACGCGATAGAAATCTCGAGCTCATAATCTAATTGTTAAATATAATGCTGTTGTTTTTACACAAACTAATAGATCAATGTAATAAGCTTACTTGGCCACAGTTTTGAATGGCAGTTTCTTTCTTTGTTCTCTGGTGGAACCGTAACTCTCCCAAAGACAGGGCTGTTTTAAAAAGAACAAGTTAGAATGACAATTTGTGTGAGAGTCACTGCACTTGCTTCTAACACAAGCAAAACTTGAGTTACCTGGTATTCGAAGTTTGGCTTCAAAGTGTAGTTCAGCATTTCCTGTGTAAAGATTTATAGAACTTATGCACATATTTATTGTATAATTAATAAGTTTGAGCAAAAATATCGTGGTTTCTATGTGGTGAGCAGAACGATTGTTAGCCGGAAGCAAAAGCTGAGGTAAATGGTTGATCTGCGAAAAAACGAGTTTAATAATTGTCTTTATCATTCAAACCATGAGGTTCACGGTGAAAGGAAAGCAGCTTTTATGACTCGTTAAATCAATCACCACTCCTCAAAGTTGAGCCCCCACGTTCAAAATTGATCTTCCATTCGTCAATATATTTTATTTGTTACCGAATAACATGAAGATTGCAAACACTAGTTTCTTCCCTCGAGTTTCTCCCTTTTTTCTTCCCAAGAAAACTTGTTTAGTCTATCTCTGATAACTTCAGAAAACTAGCTGTGAATGCTTTTTGTGATTCGAGAGAGAACAAAACAGCACGCGTATAGAAAACCACAGAGCAGAGTTGAAGAGTGGAGTTGATTGAGTACACTGATCCAGGATTTGCATTATAGTTCATTATTGTACCCAGATTTGACACTACTTTTACTTTTCGAGTCCTGGCTATCTCTGTCAACCTTTCTATTTCATTGCAAAGTTGACGATGTCGGAAGTAATTAAGTTAATAGTGAATATGTTCTTTTTTAATTCATCCAGCTGGAAGCAAGACCAATCCAATAGCAGTATGGTTTTCACGTGATTTCCATCGCTACAGTATATACATCTTTTGCTTTAAGTCATCATTTGTCCAAAAGCTACGAGCCTTCCAACTCACCTGATGAAAGACTGGCGTGGCACTTCCCGACATTGGAGGAACGATCCACACCCAGTCCGCTGGACAACCTCCTCTCAGCTTCATCTATAAAAGAAATTAAAGATCATCTGGTGAGAAATCGGTTTCTATGGTCCATTCTTATTTTGTCTCTGGACTTTTTAGCAATGCAACAACCAGGCAAATCATAAGGCCTTTAATATCATCCAACGTTGCTGAATACAACTTTGTTGCACGAATGTTTGACAGCAATCAAACTTTGTCTAACATCTTTTAACATCCTTCAACATCCTTCAGAATTATTTAACGTCATTTAACAGGGGGCCTAAACGCATTTTTGCCAAGCTCAACGACGTTACATGGAACTGTTGAACCGTTTTGCCGCGGCCTAAGACCGGCTGCTCCCCCCTGGCAGGAGGTAGACTTCATAGGGCAATCTCTGCTGACGTCACTCTTTACATCTTTAACTCATCGAAAAAATTTACTCAATAAAGAAAACGTATCACAACTAGAAAAAGCCAACGAAATTTTCAGAGGAAACGGCTCGAAAATTGTTTCAAACGATTTATTTAAAAGTTTCGGCATTTACAGATCAACCAGCCATACAAACGTCTATAAATTCGACGTTTTTCAAAACGAACTATTTCAGTCAATATTGAACAAATTCTTTTCACATTTGCTACAGTTACTCAATACACAATCGCTACCAATTTGGTTTATCTATATGTCTGCTGGAATACATTTATCAGATTTTTCCGATAAATTTATACCGATGAGGAGATCAAAGGGCGCGAACGTAACAACGCTCTACACAGTTGGGTAGACGTGCGTGATGAAAGAGGTCATCTAAAAGGGGTAAGTTATAACAACATCAACATGGGTAATATGTGGATTTCAAATTCATAAAGCGTTGATATCTATCACCAAGAAAAATAACTATAGATCGGTTCTCTAGTGAAAACAGCATTTAGACTGATAAACCGAGTCCTGCACAGCTGGTACACCTGTGTGCTGAAAAAGCCCATTCTAAAAGGACTTCAGCTACGTAAAGAAGGTTGATTAGAAGATCTCCCAGTATCTCAGTGGTTACAGCGTCCGGCCGGTCGTACAGAAGGTCATGGGTTCGATTCCTGTCCGAGACTCAGCTTTGTCTCGCTAAGACTCGTGACATATAGAGTATCACATCTTTCTTAGCATCTGAAAGTGAACCTAACCTTTTTTGCCTTTTTCCTTCTGGAAATTTCCCTTTTATTGGGCTGTAAAAGTTACTAAAACTTCGGCATATTTGATCCACGACCGAGCTGGGAGGGGCATGGGTATATTCCTGAAATGACGTCACAAACTGCTTTGCGTCGCTATTTTCAAAGATCTACCGCGGCTCATAACAGTTTGTGACCTCATCTCAGGAATAGATCCATGCCCCTACTTGCTCGATCATGAATCAAATGACGACCAGTTTTTGTAACTGGCCTTATAGGCCCATTAAGAGTGGACTTTCCGAGAAATATATTGAAAAAAGGGCCTAAAGTATCTGAGACAGGTGCAGAGAATTACTTAAGCGAGAAAATATTTTTAGGTTAGGTGCACTTTAACTGACCGATATGGTAGTACTTTGCTAATTATATCCTTCGATCCGGTGTAGGTCTGTATAATCAGCCGCCCTCATCTCCTGATGAAGGCCACTGATAAATGGGGAAGTGCACGTAACGTGTGCATCTTAAGTGACTAAATTTTATAAATAGATTCCATTTGGCCGTGCGTGTGTACTCTGATAACGCACAGATGACGTCAAAACGTGGCACACCATGAGCCGCAGACGAATAGCGTGACTGATGTTTTTTCCACGTTTTGGCGTCCTCTGTGCATTATAAGAGTACACCGCACGGCCAAATGGAATCTATTTGTTTTATGGTTTGTTTTGATGTCGGTTATCTCACACAAAATAAGAAATGCTTTTAAATATCTCTGTAGTGATGATTTGCGCACGCAGAACTTTGCGGCTTATTACGTCATTCATGCATCTGTACTCTCATAAACCAATCAGAACTTCTACTTTACTCTGTCCGTTGTATAAAATGAGAACTGATATGCACTGTATTATTTTGAAAATGTTATGTTCTAACCTCCTTCCCTAAGTGTTTCATGAAGGAATCTGTGGCTGAGTGGTGATCAGCGATAGTAACACCAGCCTCCTAAATAAACGTAAGAAAAGTCAAAAAGATATATAGTGGTTTACTTGTATTTTAGTCTGGTCGTCACTTACATGTTCCATACAGAAATGAATTAGATTGTTCAAAAGAGGAAGTTTCTCTTCTGTATGTCCTCAGCTGCAGATGTTGCTGAAGCCTAGCCCAGACACAGCGGTTTATTATCCCCTCCCCCCTCGCTCTTCCAATTCGTTCCATGCTCGCTCCGCCTGCCAATTTCCTTTGCGCACCCAACCCCACTAAGGAACCTATTCCCAGGTTTCACTAGCGAGTGAATAAGAAGTCAAAGCGGCAATTAGCAACACCCAAGACAGTCACATTTAACATTTTGAGTTTTGGTAATCTCATTAGTACTGAGATTTAAATGAGACTTATTCTCGGAAATTTTACGGGGGAAAAGTGGTAATCCTCTCTATAAGGAGACATTGATGCACTTTACCGACCTGGAAACTGTGCAGGACGGCATAGTTGAGTTCTACCAGTGCATAATCCTTCCACAGGGATGTGTTTCTCGTGGTATCTAAGCCCATGTTCTTAGCGACAACCTAAAATAAACGATAATAATGAGAGTATATACCAACAAAACATGTCACGAGGTTCGATAGAAAGGTCGAGATAATCATCCCTCATATTAGCTATATGTATGTATAGCCCCAGTGGGTATGGATTTTGAGCTCTTTTGTTCTAAAAATGGGTATCAATTTAGGGCCAGGCCTGAACACGAGAATCAATTTCGAGAACAGATCTGAAAGTGAAGAGGAAAATAACATGTTTTGGTTTGAAAGTAAGTAGGGGTATTAAGAGGTGGGCCGCTCACCCCCATAAAACATTTAGAAAACTCAAAGAGGGAAGCAAACCGCAGAAGTTCCGGCTTCAATTCCAAAAAACAAAACAAAACAAAGCAAGGACAGCTGGGATTTTCAGCAATGTAAGGTTAACTGGCAAATTTGGGAAATAGTATTTCGCTCCTTAAACTTACTGATTGTTAAGAATTTAAACAGACCAAGCAGTGTTATTTTATCAATCAGCAACTTAAGAGTCATATTTAGGGATGAGAAAAAATTGCAGTTTTTCACCACTAAATGGGGACACAAAAACAGAAAAAAAGCAAAAGATCACAAACGAAAATTCAGTGGTTAAAAGACTAAAATTAACAAAAGTTTTGGTTATAAAAATCAACCTTCCCTGCCCTATTGTCCCTTGCATAAAATATTAAGTGCTGAAAATGACAAAATAATTACAAATTCAATAGTAAACTACTCAATTTTTTTTATAGAATAAAGGGGCTAAAATCGATGAAATATAAAAATTTACTGCTTAAAACAAACGCAGCAAAGGAAGTAATCCTTGCATTCCATAAATACAAGGAAAGTCAAATCTAATTTCGGGGTTTACGTGTTTGAGGGCAGCAAGTGACGGCAGTCTTAAGGGTCTGGCCTCGTTTGTTTCCGCTGACTCACCTCCAACATATTGTAGCGATGTGGGTCTCCTAAATCGCGGGTTCCAACCTCAGTGAGTAAGTACCTGAAATATCATATTCAAAACTTTATTTTCTTAAATGACTGCATTATTTTTCTTAAGTAGAAATTTTCGTTTAAAATACCCTGGACCCCAGTTATTTGGAGGACCAGACTTACAGAATTACCAGAACGCGTGGGATAAAGCATGCATCCTTCCTGATTAGCCGGGTTTATACCTGAGATGTTGCGGTCCACGGAACAAGGCTTAGGCCAGAATAACCCTAGTCTTACCAGGCTTCTGTCCAGTCCAGGGGTGAGTCAACACTAGGTATCTATTTGCACGCAGCTATGATGATTTGAAAGTAATGACCATTGTTGATGACTTCATTAGCTTATTAGTTTGCTGAAACGAATCATTTCCAAGGTAGTTACAACTACGATGGCCACATCTTCATTTCATTTGTATTTCCACAAGCCACATCCTTTCATTCCAAGTAAAGAAGGTCTTTTCCTTCAGTAAAATTTACAATTTTCGTTTTCTCTACAAACACGTGCTGTGCTACGCCTTAAAATGAAGTCTGAGTTTTTGCTAGCAACTCCAAGTGTGTCAAAAAGCAGTATGAAGCGAGCACTGATCCACTGCTCGGGATATTTGGAAATTGTCTTTACAATATGTGGAATAGGAATAATCAAAAGGTCTGATCAGAATAGAAGCAAATCGATCATGAAGAACATGTGTGATAAGAGCTGATAGACTCATACAAGGCAATCAGTTAGAATTCGCGTTTGCTCACATTGGATGTTCTACATAATAACCATAATTACCATGCGCTGGATGGCGCGGCTGTGAATTCCAGGCCTCCCGCGTCCAGCATCAACGCGGTCTGTACTGGTACGGTAAACCACTTTAACCCAAGTTCCTCAAACCAAGGAAACCTGTTGAGACAAGGTAAATACGTGGTAAGCATATTTACTCTTTAAAATTTTATGAAGAGGTCAAAAAGCAAAACACAATGCGAAGTCAGGTACGGTTATCACCACTAGAAAAACTGAGCAGGACGTAAAGGTGGACAGACATGAGGCAACAAGACCCCTCGTCTGAATAACATGTTTCGGTACTAATCTGTTATACTTACGACTTTTCCAAAGGATTCAAACTGGTTTGGGTTTAAGACGATATTCAGGACTTTTTCCCTCACAGCTAGCTTGTCTCCTCGTGTGTTTTGTTTATTTGACAAGTTCGTGCGACCAAATAAGAATAATGTACCAATCAAAGACTAAAAAAGTCTTTCCCCAAAGCAAAGTCCCTCGTGCGCATGCTCAAACGACATGTTCAAGTGGCACAATTTGTGACAAGACCCTAGGGCACGTTTCTCGAAAGTCCCGATAACTTTTCGGGCGTGGAAAGCTATTTTATGAGCGTAAAATTTACCTTAAAGATTCGAATTTGTTGGTTTTTAAAGCTAAGAATTAAAATTCTTAGTTGACGAAACAAGTCACGCGGGTTGCGGGCTAAAAGCTACACCACCATTCTATAGATTTTGATTTTAAAATATAGCTCCGGACCCGAAAAGTTACGGGACTTTCGAGAAACGTGCCCTTGGAAGCAGTCTCCCCTTGTAAGCACTACAAACACGTATTTTTTCACAATAAACAGAAAACGGAATATTTCCAAGCTGAAATGCACTCACTTTGGATGTTTGATCTTCACTTGAAGAACAATATTTTCAGGAATTTCAAATAGCTCAGGAGCTCCACCATTTGCTTGTAACACCAGCGGCAAAATGTCAAATCTGCCGCCTTTGCCTTTCCAGCCCAACGACTGGCAAAACTAAGTAGCAGAGCACAATAAACAATTGCTTAGTACTGAAATTTGCGTCACATATTCCAGGTAGATCTGAAAGTAATTTAAGGACTTTCTTGCGAAAATCTTTTACAACACAGATTTTTTTCATACTTTGGTTGTAGTCAGTTATGAGTTACCTCCTGGCATACGGTGCACGCGACTGAAATTGAAATTGACCAATCAGAGCTCAGTACGCTGGGCAAACTGAGTTTTCCTACGTCATAAGGAGAAAGGACCCCGGGAACGAGGTTGGCGCCTGTTCAGTCGAGCATCGTGTTTGTGTTCGTTTACCAGCAATGTCACACCAGTGATTCTAGTTAGATTTACATTTATATGTATGAATGCAGGCAAAGAAGTGCTTATCTCAATGCAGTTTTAGTTTTGTGAAAGTCAGTTGTCCCATTTTCTACGTTTAATCATACGAAAGGAATTTCGTAAATAAGCGATCTGATGTAAGCTTAAAAAATTGCAGTTCATTGCGTAGTCTTTTATGATTTTTTTTGTTATGGTTCTCATTTCGCAACTGGTTTACATTTTATCCCAAAATTAGATAGTGTGACTATTTTAGAGTGGGTCGGTGTTGTTTTCTCAATCCAGTTTAGTATTCGTCACCGCACATTGGGTTGTTTTGACTGATTGCTAATTTAATTATCCAACAAACTGAAGAGTCAGTCGCTCTGTCGTCAAGTTTATAGTCTTAGTGTAAAGCTCTATGTTTTTTCAGTTGTGGAATATTTTATCAGCTCCCTGTAATGTTATATTTTCAGCTTCCTCACTTGAAGTGAATGCCATTTCTGTCCTAAATTAGAGACTAACATAAATTAGAATCGCCGATTCAGTGAGTGAGTTCAGTGTAACATGGTTTTGTAGCGTGTCTGTAGATCGAAATGAAAAAGTTATTCAAGTAACTATAGGTGAAACAGTTCTCGATCGGTCTAAAGCTATTTTGTCCAAAAAGAGACTCTAAAGGCTTCCGAAAAATAGTTTAGGGTGTGTTCTGTAAAACACCCGAGTAATACTTCGCGGGCGAAAAAGTTGTGCCATTTTCCCTCCATAATTGTGCTTGGAAGCTTCAGAAAACATTTTTCGGGTCTTTCCCAGTAAACAGCCTGATGCCTGAACGATATTGTTTATTTTAGCAAACTTGTTTAATGAATGACAGAGCTAAACAGCCAGTGGGCATGCGAATCAGTGAAAAATGCGTACCGGTATTTAGATTGCAAAGTCTGTCGAGTCGCTCGATCCCCGGCTGCCGGGAGTTCATTCGTTTTTTTTAACAGAGCAACTGTAGTTTCACGAGTACTCTTCTTGACCTTAATAAGCTTTCCAAAGAATGCTGCAAAAAGCATTGTCGGTGAATGTCTCGCTGAAGTCTTATTTTTGAAGGAAAATAAGTCGACTTTACTGTTTCCTCAGCGGTCCGCATTGTGCTTTTGCGTTTATGTTTTCCCTTGTTGTTTTTCATCTTTAAATATGAGCAAGCAACCTAGTGAACAAAATGGACGAGAAAAACCACTTTGCAACGAATTTAAATTAAGCAGAAATTCCAACGGCGTCACTGAGACACAAATCAAAATTGTTCCGGAGTGCCTAATTTCTTAATACGACAAGAAACTGTGTAGAAATAGAAATTTAAGCAGTTAGCGTTGTGTTTACAATTCAGGTTAATAATTTCTTTCATCGTCACGTCGATCATAAAAAAAAATTAGGAGCGGTGGGTTCGATCAGTCAGGAAGGCTTTCCACTCTGAAGTATCAAGACAAGACGTAAAATAAAACACAGTAAAATGAAAGAGAAGCATTTAATAAAAACTGTCACACATTCATGGCGAGTCAGTACAAAAATCAAGAAGTAATCTAAGCAAGAACCGAACAACACAAACTACCAAGAAAGAAGGAACGGCGACATTTTTTGGCTATACCACACAAAGTTGCAATTGACTCTGGTTTACCTGCACTCGTTGTAGCTCTCTGCTCCAAAAGCTCCAAATGTTCTGATACAAATCGGATGCTATCTAAAAGAAGTTGAATCCCTTTCCAGTTGTTTGAGTGTTGTTTTTACCATTCCGTCCACAACCCTAAACTGAGAACAACAGCGTTTTGTGTCTTGCCTTTAATAAACTAAGATGGTGAATTCTGGCGTTCCTCACTACAGTAATCCTGTTTCTGAGCTGCATAGAGATAACCTGTTCAAGTTAAAATTTTGTCTTCAGTTCGATTAAACAAGCACATGATGACGCCGTTGTGCGAACGGATTACAATCTTGCTCCGTTTCAACTCCCGCAGCTAATATGGTGAAATCGTACAGCTTCAATCCACTTTGAACGATGATTATAACAATGTTTCAAGAAAAATCAAACACGTACCGCATTTACAGAGCCAAAAATTAGTAGATTTTTTCCCAAAACTTGTGCCACTTCGTTCACTTTGGTTCGGAGCAGTTTCATTTTGATTCATTCAGCTTTGGAGAGAAACGCTGCACACTTAGCAAGCTTTTGGCGCTTTTTTCGTTCAGTCATGTGACCAATTCTTGTCCCTTTTTATCTCTTACTGGTTTTTTTTTTCTGTCTTGATTTTATAACAGCTATAGTGGTCGAGGTTTTAATAAAACAATTATTCTACTCGGACTTGCTGGCTATCGTATAATTATAACCAGCTCGCCGCTATGCACCTCGTTAGTTATCTATCATTGCAAAAACCTAACACTGGACGTAACAGCTAGTGACGGACGTTAAAATAGTGACTTTGACTGGAGTGAACGGCTGGCCTTATAAGTTTCGCCGTACGTTAAGTTTTATGCAACTCGCTCCCGTTGCTTTCCTGCCCTCTGGCTCGAGTTGGAAAAACTGGACAATTAGCAAGTGACATCATGTAATCCATATCGCAATGTACCCAATGTCCACCCAATGTTACGATGAGGGATGATGACGTAGGAAAACTCGGTTTTCACTGCCGCTAGCACCGCGGGCGCAAGCTTCGTATGCCAGGCTATGTCAGGGGGGTCACCGACTTCGTTTTCGAAATAAAGCGCGCGGAAAACTACCCCAATTTTGCCCTTTTGGCTTCAGTGCTTGTTAGTTGGAAACTATTAAGAAAGATTCGCTGTAGACCCACTTTTTTAGTCAAATTTTATTTAAGTGGGTCCGTCAAGAAATAATTTGAACCGGTGTCATCCTTTTAGTTAAACTCATCCTCTAAGATGGACTTTTGTGAAAACCGTGCAGCTACAAAAATAGCAGTATTCGATGATGCGAGGGCAGAAAAGTTGAAAAAAATCAAAGTTCCACAACACATATTTTCTTTAATTTTTCACAAAACGTAGACAATCAACGAAGAACGTAATCTATTAAGAGAAAATCTGGGGTCACCGAATATTTAAGGGGATTAAACCCGTGCATAAATATTGTAGTGCCCACTAGCGCTATATATCTCCACATTTCTTCAACAGCGCGCGCGCTCAATTCATGAGACGTGGCATGACATCGCGAAGTGAATTGCGTGCGCAGTAAGGATGCGCAGAAACAATTAGCGCGAACGTCCTTAAGTCTTATAACGCATGCCCCAACGCATGTATGGTGACTAGTAGAAGATTGTGTGCTTTGGTATCGGGGTTTTTGAGGCGGATCATGTGTAATCCACGAAAGGCCGTAAAAAGACCAGAGTGACAATAAACTGAAAGAATAAAACAACATTTTTAAGTTGACAAGACTCTTACATAGGTCATCTTCAGCTGCAAATTTGAATTTTCAAAATGTAGATAAAGAATTACAACGATTAAAATGTTCTAAGAATAGCTACTAAGGGACAAGACAGGAAAATTTGGTTCAACTGTTGGCTTAAAGTTTTTTTCCCATTCAGTATTCAATGTCTCCCTTATTTTAGTTGAGACCTGGAGGCGGCGGAATCTGGAATCCATGAAAGCTAGGCACAGAAGAAATTTAGGGCCATGAATTGAATTGGAACGAGGAGATTGAAGCTAAACTGAGCCCCCTACGTTTTTGTTGGCGTTGTGGTTGTGGTCGCTTAACCCTTTCGACCCCCGTTATCAACATGCGTGTCCTCCTCACTGTAATCCATGTATTTCTTAAGGTACTAATTGGGAGAATTTGATTACGCATGAAGACATTTTATCTTTAGTGGCGATTTTCTTTAT